>OU015491.1:103872805-104472805 GCA_907164885.2 Dolomedes plantarius
CAGTATTCAAGCGTTGAGGTATTTTTCCAACTGAACTATCCCGGTTATGTGAAGAAATATCATTTAATGAAATTCATTCATCCCTGAAAATATAATGATGGGAACTTAAAAAACTTTAGAGCAAAAGTAAGAATAAATCTGAAAAAATGTCGCATTTAGCAGGAACATCATTATATCCGATGAAAAAATATTATATTAAACGCATATTACATGTAAAAAAATGATGGCTAAAAGTTCAGCTGGGGTTAGCTGTCTAAGACTTCCTAGTTTCCTGGTCTTAAACAAGGTCGGAAACATATTTTTCATGTTATTTTAATTTAACTTTGAGACTATTTTTACCTGTACAGGAAGCCCCACATTAACATGAAACATTATGTATGTAACTCAGGAAAAAAAATTCAACCTCAAAATAAAATTTCTCGAGGTTTGGGAAATATGTATGCCAGCTCTAGGATGGGTATGGTTGCAATATAATGTTTTTCAAAGCAGGCTCAGATTGCAAAGTTGGTATAAGTAATTTTGATTGCAAACTGGCTAAGACACGTTTACTGATCTTAAGGGAATACTGTTATTCAGTGACAACAGTTTTGAGGTAAACACTTTCTGAATTAAGAGTTGCAGATATAGAGCTCAGTTTTTTAGATTATAGGGTATTGAACGTAACGAACTTCTGCTTAGAGGTATTACAAGGCGTATTGTGTGGAAGGAAGAAAACTACAAAAGGTTTAAGATAAAACTTTGAATAGAAGTTGAGAAGGTTTTTTTTATTACTGATGACTAAAGTATCACAGAACGGAAGATGCTTATTAGTTTCAAGCTCCAAATAGCATTGAATATGGGAATCATTTTAAATAGTAAATTACAAAAAATCTCATGTGTTTTTTAAAATTACAATGTTGAATTCTCCTGCGTTCTGTTTTATAGTTCCACGAGCATATCACCTGCGCGTCTAAGTTCAAATAATTGGCTGCAAAACGTTTAAAAAAGTTTTTAATATCGTATTCTACTCTTAGGCTTTTGAATTACACTTTGCTGTCAATCCTCAGGAATCACTTTCATCTAACGATTTATTTCCATAACAGGTACAACAATAAGAAGTATGGCTATGGTGTGACCACACTAAAGGATGGAACTCGAGAAGAAGGCAAGTACAAGAATAACGTATTAGTCTCCTCCGGAAAGAAAAAGCATCTCTTCGTTCTCCGATCTTCCAAATTCAAAGAGCGTGTAGAAGCTGCGGTCAACGCTTCTCACAGGGCCTCCCAAATAGCTCTCCAAAAAGCGGATATTGCAATATCTAGGTGAGTGTTTTTGAAACTACTCAAAAACGTATATATGTTACAGCCAAAACGTGAAATACTTGAAAACCCAATATTATTAGGAAAATTATAGCTGTAACAAAGCTGTCTTGCTAATTATAGGTTTGGCTCTTTTTTTGTGAAATCTTGAATTTCACCAATTCAGTAGGCAGTACACAATACAGTATTCAACAAATATTTTTTAACTGAGACGGGTTCTAGCTTCAATCTCTCACTGTTAAAATTAAATGTTAGTTAAAACTAGTCGAATTATACATAAAAAGTGTTTGGATAATCCTATAAACATTATAATTACTACAGTTTGCTTATTACGAAAAGGCATTATTCTGTGACATTATGAGGTGCAAAAGTCGTTTTTATTTTCATTCAGGGGCAATGCCTTGACGCATTCTAGAAAACACAGCAAACTTTTTCTCGGTTCTATCTGCTGTTCTTAGAAAAATTTCCTGGTCAGGTAACAATTGAGTTATAGAGTTAAATCTACCACTTACATGGAGATACATAAAATTGATAATAAATAATAATTATGTATCAGATGTTACTGATTTGAACCATCAACTGATTATATATCAGTGAAACTGTCTGCGATAAAGCGTATGAAAACTACTGCCTATGTCTAAATTTATTCATGTCGTCTTCTTCTGTTGACATCCAGTACAGGTATAATATTGCCTCCTTTATCAATCTGAGAATGAGTTATGTTTCAAATCAATTACATTCATTTTATATGTTTCTTCAAATTTTCTTGGGCTTCCTCACATGATGAAGGGATAATTGACGATGTGCCAGTTAGCCCTGTTCCTTCTTGTAATTTCTCTATAATTTCTATAGGTATTTTTAAAACTTGATAAGGACGACAGAACATGTGATCACATTTTCTAAAGAACTTCATGAGGTATTAAATAACTTGTGTGAATAGGACCTACATCAGAATTTTTAATGACAATTTCTTTACTTACCAAATAAATAACGTAATATTAACATTTAAACAGCTTGGAAAAGATTGAGTCTTGTATATTGCAACTAATTCAGCTCAGAACTTAATTTTTGATTTAACGATTCTTTTAGATCGAAAGTGTTGTAGTCGTTTTTGTACAACTGCTACATTACAAGTACCATGCATTCGCAGTTTTCATCTGAGAGGTGTCATTTGGAAGTGACTATAAATTTTTCTTTTAATTTGAGCAAGCTTCGTAAAAGTATAAAGCAAAGTAAAAACTATCATTTTACAAAAGGAGTTACAAAAGGAGAACTTATAACTTAAGTTCAGCAGAGTGGGAAACATTAGGCCTGATAATTGTCTCTAAGGGCACGTTACAAATAGGAAGATAATTAAACTCTTTATATAAGTAGAGGAAATAACAGAATTTTCCTGTTTTTCTTCTACGAAGTTATTTTTCTAAATTAGATTATTTCCTCTATCTATATAAAATATAGAATGTAAAAAAATCCAATAACTTTTGTTTCATCCTTAAATAAAAATTTATTTACGTAGACAATCTTTTAAGGCAACTTCGATATATTTAGAATCATTATAATGTCTCTTGCAAAATGCATCTAATCAAGCTATAAAAATAATAGCATTTATAGAGTGATTATTTTTTGTTAAAGATATTCGAGCATGATTCTCCATGGCATTCTTCTTGAGTTTTAGATTCTATGTCAAAAAGAGCTGTACTGTGTGCCAATTTTAAAAACACACTGAACTCCAACTGCTATTTTGATCGAAAATAGGTACTCTAGAAAGGTAAAACTATTATTTTACCCTTTAAAATTATTTTCGTAATTTAAAATGGTAAAGATATTGAGAAAATTTTCTGAATTCAGAAAAAAAGCTTCTGATCAAAATCTTATACAAAAGAAAAAGAATACAAGCAAATAGTTAATCCGTATAGGAAAAAAAAGGATCAATGCTTTGAATTTATTTTTTTCTGTATTCAACAGGATTAAGAGAATTAGACAGGGAAAATTATGAGGCAGTTAACGGTAGAAGTTATTGGAAAGGAATCTTTGGACTAAAAGCAGAGATAACTAATGATAAATAGTTTTATTGAACCCTTCTCTTTAACACATTATAACGCAATCTTTCAGAGAGAGAAATAAAGCTTATTGAACTCTTATCTTTAACCCAAATAATGTAATCTTTCAGAGAGAGAAATAAAGCAGGTTATCTGCAAGAACCAAACAATTCCTAGATATTAAGATTAGAGAAAATAAACATTTCAAAGGCTAAAGAAATTAGGTAACTAAGGCATGCAATATTTATTTTTGTTTCTAGTAAATATATTTGAAAAGTTAAACGAATTATATGTATGTTAAACAAACTAAATTTATATTTTTTAATTATATTTATTTTAACAAATATTTTTGAAATAAAATTAATCTTTTCAAGCTTACGGAGTTTCAATTTTTACGTTTTTTACGTGGTGAATTAATTTTTATGTGATTAATTTTTACGTGACACACACACATTTACTATCTATGTACAATAATCCTAATATTTTCTTTATAATTTTTGAGATGTTTATAATTAACTGAATTGAAAGGAAAAGGCGTGAAATGGATATAATTAATTAGTTACCTCTATAAATTGTTAATAGTATGAAATTTAGCGAAATGTTTTGTAGTTAAAATTACCTACCTGATAATAAATATAAAATAAGAGAATATAGTTAAATAATTTTTTTAAACACTTAAACGGTAATACTATAATAAAATGATCAAAAGCAGCAGTGAAACCTTAGTAGCAGTGAAGCCTTAGGCGTGTGCAGTAATTTTTATATCTAAATTCAATATTGGAAAAGTGGAGCTTGAGCCAAAAGTCATTAATGAAATCTCCTAACAAGAGGTAAATCTTCCCTATTTTGAATATAGTGTCTATTAGACGCTGTAAATGGCATCTTTCGTATGTATACAACTGTGAACCATTTTCATCTTAGCTTTGCTTTCGTATGATACAGCAACGGCGGACAGTCATTACTGGAATGTACTGATTTTTCTTTTCCTGACGCGGTAGAAGAATGAAAATAGCGTCTCGTGAACATTTTTGTTTCTTTACATGATTAAACTTCTTTATTTTTGTGTCTTTGATAACGATGCTCTTTGATTTTTTAAATATATCAGCGTACTTTGAACCAGCATTTTTCAAGCACTTTGCCCTTCTGCGAATTTTACTGATGTTCCACATTTATCGTTGATACGAGCAGGGGGAGCACAGACTTCTTTAAACATAATCCTTGGCCTATTTTTAGCCGTCCCACTACAATGGGCGATTGCAACTGCTAGAGACAGCTTTTTTTCTCCTATGAACTAAAGCTCAATGGCTCCTGAAGTCAGTAAGCATGTTTGCAAGGAAATGAAGTTCGTTGTATCTTTGGCATTCCGCAGGTTAAACTTTAACAATAAAATATGTTCATCTATTTTTTATTTTGTATTAAAATTTTCAAAAGTCATTTTTTTATATAAAGAAACTGTTAAAGAAACATATTTTCATGCAAAGAATAATGGTATTATTAAGAACTAAAAATTCTTAATTACTTTTCACAGCTAATATATACTAGATTATTTTTTTTATGAAATTTATTCATTTGCTGAATATTTGTATTTCCCCAAGTTACGAACAATTGAAAAAATTTTACAGCAGTTGTAAAATGTTAATTTTTTTTTGGAGAGGAGGGGGGGGGGGAGAGAGAGACTTGTCTGTGAGGATATAGTTGGAAAATTGTCGCTTTACGTCCCAAGATGTTCATGCTGACCTCTTTGACCCTATAATATCCATCGTTCTCTTAGTATCTCTTTAAGAGCTTTAACTAAAAACCAAATTGATCAAAACACATGAAAGGCTATATGCTTTGTTATTCCATAAATGTTTGACATTTATAACTACATTTAAAACCTAATTATTAAAAATTATTTCCTAATGTTGGTTTGTTTTAAAACAAACCAACATTAGGAAATAATTTTTACAAATTCATCTAGATTTTTATAAATTTATCTCTTTTTTAATAATTTTTATCTAGAAACTAGAAATTTAAAACATAACTGGACTAAAATTCCTATTATTATTGTTGACTGTCCACTATAATTTGTATAAACTCACCAAAAGAAGGAAACATCATCATTTTATATTATGATCTATGATTAATAAACTTGTGAAAATTAACATAACTTTAGGAGCATATAGAAACTAGACATTCTCTATGTTGTAATTTTATGCTCATGGCAAATATCCAAATTTTGTCGAGTCTGTCAAGTTTTTAGTTTGTACGTTTCATGTCTTTTTGTTATAGTTTTGAAATAAACGAATAGGAGTGTTTGAAAAATGGATTTTTGAGCCTTTTTGTAATGATATCTTTAAGTCATTTCCCCCCCCCCCCTATTTTTGAATTAATCATGATGAATATCACTGAATAGATTTCTTATACTCTGAAAACATAGAAATAGAAAGAAATGATGTATTTATTAAATTCAGTTTGGAAGAAGTTTTGTCAACCATTTTATTAGCATCTTTTTTAACAAAGTTCATGATATTGAAGCAGATGGAGTACACAACACCTTTTTCATTGCTCTTTGGCCTTCTGTTCCTTTCTTCATACTTCATCAAGTTTTCTGAGTGGTTCTTCCTTTAGTGTATAATGATGCCACACTTGAAATTTTAAAACGATTGGTGGAAGATCAATAAATAATAGACATTTAACGACTTTCTTTAAATGAATTGATGATAAATACTTAAACGAACTTTCTAAAGGGCTGTGTGAACATAGCACAAAATCTTGGATAAGTACTCCGGGGACAATTAAGCTGTCTTATAAAGAGGGGAAAAGTACATTGCATACTGGAAGATAACTTTTGAATAAATCACTTGTGTTTGTTAGTGGGGGGGGGGGGGGGATAGGTAAGTCCAAAAGTTTGGTCATTCTAAATGATGGACATACCTAACATCTGTGGAAATCACCGGTAGACACGGCCAAAGATGTTGTTGCACCTCCTGAATGGAAATGATTCTTGTTTGAAAATATGTGCAAAGTTAAGGAAAAATAATAAAAGAGCGGAAAAAAATCAATTTGAACGGCTAAAATCACGAGTCTTTGATAAATAAGAAAAGGGATTGTAATATCACTTCCCCAATATTAGGAAGTTTTATATAGATAACTAGATGAAAACCCGAACTTCGCTACGGAGTACATTCAAATGAAATACAAAGGTCAATGTATGCAATTAATGCCAAAAAAAAAAATACATATATATATATATATATATATATATATATATATATATATATATATATATATATATATATATATATAAAAAAGAGTTTGTCTGTTTGTTTGTCCGCTATAGAATCATAAACTGTTTCATCCACCGGGACCAAATTCGGCACAGTTAATGTTTTGGACCCGAGAAACTTAAATCAGGAAAAACGAAATTTGGGGCTCAATTAGTTTTTTAAAATTAATTTTTTAATGTTTTTTGTGCCCGATAGAGGTGCGTCTACCCCCTGTAGATTCTTCTCAACCAGCTGCGTTAAGAGGGGTGGTTTGAGGATGACGGAGGGGGGGAGGTTAAATTCCAATGCGCGGGAGAAAGAGGGTTGGGAATGACCTTAAAATCAGACGAAGGTCCGCAGGCTCAAAGTTTCTTTCTTTCTTATTGTTTGTGTATCATTTCAGTAGAAACGTGCTAAGCGCATTCTGTCTGGCCAGATGAACATGAAGAGCGGGAGTGCAGCCCAGTATTTTTTTGATGGAATGCATGAAATATTTTATATCTATATATCTACCCGGGCAACGCCGGGCAATAATGCTAGTATATATATATATATATATATATATATATATATATATATATATTTATAATAAATACGACAATCAATGTATACAATTCATTAAAAAAAAACATTTATTAAAAAATCGTAAGGGATATTTTTATAGACAAAATAATGTCCAACCGTCTGCCGCATTAGCAAGAAAAAAAATATTTTTTTGTCTATTTAGTTTTATGCACGTGACTATAAATTTATTTAAAGTACCAGAAAAAGAAATCACGTGATCAGCATTTAATAAAATAAATTCTAAAAATTAATATTTAAAAATTCACCAAAAATCAGAAAAGGGACGTAAAGATTCGAAAAAGATCTCATTTTGAAGGAAATTTTATGATCTTTCTTGTGATTTAAATTTTATAACCCTCAAATTATTATTTTAAAAGCAAACTTAAAAAAAGTTACTAAAACAGCTTAAAAATTTAATTTTTAAAAAAATCTAAGAAGAATTTTTCGAAAATCTTTCTTAGTGCACCCCTAAACTATAAGAAGAATCGCCGTACAAAATTTCAGCTCTTTAGATCCAGCGGTTTGGTCTGTGCGTTGTATGTCAGTCAGTCAGTCAGTCAGTGAGTCAGTTACGGAACTGTTTTATACAGTGGCTCCCAAAAGTGTTCGTACACTTACGATTTTCAATGAAATAGGGGTCTATTCATTAATTAAAATGAATATTTCAGAATGGGTATTTGATAATAAGATCTATAATCTATTCTTAGCAAAACTACATGAAATATTTTAAAAACATAGTAAAACTTTATTTTTAAGAAACCAGTAATCAAAAAGCAACAAAAACTTTATCTCACAAAAGTCATCGTACACTTCTAAAAAATCTCTACGTATTAGTAAATATTCTAATTTATCGTTAAATTAATATTTAGTAGGATATCCTTTAGCACCCACAACAGCTTTTAAACGTCTGGGAATAGATTGCACTAGTCCTTTTGTAATTTCTGCATCAATGTTCCTCCATTCTTCCATCATAATTGTTTTTAGTTCGCTTTTCGTGTAAATGTCGTGTTTTCGTACTCGAACCTCCAGTTCTCTCAAAATATGGCTTAAAACTGGCGATTTAGGTGGTGTTTTCAAAAATTGTGGACAATTATAGAGACACCAGAGGCGAACGTTGAGAGCCGTGTGCTTAGGATCGTTATCTTGATAAAAAAACAAAGTTGTTTCCAATACCCAAATTTTGGGCTGATAATATTAAATTGTCTCTTAAAATATTTATATAAACAGCATGATACATTATGCCATCAATAAATACCAAATTACCTAGTCCTGATGCTGACATGCACCCCCACACAAGGACACCTCCACCGCCATGCTTAACTGTTTCTACTAAGTTCTTGGGATTAAGTTCCTCATTTGTTTTTCTCCATACAATTATACACCCATCGTAACCAAAAATGTTAAACTTGCTTTCATCGGCAAATAAGACATTATTCCAATACGTTTGGGGCTTATTTATCATTGATAGTTCGAAGGAAAGGCGTTTTTCTCACTCACAGAAAATTTTCTACGAGCAGAACGCCCATGTAATCCAGCTGCTCTGAGAACTCGTCGAACAGTTTCAGGTGAAATTGAAGTAGAAAATGTTTCATTAAATTCTGTAGAAACTTTTAAAGCACTCAAACGTGGATTTTTCACAAATTTTCTAATTATAAATCTCTGATCACGTTTTGTTACCTTTGCTGGATGACCTTTTCTTACCTTGTTTACGATCCGATTTTCTTCCTTAAAGCGTTTTATCACTTACTGCACAGTAGAATGGGATAAATTAAGTAATTTAGAAATATTCCGAACTGATTTACCACTACTATGCTGAAAAATAATCAATTTTCGAATGCTGTTTGTTGTTTCTTTACGACTACGAGCCATTTATAAATAATAAATAGAATATTTCGGAGTAGGCAAGCAAAAATTAAAGCCAAACGATATTTTAAATGCCACCACAATTCAAAAGTAAAAATAAAGCACCAGATGATAATTTTAATTATGAATTTATCCGAAAATATTTCAGTGTACGATGACTTTTGTGAGATAAAGTTTTTGTTACTTTTTGGTTACTGGTTTCTTAAAAATAAAGTTTTACTATGTTTTCAAAATAATTCATGTAGTTTTGTTAAGAATAGATTATAGATCTTATTATTAAATACCCATTCTGAAATATTCATTTTAATCATGGATAGACCCCTATTTCATTGAAAATCGTAAGTGTACGAACACTTTTGGGAGCCACTGTATACATACACACACACACACATAGATATATATATATATATATATATATATATATATATATATATATATATATATATATATATATATATATATATATATATACAGTGGCTCCCAAAAGTGTTCGTACACTTACGATTTTCAATGAATTAGGGGTCTATCCATTGATTAAAATGAATATTTCAGAATGGGTATTTAATAATAAGATCTATAATCTACTCTTAACAAAACTACATGAAATATTTTGAAAACATAGTAAAACTTTATCTTTAAGAAACCAATAATCCAAAAGTAACAAAAACTTTATCTCACAAAAGTCATCGTACACTTGTAAAAAATCTCTACATATTAGTAAATATTCTAATTTTTCGTTAAATTAATATTTAGTAGGATATCCTTTAGTATCCACAACAGCTTTAAAACGTCCGGGAATAGATTGCTTTAATTCTTTTGTAATTTTTGCATCAATGTTCATCCATTCTTCCATCATAAATGTTTTTAGTTCGCTTTTCGTGTGAATGTCGTGTTTTCGTACTTGAACCTCCGGTTCTCTCCAAATATGTTCTATTGGGTTTAAATCTGGCTATTGATGTGGTGTTTTCAAAACTTGTGGACAATTATAGAGACACCAGATGCGAATGTTGAGAACCGTGTGCTTAGGATCGTTATCTTGATAAAAAACAAAGTTGCTTCCAATACCCAAATTTTGAGCTGATAATTTTAAATTGTCTATTAAAATATTTATAAAAACAGCATGATTCATTATGCCACCAATAAATACCAAATTTCCTAGTCCTGATGCTGACATGTACCCCCACACAAGGATACCTCCACCGGCATGCTTAACTGTTCCTCCTAAGTTCTTGGGATTAAGTTCCTCATTTTTTTCTTCTCCATACAATTATACGCCCATCAGCACCAAAAATGTTCATCGGAAAATAAGACATTATTCCAATAGGTTTGGGGCTTATTTATCATTGATTGTGCGAAGGGAAGCCTAAACTTTCTGTTTTTCTCACTCACAAAAAATTTTCTACGGGCAGAACGCCGATGTAATATGTAATCCAGCTGTTCTGAGAACTCGTCAAAAAATTTCAGGTGAAATTGAAGTAGAAAATGTTTCATTAAATTCTGTAGAAACTTTTAAAGCACTCAAACGTGGATTTTTCACAAATTTTCTAATTATAAATCTCTGATCACGTTTTGTTAACTTTGCCGGACGGCCTTTTCTTACCTTGTTTTCGGACCAATTTTCTTCTTTAAAGCGTTTTTTCACATACTGCACAGTAGAATGGGATAAATTAAGTAATTTAGCAATATTTCGAACTGATTTACTACTACTATGATGAAAAATATTCAATTTTTGAATGCTGTTTGTTGTTTCTTTACGACTACGAGCCATTTTTAAATATTATATAGAATATTACGGAGTAGGCAAGCAAAAATTAAAGCCAAACGATATTTTAAATGCCACCACAATTCAAAAATAAAAAATAAAGCACCAGACGATAATTTTAACTATGAATTTATCCGAAAATATTTCAGTGTAAGATGACTTTTGTGAGATAAAGTTTTTGTTACTTTTTGATTACTGGTTGATTAAAATTATCAGCTCAAAATTTGGGTATTGGAAACAATTTTGTTTTTTATCAAGATAACGATCCTAAGCACACGGCTCTCAACGTTCGCATCTGGTGTCTCTATAATTGTCCACAAGTTTTGAAAACACCACCTCAATCGCCAGATTTAAACCCAATAGAACGTATTTGGAGAGAACTGGAGGTTCGAGTACGAAAACATGACATTCACACGAAAAGCGAACTAAAAACGTTTATGATGGAAGAATGGATGAACATTGAGGCAAAAATTTCAAAAGAATTAAAGCAATCTATTCCCAGACGTTTAAAAGCTGTTGTGGATCCTAAAGGCTATCCTACTAAATACTAATTTAACGAAAAATTAGAATATTTACTAATATGTAAGATTTTTTTACAAGTGTACGATGACTTTTGTGAGATAAAGCTTTTATTATTTTTGGATTATTGGTTTCTTAAAAATAAAGTTTTACTATGTTTTCAAAATATTTCATGTAGTTTTGTGAAGAGTAGATTATAGATCTTATTATTAAATACCCATTCTGGAATATTCATTTTAATCAATGGATAGACCCCTATTTCATTGAAAATCGTAAGTGTACGAACCCTTTGTGGAGCCACTGTATATAGACTACCTGTTTGACCGAAGTTGCCCTGGTATTTATTTACCTCAATTTTTTTTATTACACAGGAAAAGGAATGGATTCTACATAAAGTGTGAAATTTAAGTAATTTAATTTACAGGTATTTAAAAGTAAATACAGTATACAAATGATAGAGGAAAATTACAAATTAACTCTATTATTAATTTAACTCAAAACTTGATTATAAACAACATTTTTAATTTCCTATATTCCCCTCAGTGACTCCGAAACTATGGATTCGACACTGCTCTCGGTCATTTTGGACATTATATATTCACCCTTTCTCCCCCGCCTCCCCCCCCAAATACTGATTAGGGCTGAATTCTCACTTGAACGGCATCGGAAGTGTCCCTATTCACCCCAGCGACCCCGAAAACTATGGATTCGACTCTATTCTCGGTCATTTTGGACATTTTATATTCACACTTTCTTCCTTTTCCCGCATCCTCCCCAATGCTGAGGGGGGCTGAACTCTCACTTTAACGGCATCGGGAGTGTCCTTTTTCATCTCAGCGACCCCGAAAACTACGGATTCGACACTACTCTCAGTCATACTGGACATTTTATATTCACCCTTTCCCTCCCCCCCCCCGCCGCTCTCCAATGCTAGGGTGGCTGAACTCTCCCCTTAACGGCATCGAGAGTGTCCCTATTCATATCAGTGACCCCTAAAACTATGATTTCGACACTATTCTGGGTCATTTTAGACATTTTATATTCACCCATTCTTTCCCCCCCCCCCCCCGCCTCTGCTCCAATGTGAGGGGGGGCTGAAATCTCACTTAAACGGCATCAAGAGTGCCCGTATTCATCTCAGCGACCCCGAAAACTACGGATACGGCACTACTCTCGATCATTTTGGGCATTTTATATTCACCCTTTCTCTCCCCCCCCCCCCCCCCCCCATTGCTGAGGGGGTGTGCTGAACTTTCACTTTAACGGCATCAGGAGTGTCCTTTTTCATCTCAGTGACCCCGAAAACTATGGATTCGACACTATTCTCGGTCTTTTTGGACATTTTATATTCACCCCTTCTTTCCCCCACCTCGCTTCCCCCCAGTACTGATGGGGGCTGAACTTGCACTTAAACGGCGTCGGAAGTGTCACTATTAATCTCAGCGACCCCGAAAACTATGGATTCGACACGTCATTAGTCGTTTTCGATTATTTTTATATGTGCTCCCTGCTCCCCCTAGGCGTGCTAGATGTGTCTTCCCCCCCCCCCCCCAGTGTTTCCCGCGGGAATGAGAACAACATCTGTACAAAATTTCATCTCAATAGGATGGACCGTTCGGGAACGTATAAAGGACACACAAAGAAACATTCTCTTTTATATATAGAGATACAGGAAGATAAACATAGCTATAACTGATACAGTCACAAAATAATAGCTTTTAATCCACAGTAGAATAAAAGAGAAGGAGAGAGAAAGAATTTGGAGAATGTATTAATGAGAAAAATTCATTTACAGTTACTAGAATTGTTTGAATTACTTTTTAAATCAAATTTATAAAATGTATCCTTAAGGTTATTAAAAAATCAGGATGTTGCGATATTTCAGGATTTTACATCATGTTTCTGCGATATTTCAGGTTTTTACATTAAATTTCAGGAAAATAACATTTTGAAAGCCCTAGTTCAAAATTAAAACAAATTGTAATTTTGTATCGTACACACTATGAACGATTTGTCAATTGACATTTATCAATTGACATTTTTCCACAAGCTAAAAGACAGAGCATAACTAATTATATGTTTCTTCTTTTATTTTATTTCGGAACTTGAATCTTTAAAGAGGGACAAACTAACTGCAAGATCTAAAAAATGTATTTCAAATTTTTAAGGCCTAAAACGCATAGATTTGTGTGGAAAAAATTGATAATTTTATGATTATAAAATTGACAACATTAATATCTTAAAGTGCAAGGAGTAACTGAAAATTTGTGCAGGAAAAATTATTCTTTATATACTATATCATTAGTTTATTCGTGAAACATAAAACTATAAATGCAACTATTTCTATTATTAAAGTCATCTGTTGCTTATTAAATTATGTATTAATTTATTTACAGTCGAGTAAAACAGAAGGGGTATTACCTTTCTAATAACTCTAAGCACTTATCCAATAGTATTTCAGTTATGCTCTTTTTTAAAAAAGATTTACTTTATATATAATGAAAGTAATTTCAATTTTTTTTTTGTTTGTTTAAGCCATCAACCTTCTAGATAGTACAGAACAAAAAATTAAATGAAAAATGAAATTGTGCATAAACGGTTATGTCATGTTAACTTTTTGTACGAATTTCTAAGTAGTTTTGTTCGACCAACTTCAGGATTTTTATTTTCCCTTCTTTAGAACGGCCACAGCTCGTGGCAAGGCTGAGCAGGCGGACATTTGTGCCCTTCATGCCCAAGAAGACTCCAACGTCGCCAGGCTCATCGCCAAACAGTTTGACCCTGATGCCAAGATGCCAGGTAAACATTTGCTATTTTGAAGTTGCAAGCAGATTTTAAGTCTTCATATTATTTATTTTTTTTAAATTAAAGAGAAGAAAGGCAAGAATCAGTTGTGCAAACAGTTTATTTCTATTCTTTTTCATTAACCAAAGATCCATCAGACTACTATTTATGCTTCACCTCCTACACCAGGGAGCAAAAATTTGTAATGCTGCTCTTTGTTACACACTCTCCGACGTTATTGTCAAATGCACATTTTATTATGTTTAAGAAATAACTTACATTTAAAAAGATTTTTAGTGTCAAAGACACTTTTTCCTAACACGAAATCTCGTTAGGAAATTCGCATTGAAAATATGTGATAGATATATTGACAGTGATAGGTATATTGGCAAGTAGGTATATAGGTTTATAAGTATTTTGGTTTCTAAACCGTTCATGTTCACGCTACGTCAGAACAGATGATCTTATTCAAATAGAAATTGGAAAGGTTTATATATCTGTTAAACAGATAAAACTGTTTCATTTTAGATAATAAAAAGTTTTCCAAATGACTTATTTTAGAAGAATGCATTTAGAAGCATCGCAACACATTTTTAAACAGAGTTAACTAGTACTTAAATTCTAAAAAAAGGAAAAAAATAACTGAAAAAAATGCATTCTATATTTTATACTTTACTTCAAATTAAATGAACATTTGAAACAAAAATCATTGTCATTGGAAGTAGAACTTTATTTCCTGGACTTCAAGTTTTGGCTCGTACAGTAAAAATGATAGTATTCCTAATTTGTAGTCCAGTATTGTTTAGATAATTAGTGATTTTCGTATTTTTTAAAAATGGATTCGTTTAGTGGAGGGGTCATTTATCTTTGAACTCTCCAATAAAAAGAAAATAATTTTCTCCGTGCACGTCATGAGCATTTATTCTTAAAAAATGGTTCTTGTGGGAGTCAACCACAATCTAAAGTAACACATTTTGATGAAAGTTTGATCAGACTAATAAATAGTAGCTGATGACAAGGAATTTCAGCAATGTTTCATTGAAAGACGTTTTATAAGTATTTTGCATATTTTGGGGGTGTATAGTTGTAGTTAGTTTAATAGTTTTCCTCCCGATTTTTTGACGATATCAAAAACAAATATGATAAGAGAAAAAGAAAAATTTCCGAAACACATATAAGCGTTGAAATTGTGCATGTTAGCAACAATATAGTTCAAAGACTACTATCACTTTAGATCTGTCAGTTTTTTTTTCTTATTCACGATGAGCGAGTATGCATGATGCAAAGTGAGCACCCTCCATATTTTAAAAATCTGTATAGTGTTGTCGGTTCTCAGTTACAGGTAGAGTTTATGAATGCAACTCGAAGAAAGCTAAAGAAAACATATATCAAGAAAAAAGAAAGCCACTACACGATTACTCTTTCTTTATTGTAATGTACGGATAAAGAGAGTATACAAGATTTTATTTTATATAATTTTTGAAATATGAATAACCCTTTTTCAGCACCACTTTGTATACACCTTTTTTGGAGTATGCGAACTGTATGTGAAATAACAGATTTCATCCAACCGTAAAACATTTCATATGAAATGAGATATGGTTGAGGCATTAACAGTTAGCAAAATCTTCCGAGAGTTGCACCAAAATAAAAAAATATCAAATTAGCGTCATCTATCTGACTTTTTTAAAAAGAATATCAAATAATGCATTATATTTATTATGAAATAAAAGTTAATAATTTCATATAAGTTCTATTCTTTTTAGGGTTAACTTCAGATGCTCTCATAAGTAATCAGTTTCAAGTGAAGTTTAAAAGAGCCCAGAATCTAATCGAATAAACATTTTTCACTTAAGACAAAACTAGAAAAATACGCAGTTTATATGATAACATGATTTTTTATTGCATTGAAAAATCAGTAACTTCCATGAAACTAACCTTGTTTAAATCGCACGTAAGGTTCTTCTGCTTTCGCAAACGGCTCTTTAAAACGAAAGACACCATAGCAACGCCTACTAAATATCGAACGAGTACAAAAGAGGCTGCTGCCATGTGACTTTCTCTTTTTTCTGAAACAACGAAAGGTTTCGTTATTCTTTTTCTAGTATACGCGATGAATTTTCTGAAAAAGGCAATGACGTTTACTCTACACTTATTTAAAACGCAATGCAAAAATGTAATGCAACGAAAAGAGTTGATTAAAACTAAAGTTCCATTTACTTTTACACAAAATTTCATTTCGAAATAAAAGATCTGTAAGAAGAAAAAGACTGCCAAATCCTGAGAAATCAAGTATTGTTAAGAGAATGGACTCGTTATATCGGAAGTATAGCAGGAAACTTTGCAGTATAAGCTAAAAAAATTGTTAAAAAAATCTCAAAAATATCGCTCATCTATTTATCTTAGATATTTTAATTGTAATGTAAGATTTTAATTGTAATGTGATAGAAACGTATTGGTTCACATAATTTTCAAATTATTGAAAAGGTTTGAGGTATACTTAATGTCAATTTTAATATTAATGTAAGGTAATTGGACGTAGCATGTCACATCTAAACTCTTGCAGAAAAGAAGAGGAAAAATATTTGTAGTAAAACGCATAGATTGTTAAAACTGTAATAAAAACGCACGCCTGAACGATAGCTCCATTATAAATTGAAGTCAATTGCGCTTCCCCTAAAAATCGAATGGGGATGTTTTCTATTTTCTGGCTTTCGTTTTTCGTGTGGTCGCATTATAGACATTTCTTCAATGAACCTTATTCTTACGATTCAGAATATAAATAAATTCCAACCATTGATGACATCTTCCAGATTAAATTAAGAAAAAAATAAACCTGTTTGTATTTAAAGGTAATGACAGTCACAGTTTAACACTAACAATTAAAAACAAAAATTGGAAGTATCGGAAGTCATTTTTTTGGTAGAACAGCCTCTTTCAAGACGAAAATATCCATTAATCAGAGTATCGTAAAGTAAAATATTAAATGGAGCATTGAGATTTATTTCTCAAATCTCCATGGTTTTAGCCTTCCTTTAATAAGAATTTGAGAGTCTGGGATTTGAACACGTTGTTTTCATAAAATATTTGACAAGAGTAAAATTTGTAAAGCTTACGTACATTTCGATTTCAGGGATAATCCATAAAAGAATACAAATGAATAATAATTTTTTTACATGATGATTTCACGTTCCTTTTGTTTCCTTAGAGTCTTTATACCCTTTGAAGGAATCGGGTATTTACTTCAATGTCATATTGCCCTGAGAAGAAAAAGCTCCGTCCACCTGAGAAAATTGTCCTTTGTAATAACCCTAGAGAAAACATCAGGAAAGACTTTCATGTTGCACGGGAAAAATTTACCGTAGACATCTTTGTTAATTGTTAATTGAATAAATTTCTTACATTTCATGACTTTTTCTAGACACATCCGGAAAGATTTAAATATAATAGCACGAGTTTAAATACGATTATATATTTAAAAGCTTTTTTTCCCTCAAATTATATACACAGATTTAAACTTCTACGTTTCACAATAACATTTTTCTTTTCATCAGCACATTTTTTTAAAATGTCATGTAAGTAAAAATTTTCATCTTATTATATACCTACATGCTGAATAAAATAATACATTATGCCGTTCTCAGATGGTTGATTAAGAAAAACATGCATCGCAGCATGAGCGACTTTGAAGCTCTCATTCAAAATACTTTAAAAGAAAAAAAATCTATTAAAATTTACTCAAATTATAAATATTGGAAAAAACGAATTTAACTAAGTTTTGAAGATATTAAGTTCTTCAAGCACTTTACACACATTCTATATTTGTTCACAGCTTTTAAAAATAGAAAAATGATAGTTTCTGAACCTTTATACATCAACGTAGAGTATTTAGAGATCGGTAAAGCCTCGTTTATCCGGACTAACTGGTATCATAGGCAATCCGGACAATCGAAATCCAGGTAATCCGGGTAATATGGGTAATAAGGCAAAACAAAATCCTTAACTAAGCAGACTTACCGTTTATTACGATAAAAACACAAAGTTGTTTAATGTTTGTAACAAAATTACATAGTATTGTTAAAAGACATTAAAAAATATAAAAATAACTTTTCTGGGTCAATCCATGTTAACGCCCTGTGACACAATAGTAAAGATTTCTTAAAACTCAACAAAAAACATTTTATTACCATAATTTATTGTACAATCTATGAAGGAACTGTACATTGAATCAAACTAAAAAGCGAATATTTGGCGCACTTATAGTTACGTTCTTGCTGTCATAGGTAAAATTGTTATCTAATGTGAACATTAAATAAAAAATGTCTACAAATTGATCCGGATAAACGAGATTTTACTGTATATTTGTTTGTTCTCTATTCTATAAAACCTCATTTTTCTCTTTGGTATCATTTTCACTCTAATAATAGATAGACAAAATTAAGTATTTAAAAAATATATATTTGAGAGATTAATTTACATCTAAACAATGCTATCGTAATCACATTTACCATGATATTTGAATCTCAAAATACCTTTAATTTTCAATGAAACGGGTACGGAAATGTCATAGATTCATTTATGTTAACTCATATATATATATATATATATATATATATATATATATATATATATATATATAGTGGAACTTCGCATATCGAGCATAATTCGTTCTAGAGTCTTACTCGTAATGCGAAACACTCGTTAAGCGAAACAATTTTTCCCATATAAATTAATGTAAAATACGATAATGCGTTCCATGCCAAAAAATACTCAAAATTTTTTAGATGTAACATTTATTATTTAAAGAAAATTACTTATAAATAAATTCTTAAGGAGCAAAATCATCCATATGTAGTTTATTATTTATGAATTTATGACACATATCTAACTTTTGTACTAGAAAGCTATCTAGCGACATTTGTTTTTCTCGACTCTTCAAAATTTGCTGAAAATGTGTCACCGCATTGTCAAAAAATAAATTTATAGCGCGCATAGCCACTGTCTTATCAGGGTGATGCTTTATAACGATGCAACAGTTTCTCGTGCTTTCATTTCTTTTATTGCGCCAGAAGGTTGTTTCTTTGTCCTCCACTTGCAAACCCTCCTCTACAACTGCTTGCTGTGAAAGACACTGCAATTCTATTGGCTGTTCGGTGGTCAGCTCTTGGTTGTGCTCTTCCACAAGCTCATCAATATCATTGTTATCCTCCAGTCCCATGATATTTGCTTGTCGAACCATCCATGACTACCCTTAAATGTACTTATTTTTTGGTCGTTGATGATCCTGGTGACTTGAAGATCCGAGTGACGTGAAGAGGGGACTTCCTTCCAAGTCACTCGTTATGCGAAATGTTGCTCGTTAAGCGAGCCATTTTTACGATTTCTTTTGCTCGTTATGTGAAATACTCGTTATGCGAGGTTCCACTATATATATATATATATATATATACAGGTGGTTATCTAAATAATGGAAACACCCAGGGCCCGATTTAGAAAATTCTTGACTATAGGCACAACTCGGGATGGGGGGCCCTAACACTGATGTGAGCGTAAAATTTCCAAAATTGACACACAAAAGAAATAATCATGAATCATTGCGAAAGTACCATTTTACCAAGAATTGGCTATTTGAAGTGTAGAAGTCTAGAGCATTATCAAATAGGAAAATCAGGGCCTGGAAACACCTATCAATATTAGTGGTGTTTATGAATGTGCTTCGTATTACTTAAAAAACAAGTCTGGCCACCAGTATTTTTTATATAATATAGTGTATGAATTATTCTACTGTCAGGTAGCAGTAATGAAGCTAAGGACATCGGGCTTTTGGGGGGAACAACGTAAAATGTCAAACCATGCAGACCTTATAAAAAGGACAAATTGTTGGAGCGCGTTTAAATTGGAGTATCTGTTACTGTAACCCCCAGTCTACTGGGTGTTTTTCGAGCTATGATATCGAAAGTCATGATAGCATACAGAGTGCACGGAAAAACATCCTTTGCCAAACAGAATAGTGGGCGAAAGGGAGCGCTGAGTGAAAGAGACGGACGAGATATTGAAGCGGATTGTGACTCGAAGAAAGAAAACAACTCGAACCAAAATAACCGAAGAGCTCAGTCGACATCTGCATGTTCTCGTATCAATCATTAGAGGTAGAAGGTAACTTCACAAACAAAACATTTACGGAAGAGTACTTATTCCCAAGCCAATTGTAATAGATGCCAATACAAAATATCGTCTACAATGGTACCACGAGCGCAAATCCTGGTCGAGTAATATATTGAAAAATGGGTATTTGGTCCGACGAATCATTGTTCACATTGTTACTCGCAACAGGACGTGCGTATGTCTGGAGAACACCTACACAAACGTAAGATTCTGGCTGTCTCTTCTCAACTGTCAATCAGGGAGGTAGCTCTATCAGGGCTTGGTATGGCATCTCATGGTTTTCTTCAGTCCCTCTTGTAACCTTAAAAGGGAGATTGAATGAGAAGCACTATGTCGAAATTTTAGCTCACTAGTCCATCCTATGGTGCAAACATTGTTTCTTGCAGGAGATGGCGTTCTGCGGCATGATAATCCCCCTATACATACAGCTAAATCTATGAAGTATTGGTTTGAAGAGCATGAACATGAAGTCAAATATCTTATCGCGGTGCAGTTGGCCCTGAGTTCATTTTAATGGACGATAACGCGAGGCCACATAGAGCTCTTCTGGTCGACGAATTTCTAGAGAGTGAGGATATTCGCCGGATGGATTGGCCAGCCAGATCTCCAGACCTTAACACTATAGAGCATGTCTGGGACGCTCTGGGGAGGGCAACTGCAACTCGCAACCCCCGTTCGAGAACCATCCAGGGAATAAAAACAGCGTTGCTGAACGAGTGGGACCAATTGCCACAGGAAATGATAAACTGCCTTATTTCAAGTATGAAATCACGCTGCGAGACCTGTATATCTGTAAGAGGGGACCATACCCCCTATTAACCCATCTATTAACCAATTTTTTTGTTTATTCTGCAACTGCTGTTTCATACCTTCCGACTGTAACGAGTGTTACGTACGATCATGCGTGTGTAGTACAACTATTGAATGGTTATTTGTTTTGTATTGTATCAATGTATGTACATATCAAATTTCTTTAAAATCGGTACAGTAGTTCTAGAGATAATCGACCAAGTCTGCAAATTCTCTTAAATTCTTACACCAGTGTATGTATGTATGTATATATATATATATATATATATATATATATATATATATATATATATATGTGTGTGTGTGTGTGTGTGTGTGTGTGTGTGTGTGTGTGTATGTATCGGAGAGGTAGATAGATAGATACATCTATGGACTTTATTGAATACAGAGAGTAAAAGACTGAGATCTCTAACACACGAACTTCGCTGAGAATCCAGTTAAGATAATAACTAAGTGACTTGAAGGAAAAAGTTTAATTTTGCGCCTAAAATTCACCTTTTCCTCTTACCAAAAATTTTAAAATTATTTTTCAAAACATTTAAATGAATATTTGATAAATTTTGGGCAATATGGTGGGTGGAATGTAAATTATTCTTGACTCTATACGTGTCTTGACCATGTTTCTTAAAATACACGGGGAGTACTATATGCAACACAAAAATTCGTCCTAACCTCTTTTAAAATAGTATGTTAGTTACTAAAATAAATACACTCTGTAATACTGAAATATTTATATACTGGAACCAAAGCTTTGAAAAATGTACTCAAGTAGTAGTATAATGCTCTTATTAGAAATAAAAAAGATGATTTTAACTGATTTTCACTAAACTCTTTTGTGAGTAGTGCTTAGCAAATTTGCCTTAAGCAGTACTCTGAAATAAGAAAAAAAAAGGAGTATTGAACCAAAACGAGTAATATTATCAATGTCATTATCATTCGAAGTCCTTAAATTAATAATATGTCTCATAATAAGAATACTATTTGCTCTAGCAATTCAATGCAATACACTGGAGTTTCTCCTACTTATTACATGTTCTGTATTGTATTCATATTCTTACGTATGTCGGTCGTGTTCTCAGATTGTTCATTATACTATAAAGAAGGTGTACCACATGATATTGTTTATCTGATTCTAGGTCATCATAAATGGTAATATCTTCAGTCATATTTGCCTGTTTGTATCCCGTTTAGTCGATATGTGTTTTTTTATTAAATTTAACAATTGTTTTCAATATATTTTTTAAAATTTTCTTTTGTTCGATTCACTGCAGTTGAATGAAATAATTTGAATGTCAAAGATGAATATAGATTCATTATAGTTTTTGAAAGCTAGAATTTTGAAAACTAGTATGAAAACTAGAATAACGGAAGTGAAGATATAAACATATATTAATAAAGGATCTACAGAGACCAAGGTGAAAAAATCTATAGCATTGTTCTTTTCAATAAATTAACGAGCTGATTTCCATTTCAGGTTTTTCCTAAATTAAACACATTCTCATAATTGATCAGAGGAACCGAAGGTATTTAAAAGCGTTTTTCCTGAGTTATACTACTAATGGTAAAACTATGAGGGTTTCACATTGTCTATATAATCTATACTGTTATGCATAAGAATAATAATTGATAAAACACGGATGTTGATGCAATAATAAGATTTAAGCAATCCAAACTATTGAGTAGAGAAAATTTATTCAACAAGTTCGTGTGATCGTAAAAAGCGAGTTTTCAAGATCTCATCTATTTGATTCGCAATATTAAGGTTGCGTTATTTAGATTCTCTCTTTTGATCTACATAGGTTTGTCTGCATAATATATTGGTAAAAGTACCTGATAATGTTACCCCAGATACTTCTACTATTATGCTCCGTAAAACAAAAACAAAAAAATTCTTAAACTCTTGTTAAATTAAAGCTCTTTGACAATATTTAAAAGAGAAATGCTCCTTAGTTTACTTTTATTTGGGAATACTGTATTAAAATTTACTCTTTTAGACTAAATACATTTAGTGTAATGTTTTAGTAATTTCATGAAAGCTAATTTATGCTGATTAGAAAATATTAATTTTTATGCTGTTATTTAAATATATTTCCTTTATTCAGATATATTCTATTTGTTTACTGTATAATTAAATGCTATATTATAATGTGATTTGAAATTGTTATTAAATATAATTTTTAACATCTCTTTCTGGCAGATATGATCAAGAATAAATTTTCAGACAGAATGAACCCGAATTCAACGACAAGAATTCCATTTGCCAATCTCAGCAACCAAACTCTTTCCCCTCAGTCGCCTGACAGAACGGACTTAACCTTAGACACTTCTCGGCGGAACTTATCTGCGAGGGCAATGAACATGAATCCACAAATGCCACAAATGCCACAAATACCACAAATACCACAAATGCCACAAATGCCCCAGATTAGGACTGACCAGTATGTGTCTCAAAACCCTTTGCAAAATCAGGACAGGTATATGCCCCAAGACACTCAGTCTCAATTCCCTCAGAACTCATTACCAATGAAGCAACCTTATGCAAACGCGCCGTCTCCAGTGCCACCGGCACAAGATGCGCGGTATATGCAGCAGCAAATGATGCATCAAGACAGGTATTCACAACAGACTCCAACGTCGCAGCAGCCTTACCTCACCCAGAACCAAGGTTATGGTGCTTATCCTGCAAAACAACAGGTGCCACCACAAATGTTACAGCCTCAGTACCAAATGCAGAATGTCAGTGGAAATTACCTTGGACAGCCGCAGCAGCAGGATCCCCCTGTTGTGCCTAACCGTCAAGGGTCGTTTCGTCGTCGTCCTAGTGCAAGGGATCCCGCCACCGGTTATTCCATGCAACAGGCCATGGGCGACCACTTCGACCACTATCGGCAAGAGGCACCAACAAGGCAGAGGCATGTGATCAAACAGGGGCGACGGATTCCGTCCCCGCAGCGCCTCAACTACCATCAGCCGAGGTCCAGCTACGGTCCGGACGCCACCCCGGATTCTGGAGTATCGGAGAGCATGGACGAGTTGTCTCCTGCACGTAAGGCTAGGTTGCCGCCCATGATCTACGCGGATAGCCATGCATCTTCGCTGCTGAGTTTCGCTCCAAGCGAGGAAGACTCGCGTACCATGAGTCCTACAATCAGCAGCATAGGACTCGACAGTGAAGTAGGATCCGAGGCTTCCTTTCCTCGCACTGCCTCTCTCTACGTCAATCCGCCCAGCAGGAGGCGGGAGGTCGCAGCGTCAGGAGGAGGAGGAGGTGGTGGTGGTGGTGGTGGCGGCGGAACATCTGAGGCTCTCAGGAGAAAGAAGAGCATGCCACATGGTCCGAAAGAGATGGCGAGCACACCGCAAAAGGTCATCCCGAGGGAGGAGGTATCTTTCCTCAGCTCACAGAGGCGAGAAGAGGTCAGACGAATGCAATACGAGGCAGAGAGGCTCCGGTCCAATCCTCTACTATATCTCGTGAGACCAGATTTGAAGGTAAGAGAAGTACCATGCATACTACAAATCTACGTTTCGTAGAAATTACAGTTTCTTTTAAATCACTTCAATTTTCATTGACTTTTAGAAGGAATATTAAAACACTCTTTGAGAAAAGCGACCAAAAACATTTCTTTTACGATGCTATGAAAGGTCGTTCGCACTTTATGGAGACGATTTCCATAATTAAGTTTTTTGAATAAATGCCGTATTTTTTTCGGCGATTTCTTTCTAGCTGATAGCCATGGTTCTTGACAATAGCTCTAGCTGGAATTTTCCATGAAAGTAAACTTTTTCTTAGTACTGCCGTGTCGATTTTACCTCATTCCTCTTGGACCGCTTCCCAAATTCCGTTCAGTGTTCTTGGATGTCGCTTTCCTAAGGCTCATCTTAATAAACCGAAAGCGCAAAAGTCCATTGGAGAAGCGTCAGGTGATTTTACAGGTATTTCATTAAATGGGATACACCTTATTCCTGTTTCTGATTCTTTCTTTACTAAATAAGCGGCAGTTGATTTAACTCGCGATTTTTACTCCGTTCTATAATTTGTTGATATGAATATGATTCATCGGAAAGCGTAATTACGTAACCTTCGAGCAATCTATCAATTTTAGGAGCCATTTTCAAAATAAATCTTTTATTTTACATTCCAATCAAAACAAAACAGCAGCAGACTATTATTCTGAAGTTGCCAAATTTTTATCTCAGAATGCAATCGCCAAAAATAAATTGCAAAATCGTTTCCGTAAAGTGCGAACGATCTTCTGTAGTCTAGCTCACTTGAGAAAGTATTGGTCTCTAGTTAAGAATACCTTGGTAATACCAACCGGTTATTGTTGTGGTGTCTGAAGTGGGTCTTGGTTGGAGTTTAACCTAAGTTTTCGCATCTCGAGACAGGCGTTTTTCCAGTTGAGCTAACCAAGTGTTGTGAGGAAGACCTCTTTTCGATGGCTTTCCCCGCAGCTTAAAAAGTTTTTGGAACAGCCACTGATTATTTAAGTATTTTGTCTGGAATGTGTTACAGGAAAAACATAATTATTACGAACTCACTCTCATGTATATCAGAAACACGAAATATTTGTAATATATGTGAGAGTATGGTATCAGCTCTAAGACAGGATTATGAGAAACAACAGTAAATAGTAGTAGATAAGATAAAAATGATTTTTAGTTTACATTTACTGATAACTAATGAGAACATTTTATCGATTTAGTCCAAGAATGAGATTCAAGTGAGAGCGTAAGACTTTATTAGGTAATAAGAGCTCTGATTTTGTTTAAGAGATTAAATTAAAGAAAATTATCTTTGCACTCAAACTTGAAAAACCGCAAGTCAGTCTAAAAAAAGTTACCGTAATTTGTGCGAGGGTTTTATTTATCTAACCTGTCTCATCGAGATGAGAATCAAGTTGAGGCAACGAGGTTGTTTGTTCCCTTGCTACTTATAATTATTAGAATAAAATAATGATATAGTCTCTCTATTTCTTTCTATTTTCTGGTAGATTTCATTAATAAAACTTTATTAAAGCATATCCATTACACCTTCAACAGTGACATCATTGCTTATAACTTACGATGCTTCATAAATAACCTTAAAAATTTAATCATACTCCCTTTGCTTCTTCAATATTTTAAACTACGAGTTATGAGAATTTTAGACCATAACAATTGGTGAGATTGAGATACACACCGCATACGACACACCATTAATGCAGATATATTTTTACCTGTGACCTTTCATTGTAGCCTCACAGTAATTAAATTTATAGAACTATTATTTTGTTACTAAAAAATTATAAACAAGAGGGACATGAATATAAATACATATGAATATGCATTTGTAAATATTTTTAAACTTATTAACATTCGCTCTTCTATACATTTTCTCATTTATCCATTTATTTTTCTTTTGTCCCTGAAAATAAGATTACATTGGTCGGAAATCAAACTTGTAACCCTCTACTTTTTAGATAGACGTGATTATATCATCAAGTCATGTTATGATATTCACTTATCATCCTCACAAATGCCACGGTAACGTCTCTCTGCTACTTATTCTCAAACATAGAAATTTGCTCGTCACATAAAAAATTAATAACTTCCTTTGAAATCGAACCCGAAGTTCACTACTTCCATAATAGTTGCGTTGTACTAATCCATGTACTAAGCCATGCAATGATCTTTTTTAATCAGTCTGACAGTCTATTTATAGTCATAAGAAAATGCTTTCAAAAACTGTCTTTTATCAAAACAAAACAACTTAACTGAGTAAAAAAGTGAAAAAAAACAACTATTAATAGCATTGACTTTGAGACATCAGTAGCAATTGATTCTTTTTGTAATAGCATTCCTTCTCATTAATCACATGAAAATATGAAACGCGAAATGGGAAAATATTTCGCTGTAAAACAAGATAGATTAATCCTAATTAAAGCATAAATTTTTTCATATTTTCCAATAATGATACCCCTAGAAACTGTGAAAGTTACTATGTAAGTCAAGGGATTTTTCTAAGAGGATCATACTTTGGAAGAACGTTGAAATTTTTTTCGCAGAAACGCCGAAAATCTTTTTTTTAATGCTTTGTTTTTCAGAGTTATCCCATTTTCAGCTGCACTAATGACTTTCCAGTTCTAAAATTCACATATCAATGTCATTAGTAGGATACGATATAACGAATGGAAACGACAAGTTTTGAGAATCGCAATCAGAAATCATTCATTGTTTTCTCTTTACGGAGACAGCGGAAGAAAAGCGGACAGAATGATGTGATCTGCATTCCTCTGGCACAGCAGTTTAATCTACGGCCATTATCGATTACGACCAGATCGCTGTATAAACAAATGCGATTTTCCTAAGAATAGAAAATAAAATGTATCCCTACTCAGGAGGGAAAAAATACATTTCTTGGGTTCGCAATATGCCAGAGCTATGTTAATACACCCTCTCTCTCACACACACGCACACACATACATATACAGAGGCTGTTCGCACATTTTTTAGACGATTTTGGTAAGCGGTAATAAAAAATAGTTTGCTGCAAAAGAAATAATTGCAATTGTACTATGTTTTTAAAAGTCAAAATTATCGTCTGCGGCTTGAAAGTTTTGTTTTTATTCAAAATGGCGTTTTTAACAAAGCAGTGGTTCGAAGGCTACATTTATGCTCTTTCCGAAGAGAAATATGCATACTCCGTTATCCAAAAACGATGTGAGAGTCATGGTTTTGTGATATCTAAAGCGTCGATAGGTAATATCGTCAACAAGAAAGAAAAAAAACGTCAAATTGGAGCCTCAGGTGGGACAAAAATTCCAAACAAGTATCCAAGGAAAAAACGGACATCTTCGACTATTGCAAAGGCACGTTGTTTAATGTTAAAAGAAAATTCCCCTAGTCAAAGGACAGTTGCAAAATCATTAAAATGCTCGGTGTCCACTGTAAACAAAATGATAAACGTTGATTTAAATCTTAAGAAAGTGAAAAAACGCAATGTGCATCGTCTTCTTCCAAATCATATCGCTGAACGCAGGATACGCTGCATAATTCTATATGAGAAACACTTATCCAAAGAAAAATTGGAAAACAAATGTCACAATAGATGAATCATGGGTGTATTTAAATGATTGCAACAAAAAAGAGCCATTTATTATCATAAAAGGGGAGAGAAAAATTTAAGTACATGGTTCAAAGAATCGAAAGAAAGTTTTTCTAAGGGATTCATGATTGCTGCTGGTTTTTCTTATAATGGCAAGTTAAAAATAAAGAGAGTGGAAAAAATGTCAAGATTAACTCCAAATACTATCAGGAACATATTTTATCGCCAATTTTTCTGAATGAAATACCATCGCTTTACCCACAATGCCATCAATCTGTGAGACTCCATCAGGACAAAGCTAGCAGTCACACATCAAAATCCACTGTAAATTTCCTAAAAGAAATGGAACAAAAAACTGGTATCAAGGCCATACCCTTCACTGATATTCCTACTAAATCTCCCGATGTATCACCTATGGATTTTTGTGCTTTCGGACTTTTAAAATCTGCATTATCCAAACGTCGTCCCAAAACCCGTACAGGACTGGAAAGCTGTTCAGGAGGAATGGGATAGAATACCTCTTCTGACACTTCAAAAGGCATTATTATCCTGGAAATTGCGGTGTAGAAAGATAGTTCAGAATAAGGGATGTCAAATAGAACATTTAAAACACAAGAATTTTATGTAATTTAGTTTTGTGAATACAATATACATCGTCTAAAAAATGTGGGAATAGTCTCTGTATATATATATATATATATATATATCTGTTTAAACTTTGCATATCAATTAGTTACGGCTGGGCCCCAGGAAAGTGATTCAAATCCAAGTCTTCAAAAAGTTAATTTTAGATCTATAAAAAATATAAAAATATATTTAATTAATCAAATATTAAATTAATTTTAAAATTTTCTTTAAAGAAATCCATGATTATTTAAGTATTTAAGGCGAGTTCAATTGTCACGTCGAATGTTGAAAAAGAAATTACGAGATTAAAAATATTATAACTACCGGAGAGGTGAAATGAATCAAAAATGGTAGTAGGTATTTTATAAGTAGTGCAGAAATTTTGCTGTTGAGCACACCAGCAAAATTTTTGTTAAAAAAAGGGAACATGAAACATAGATCATATCTAATTGACAGTTAAAAATAGAAGAATTTTGAACATATATCTGAATTTTATTCCCATATTTAAATAATCCGAATTTATTTTAGTTTCATAGGATAGATAAAATTAAATTTTTGTAACTAAATACCAAACTATGCTCTTTTTCTGAGATTACAGGACAGACAAATCAAATGCGTAAGTACTTTTCAGCAATCACTAAAAAAGTCAAAAATGTATGTTGTATCTATCAACATAGTCAGCATATCTAAATTTTGGACTTTTTATCGTATCATATTATCTTTTGCTTTATAACTTTTATTTTTGTCTTATTCAGAATTTTGCTTTATTGAATTAATTGATTAATTTAATTTAATTTAATTTTTACGTATTTTAAGCTTATGAATGGTTAAACAGTGAAATTATTAACTATTCAGGTAATCGCTTTCCAAACATATTAGAATCCTTTACAAAATTATTTGAAGAATAGAACAGAATATAATCATTTCGTGTGTGTGTGAAAAAAGTTATATTATTCCCCATTGCAATTTCTTATTCTAGCATTTTCATTTTTCATAACAGAATATGAATTTAGTCAAAATTTCCTTAACCTTCAAAAGGGAAATGTATTTTTGTGGACAAACAAATGTAGATGCCGAATTTACTGATCTCTAAAAAAGAGTGAGTGTCCTGTGAGTGCAATGCACAAGCAAGATCTACAACTACCATGTTTGAATCATTTCTCTTCCACTATAACGAACATTTAACTCGAATTTATTTTAGTAGTTTGTGTTATATAAGATATATTTCGAATCGTATTGTGCTTCCTATTTAAAAATAGTTTGCTTCATAAATTTTTTGAACGCTTCTGTAAATTTTAGCTTCTCGGGTTTAAAGAGAAATATAGTTTCCCAATTATATATTTAAAAATATATATATATAATTAGGAAACTAAATACTACAAACCTCTTTAATTAATAATGGTTAAAATGTATTATCTTACCAGCTTAGAAAGAACTAATGAAAAAATTCCATTCTTTTGTTATTGTCTATACAAGCGAAAAGTCGGGTTGGAAGTTGAGTTCAGATAAAGTCTGTTTCATTTAACAACTAAAGAATAGTTTGAATAATGTTGTTTCTGTACTTGCTTTTAAAAGGATTAAATCTGTATATTAGCAAAATTATAGACACAATGTAAGCACTCAATGTTTTGTATCAAGTATATGGATTGTGCTTCGTTTATGAAATCATTTCTTTGCTGAAATTATTTTCAGTAAAAATACTGTTTAAGCAAGTTGCTAAAGAATACTTTAGAAATATTTCAGTTTTTAAAATTACAATGGAATATTTTAATTCCAAAACTTTGATGCGTGATTTCTCAATAAAAAAGCTATTTTGTAAAGTACGTTAGAGGAAATAGGAAAACTTTATAGCGAAAAAATAAGGAGTGATGTATATATATCTCTCTATTCTAAAAAAAACTAACTGCCGCTGCAGCCGCCGCCGCCGCCGCTGTCAAAAGCTTGTCACGCTATCTCCTCCGAAACCGCTGGGGTATGGGGTCGAGACCGATACCAATCGATGCAGAATAATGTGGGGAAGAAAGTAAGACATGTCTCATATTCGTCGGACTTTAAGTTTTTTTTTTATGTTTTGTGGGAAAATATTGACTTTTTCAAGTTCAGATTACGATAACTCGCCAAAAAGAAGTCGTAGAATTTTTTTTTTTTTTACAATCTAAGACTACAGACATTTCTCCTTCAAACAAGACCTCATTTGTTTAAAAATAATTTAAAACAGACTGATATTTTTATTAAAATTGAAAACGCACTTTTTGGAAAAATTTATGCGTTTCGAGATATATAAATTCGATGCTATCAGACTTATTATGTTACAAAGAAAATATTTATATTAACTGGAAGATGAAAGCTTTCTCATTCATATAAACTTCATTTCAAGTCTCTATCTTAAAATTTCGATTTTTAATTGAATTTTAAAGAAATACTTCAAAAAAATCTTCTCATTCGCTTGCTTTGCAGAAGGATTGAAAGAAGATCCGATTTTTCACCCATCTTGATCCGGGCTTATACCCCCCATCTACCCGGGCTTCATCCATTTCGCCGGGGGGGGGGGGGGGGAAGCTTCAACTGTAAACAAATTAATGACTCAATCGCTGTAAACAACTATTGAGTCATTCATTCACTTGATTCACCAGAGGAGCGACCGTAGCGAGCCTAGGGGCGAAGCCCCTAGTACTATATATATATATATAAAACAGTTCCGTAACTGACTCACTGACTGACATACAACGCACAGACCAAACCGCTGGACCTAAAGGGCTCAAATTTTGCATGGCGATTCTTCTTATAGTGTAGGGGTGCACTTAGAGAGATTTTTGAAAAATTCTTCTTAGATTTTTAAAATTAAATTTTTAAGCTGTTTTAGTAACTTTTTTTAAGTTTGCATTTAAAATAATAATTTGAAGGTTATAAAATTTATATCACAAGAAAGATCATAAAAATTCCTTTAAAATGAAATCTTTTCCGAATCTTTACCTCTATTTTTTGATTTTTGGTGAATTTTTAAAGATTAATTATTAGAATTTAATTTATTAAATGGTGATCACGTGATTTCTTTTTCTGGTACTTTAAATAAATTTATCATCACGTGCATAACAACTAAATAAAAAAAAATATTTTTTTTCTTGCTAATGCGGCAGACGATTGGACATTATTTTGTCTATAAAACTATCCCTTACGATTTTTTAAAAAATATATTGTTTTTCTACATCAATTGTATATATATATTGATCGTCGTATCTATTATAAATAAATAAATATATATATATATATATATATATATATATATATATATATTGGCATTAATTGCATACATTGACCTTTGAATTTAATTTGAATGTACTCTGTAGCGAAGTGCGGGTTTTCAGCTAGTATATATATATATTTATATATATCACTTCTTATTACACATAACTCACTGCTGTTGTTTTTTCCTGTTACTTTTTTGATACTTAATTTAATATTTTTACCATTTATCCTCTTTTAGTTAATCCTTTATTGTCATTTTTCGCAAATAAAACTAAATTACCAACCTCTTTTACAGTAACCAAACTTATTACCAACCTTTCTTTTATAGTAACCAAAGCGATATTTCTTTTTAGTTCCTCTTTTGTAATTCCTTTTCAGTTATTTTCTCTCTCAACCTAAGCAAGTTTGTGCTCATTGTTTTTATAGTTATTTAACATTACGCTATTACAGAGTAAATTCTTTGTGACTTGACATTCCATTTCCCTTTCCGTTAGTGGTCTACTCCTACACAAATGTGTTTATTTTGGCAAGTTTGTGTGTCGTTTAACTTTTCGAGAATACATTTCTAGACACACAAACACAAGTGTATATATATATATATATATATATATATATATATATATGTGTGTGTGTGTGTGTGTGTGTGTGTGTGTGTGTGTGTGTGTGTATGTATATGCATGTATATTTACCCACATGTAGCCAAACTTCTGCCACAAATTAAATTATTCATAACTTGTCAGTAATTAAATAAGAATAAGATATATTATATAGATATATTTATGTTTTATAAACTTTAAGTTTAGTTTTACTACCATTTAAATACCGTCCGTTTATTTTCTCATGTATTCTGTGAGCATTATTTCTCTACAACTTTCTCTCTCGGTGTGTATCTGCACAGTGTGATCCGAAGCACCAAAATTCCCGCCCAGCATAGAAGAGGTGTCGTGTTTGGTTCCAAGGCAAAACAGTTAATGGACACGAAACAGAAAATTTCCTAAGTTTGCATTCAAACGTAGTGTGTAAATTATGAATTTCTTTGTTAACTAGTAGTTTCTTAGAAATTTAATAAGAACTTGGGATTTTGTTTGCGGCATTTGTATACTCTTACTCAAATTTCTATTAATTTCCGCTACTATAATTTTTTTCTAAAAATGAATGACTTCAACATCAGGAAATTAGAAAAATTTAAATAAGTGCTCTTTAACGTAACATAGAAATTTGCAATACTACAAGTGGCTAGATACCCCTTATTTTTAGTAATTGAACTTCAAGTTGTCCTACTGTTTGTTCCAAATACATAATATTTTAACTGTAAATTTTATCAGGAAAGTTTTTTTTTCCTCCCTAATGCGAGTCTAACACTGTGTCATCTTTCCCATTATACATTAAGATGACACAGTGAGGCACCTGTGTCATCTTAATGTACAATGGGAAAAACCTATTGGTCCTCCTTCATTAAGCTTTGAACAAAAATTTGCCTCAAAAACAGAAAATTTTATCTTTCTAATACAAACACATATAGTAAACGAGTTTATTTACCTGAGGAATGAATATTGAATCTTATGCATTTCAAGAGGAGTCGTTATCTAATTTAACTACAACGTTTATCAAGGACTCAGAGATTTTTATATTTTTTTTTAGCATGGGTGATTTGTATAAATTTATTGGAGTTTTATCGACGCTTATCATTATTACTTACGTAATTTTTTTATGCTATAACTTGTTGCCATTTTAAATTATCAAAATCGTGATAGTGAAAACGAGTCGGGAACGATTCGATATCCTTCAAAACTGATTGCTGTATAATGAAAAACAAATAGCTTTTCAAATCGATCGAGAAGTTTAGTACCGTTAAATATAACCTATACAGGGAAAAAGATAGGGGGAAAACCAGGTGTTGCTCTGCCGGAAGTGACGATGCCCGTTAGGGCAACGTCATTGGCAACGTGATCCCCCTCGCCAAATTAGTGCATAGCTGCGACGCACAAACCCCCACAGAAATAGCATCATCCGTACTCCTAAAGATGCGAGAGAGTTGTTCTCCATTATCGCAAAACAGAGCCTTTAAACGGTGTCAACTGCCATTAAGCCTCTTTTTCTTTTTTATGTACACTTCCAAACTGAAGGCATTGTCTTAAATAGATAAGCGTGCTTCCTAGGTTCTCAAGTAAGAGTTCTTTACACGTGAATTAATCAGTTTCAGGGATTTGGTAAGATTTGTGCATTAGTTCACATTTGGGGGGAAAAAAAAAGGCAGTTCTCGAATCTTCAGTACTTTTGTCTTCTAAACGGCACGGGGGAATTATCACGGGGCATTTAAGGCTCATTTATAAGGCAATTGTAAGACAGAGATACGTTTTATTTTTTTTAATTTAGACCGTATACAATTTTTCGATGAAAGCATAAGAACGGTATGGATTTTTCTGATTTAATATATTTTAAAATAATTAAACAAAATTCAGTCTTAAATGTGTCTAATATTCTACATGTGTCCATGCACATATTTGTAGGACAACTTTGAAAGAAAGATTATATAGCATCCACATCAAGAAAACCCTTACCTTCTTAATTGTGCATATAAAAGTTTTCATGCACTTAGGATAGAAATTCTTGCATGTAGAAACACAAATTCTCTTCATAACCCATTTCATATCGTCATTCTGAATATTTTGCCGTTACTTACAGTACAGTTCATATAACTTTTAAATTTATAAGTTTGGTTAGAAGTGCAGAAAACTTTTCCATATGCTGATTATGAAATATAAGGGCCCAAATTTGTTACAAAATTTTTAATTCTTGTATGCAACAGAATAACAATATTTTCTATAATGAAAAGTTTGGTATTGTTTTTCCCCATAATTTAAAATTAAACTAATGTCATTTTCAGAGCAATACATTTTTTTTCAGGGGTTTGCACTTTATTAATATATATCATTTTTTGCGGTAAGTTCTTGATTAGTCTAGATTAATTAATATGCATCCGGAAAAATGACAATTAATAATGCTTAAAAATCAGTTCAAGTACTTCAAATAATATCTTACAAGAAAACAGTATGATAGGTTTACAGATCGTCATAAGTTGGCAATAAAATAAACGTTGACTTCATTTTTTCTTTTAACTTGTCCCTCATAAGAGCAATCAGAAGAACAGTCCTAAGTTATATCGATTAAATATTGTAGAAAAATGTTTGAGAGTAATGAAAATGAATCTTTTATTTAATAGAAGAAATTTATCCATTTCTTGCTTTCCCACACTTTTTGTCCTGCTGATGAAGTGAGTTTGCAAGAATATGATTTCATATTCCGTTTTATCCCACAGTGAATTGTATATTCTTTGTCATTATGACTTCGTTAAGCTTCCCTTTTAATCTATTTATACTGTTTTACTGGTATTGGAAATAGAAATTACAAAATTGCTGATAATTTTTAAAAAAAAAGCCACTAGCAATAGTTTACTAGATTACCAGTTTGAGTAACTATTTCTTTTTTACCCTTCCTATAAATTATATAGAATTTCCTGGTACCACTATCAAAATTAAATTCAGTACCTTTACATAAGTTGAGACTATTCAAGACATGTCCTAATGCAAAACATGACTAATCCAAACTACTAATCCAAAACATGAAGGCAAACCGTTAGAATTCAAGTTCAATGACATCTCTTTTTCAATCGTGCTAAAGTAATCATTAGGGGAAAGATTGTTTCTGAAAGATACGATCGTGAAGATAAATTTACTCAAGATAACATCCTCTAGAAAAAGTCCTTCACTTAGAGATAATGTAGGCATTTTTGAAAAGGAGATATTGTCATTAAAGTTACATTCCAGAAGTTTGCATACTTTGGATTTTAGTCACTTTTTTCTATCTATCACCTTTCATCAAGAACTGCGATTGCTTTTACTACAAATGTATTTGTGTTAATATATCCATTTCTATAAGCTTTAAATTGTATAATTTGGTTGTTTTTAGCTGTAGTTTAATGCTTGGTTTCATCTTTAGTCTCGTTTTTTTTATACGTATGCATACATGCATGAAATAGGCATTTCACATGAAAACCGTTTGAACAGAGGCAACCAACGCAGTCTGATGGCGATGTATGAGAGAATGAAGCATATTTTTCTGATGTATTCAATTACTTTTTTAGGTCTCATAGCAAATGATTCAATAGGATAAACACATGCACACACATTATATATATATATATATATATATATATATATATATATATATATATATATATATATATATATATATATATATATATATATATATATATATATATATATATATTTATATAAATTTCCGTCACCTCAGAATACTGAAAATAGGCCACTTTCTAGAGGGACAAGATTTTAGATACATAGCTTGAAATGTCCTACTTCTATATTTCTGTCCTCAACAATCGAAACGGATGCCGTCCGTTTCTACCGATATGAACTGTTCATTCCGTTGCGAAAATCACAGACAGCTACGATGTTCATTAGGCAACGATATAAAAAAAGATTTATCCCCCAAATAATAGATGCTCTTGGATTTTTAATCCTTATGGGCGAAGATCTTTTACCAATTTTTTTTCAGAATAAATATTGATTTAAAGGATTTAAATTCTGATTTTGGAAAAATGAAACAAAATCATTTTCAGTGTTTTTTTCGCTAAAATAAATAAACAAGCAGATTAAAGTACCCATTTAAAAAATTAGTTGGTAAAATTATTTTATTTTTATTAACGTGCCAGGTAAAAAATTACCACAGGTTAAGATTATAGATCAATGAAATAAACCATTGATTCAAGTACTGATCACTTTAAGAAAAATACTACTAAAAACTTCTTGTGAAAATGTTTTGCTCAAATATGTATAAAAAGACAGAGAATATGGAGTTATGAATTAATTAATTTAATATAGATAGTGAGTTTTATAAAATATAGGAGGATATTAAGATAGTAACACTCCAATTTTTTCCTGCAATTAAAAAATATTAATACATTTATTTTGATTTTGAAAACGCACTATTTGACTATACAATATTATTAACCGATTTTTTTGTAATTGTATGGACTGCAATTATTGTAGTTCATACAATTACTTAGAAAAAATAATATAATTGTAAATAGCATCTTATCAATGAAAGTTGTGGTCGAAAATATCTTTGCATTCATAAGTTTTCAGAAAATTTGTAATTTTCTATTTTATTATGAATTATGTAGTGATATAACACTGATTTAAGTATTACTACTTATACATCTTCCCGATGAATAGTGAATTGTTCTATCAAAAATATCTAGAAAACATGATCTTATTTAAATTAAAATACATCAGGAATGAAGGATTTTAGTGGAAAATTCAATTTATATTTAATTATTCATTCCTTCTTGCGCAAAACTGCCTCGACTCTTTAATGACATATTCCTTTCAGATTAAATTTTTTAATTTATATTTCATTTTTCTTTTGTGTTTTGAGCTCAGCATCTTCTACGCCTCCCTTTTTGTTCTTTTATAGAATTTCTTATTAAAAAAAAAAAAAAAAAACTATCCTTCTTACAATTGTATTGCTAACTGTTATTTATATCATATCTCACTTAATTTTGCGATTATTGACACTAGTAAGTTTATACAATTTTTGAAAAATAGCCTGAAGAAGACTTTAAAAAAATAATGAATCTTCTTTCGATATTTATTTTCTCATTTGTTTTAAAATTAACAAGTGTTCATATCCATAAGTTAACTTTGTTGAAGACTATAAACTCAACGAACGATTTTATTAAATTCAAAGTACAATAATCGCAATTTATGAGAATGAATTATGTTTATTAACAGCATGTTTTAACCACTGTAATGAGCCTAAGAAAAATAAAGTGTTTCATTCGCTCATATATAGTCACCAATAACCACTACACGAATAAATGAAATAAGAGCAGGCATCATATTTCATAGTGGTTTTAGTTTATGGTAGTAAAAATTGCAAGCTTTCCTGCTGTTTTTTCCAAAATTTTATTTTCTTCAGAACAGTGTATAGCCACAGGGATGCTACTTGTTATATCTCGAAACACTGTGTTTTAAGTCTCTTGTTATGCCTATAGATCATGAGTGAATGAAAAAAAGTGTTCTCGTATGTTTAACAACGTTATGATTAAAGGTCAATAATTCTTCGGTATATATGTATGTATGTATATTAGGGTAGTCCAAAAAAATTAACTTTCGAAATATATTGCTTCACAATGTTAATTTTATTATTTTTCATGTAAATAATGCGCACAATTTTTTTTCTCCAAAATAATAATAATATTTACAGGTCGCTCAAGCTCAAACTTTAAAAGTACAGATTAACAAAGATTTCTTGGAAGTAGTGGGAAAGCTCTTTTGGTGGTTTGCTACTAGACGAAGCAGTAATTGTTTTTGTTCTTCGTCTTTTGTAAGGGTTTCATTATATTTTTGTATTAGGCTTAGAGTTCTTCCAGCATTGTCATTTACAACTTTCATTTTTAAGCACCTTTCTCGAAAGTCACAAAAGCAAGGATCACTTTCCCACTGAGATGCTGATTTTTTTACGAAAGCTTGTGATTTAATTTTACCTGCTTTAACCATGGCATCAAAGAATTGTTTTATCTTTTCAGTCACAAGTTCTTCGATCTTTACATTTTGTTCTTCATTTTTTAATTCCAGTCGATAATCACGGGTAGGTTTTGGTGGACGATCAAGATTTTGTATCATTTTAATTTTCGTGTCAATGCCGACTCTGTTAACAAAAAAAAAAAAGCTAATGTTACTAAATGCTCAGATAAATACCGTAGGTGTCTGGAAAATGATGATAATGCTGTATTTGCTATAGAAGGATTTGGATATTTCTTCAGGTCATTTAAAACTGAATATAATTGTAAGGGGCCTTAATAGCATGCGGTGCTTCATTCCAATATTTAATATATATTAGGCTCACAAAAAGGCAGAATTCTGTAATCTTACCAGATTCTTCAGATGACAGCTTAAATTGTTCTCGAAAAAGGAATATTTTTAGTGCATAAATACCTTTAGCCGTCCATCGAGCGTGATGTGTGGGTCCAGGAGCGCGAAACGACTGATTATTATTATCTCCTCCAAGAAAAATGAATGATAATTGCATAAACTCTTTATAGTCATCCCTTATAGTTGGATATTTAAATGCTTTTGATAGAAATGTTAACATATATTCTCGCAGTTTAGTAAAGTTTACGTTGTCAAATAGTTCCTTATTTGCTGGATTATAAGCAGATTTATCTACTTCTGGCCATACATTCTTAAAACGCTTATATATTACAGTTTCTGGACCTTCAGATGAGCCGAATATAACAGAAAACACACTGGATGGTACGATCTCCATTATATGGCGTCGACATGCAACCCAAATAAGATCTGTCTCTAAATATTTTTGAATTCTGATGCATGCATCTTTGTGTAAACCAGTATTAGCGGCTGTGGTATCGAACACCAGTCCTTTCATTTGAGATATAATATTCCATTTCTGAACTGTCTCAATACATGCTTTTGCTTGTAATTCTACAGTTCCTCTTTCAATCTTTGGAATTCCAAGGAGCTTCTCTTAACTATTTCCTGAAACAATAACGGCAGCTCAATCATTTTTTGTTTTTCATCCATCAATATCTGGTAACATCTTACTATCCGAGTGTAATAATAGAGGTTCATCTAGAGAAATTTTTTCTGTTTCTGCAGCTTGTTGCCTCCCTTTTTTTCTGTCTCCTTATTGAGCTTCGAGAAAGGGCTTTTGGAGAAATATCGTTCCCAAGTGCACGTGCAGCAGCTCCAGTGACGAATACAGCTTTCCGATCAGAAATGTTAACACGATCTAGTGCACCTAAAACTTCAGGAGTCTTAAATAATATTTTTTGCATATTTCTTTTGAGCAGTTTCGGGAACTGTAGTTGTAGTATTGAGATCGGATTGGGATGTAGATGACAGCGGCAGGTACTCTTCTTCACTTTCGAATTCTATCGAATGTTTTCTTTAAGTCTATCTTTTCCTGAATTTCTAATTTTATTCTTTTTTAGGCCTAGATATTCTTCATGTAGTTTTTAAAGTTTCCTGATGGAAGAGTCTATCCTCTGAGTGGGTATTCTAGCTCTTTGCCATATTTCGGTAACTGCTTTCTATTTGTCTGTTTATAACAAATAGAAAGCTTATTTTTGCCATCCAAATGATGGAATTGGACCAATTCGAGTACATCAAGTCCTCTAGGAAGTCTAGCTGTACACAATTTACACTTCGGTGGACCCAATAACCAATTTTTAGAGACTGTTCTCAAGTTTTTGAATGCTTTCCTTTCGTTTTCAGTTTAGATATGGCTTCTACATCCAAAATTTTTATTTTTTAAATTTTTTTATTAAAGAACTGTATGTGTATTTTTTAATTTAAAAAAAAAAGTTTTGGGATGTAGAAGCCATATCTAAACTGAAAACAAAAGGAAAGCATTACCACTGATAGATGAACAAATAAAAATTAATAAATAGCTAGATATAATATAAGATATAATTACCTCGTAAATTTACATTATAGACACTTCCTTTTCCTGAGAAATCTAATTTAGATCAAAATTTAGAATGAAATAAGAAACAAAAGTTCAGGTATAAGTCTGGTAATGGAATAAAATTGAAATATAAGCATTTCCTTTGCTATGTGGCGCCATCTGGTGACCTTCCAATAAGTTATATATTCTTTGAAAATACAAATGTTGAGCGACCTCTTAATATTATCAAATTGGCCTGAAATTTTATTTCCATACATTTTGAATACAAAGGAGCAAAATAGGGCTTGTGGAAGGAAGATTCTTACACTTTTATTTTTTAACATTATGTCATGGATCACCCTAATGTATATATTTTACAAATATATAGCCCCAGTGCCAAAGTCTTGGTTGCATTTTAAAGTAGCCTATATCCGTTATTCATTGGGAAAATACTGAAACGCACTTTTACTCTCAGTGAGATTTCAATTTCATTTCGGAATGATTTGATATATATGCGTAAAAATGAGAAATAAAGTAAACCTTTTTATGGAGTTGTGATATATTCCCTTACCTCTCTTTTTTTACAAACATATACATAAAAGTGGTAGTTTTAAAATTTTCTTGTGAAATTTCACTATAAATTGACTCCCAAAAACGAAAATGTTATCTGAAAAGCAGAAGATATACTAGAACATATATATATATATATATATATATATATATATATATATATATATGTGTGTGTGTGTGTGTGTGTGTGTGTGTGTGTGTGTGCGCGCGCGCGCGCGTTTGTTTCCTTGTAGTAATAATGTACCCACTGTGGCAGAAGAATTTACAATGTCCTCGGGATTTTATGGGAAAACTCTTACTCGAAACTAATTAAGCTAATAGTGTCCTAATCCAGAGATCAGTTAGCGATAAGTGAGGTCACGCTTGTGTGGAAAAAATGCAACAGGTCCACTATTTTTCCCTACAAGATTTTCATGAACTGTAGTATACTACATTTGGATAATTGCACAAAACATAACGGTATATAAAATACATCTTGCTACTAATATATTGAATAAAGAATCATCTACTAAAGAGAAATGTGTTAAATTTTTTAGCGCTTTTTATGTTCTTTTTACATGCTTGTTGGATCTTAATCAGTACAACCAATAACCAGCAAAAGGTTATGTATTTAGTCATAGTCGTGATTATTTTCAAGGAATAATTTATTGTGTTGAGAAGGAATAGAAGATCTCCATTGAATGTGGTCACTATAACCTCAGCTGGAAGATTAAATTGGACCGAATAACATTTTTATTATTTGGTAAAAAATACTTTTTTTTTACCAAATAATAAAAATGATAACCAAATAATAAATCATGCTTTTTTTGGAACTCTCAGAAATGCCCCGTCGTGAACACAATACAAAAGACCCTAATAGTATGAAAAGAAAAAAAAAAACCTCTGTCTTTTGCCGTCCAGAAGCTAGCTTCTATTTTGTGCAAAAGAAATTTTCTGTACTACTGATAAAAGCGTTTTATTAAACGAAAAAAAACCCTTTATTTCGCAAACATTTGCATAGCTTACGAATTTCAGTCAGTCCCTCGTTGAGAGTTCTTTATGTTGTCATAGCTGAAAATGTGCGATAGCCCTGACCGCGGGAGAAATCTATTTTGATAGAAGTCGGAAAGAGAAAGGGCACGAGAGAGAGAGAGCGACCGACCTTCTCCGAGCAACGCTAGACACCGGAGCACCGATGTAAACCGTGTTTATTTATAATGCGAAAGAAAAAGAATTTCGCACTATTTCCAGTAAACACTGCCCCACTCCTGATATTCTTGTATTTCGCTTGACAGAAAGGAGATGAATAAGAACGATAATACATAAGCTTATAAAAAAAAATGACATACACAGGATTTAAAAAAAAAAAAAAAAAAAAAAAAAAAACCATATATTCCATAACTAATTTTCATCTGCAGCAAAATATTTTTACAGAATAAACGTGAGATAGTTTATGTGTTGTGTGAAATGCGTATTTAATATTAAAATAAATGGTCTTATTGGAGGACTGTTGGAAATGTAGCTATTTACATGGCTTGCATATGAGAAAAAATTTTGGTTCGCACAGAGCGGAAGGACTCAACCAGAACTTTTGAATTAATATTTCAGGGCAAAGAAAAGAACCAATCACGTGTTTTTAGTGTAAGTGATTCAAAAAGACAACTATTGGTGAACAGGGTCAAGTGATTCAAATAAACCGTCGTCTTGACACGTTCACTTTTATTCAACTGAAACAGGGTGATTTCAGTAGTTTAAATTAGTGAGATTAATCTTATGATAAATATCCGATATCGCTGGGTCCCATAAGAACGTTCACTTCTTTTCAGACATGTGAATCTCAAAGAGCCACACAAGGACAAGAACCCTTGAGCAACCTGGCTGTTTTTCTAACAGAGAAATAAATTTTCGACATAAGAAAACGTTCAAAGAAGAAACTTTTTAATGAAAAAGTAGCACTTGCATTCACAATAACTAAAAAATAGCGTTCGTTTATTTATAATGTACAAACTGTGAAAATTATAGTACTCCTAATTATTTACAAGTTATCATTAATTGTGTCCACAATATATAAAAATAAGTCTATGTTTAAAAATTTGTACTTGAAAAATAAACTTTGCAATTGTTATTCTGGAGTTTCCGGGGGTAGTAAATTAGCCCATGACTTAGCCCTCAGATACGTTGATAAATACACTAAATTTTCCTACCTGACGTTGCCTGGCCCACCTATATGTTAAACATCAGAATTTGTAGTAGTGAGAAAATCAAACAAAGGCAGAGAGAAATTAATATACAGTAATACTGCTGGTCATGAAAATTGCAACACCAGGAAGGAAAGCAAATAACAAAACGTTACTTATTGCACGTATACAGCATATATGCTGTATACGTGCTACCATTGGTGAAGTGTGCACACTTCACCAATGGTAGTGGCTGGAGAGCGGTGGCATCCCAGTCTCTCAACAACCCATGACCAGATGTTTTCAATGGGTGAGAGATCTGGAGAACGTACTGGCCAGGACAACAGTCGAACACCTTCTGTGTCGAGGTAGGTCAGAACACGATGGACAGCATGCGGTCTTGCGTTATCTTGTTGAAAGATGACGTCTCCGAGGCCTCGAAGATAGGGCACAGCCACCGGCCTTGAGGTCTGAGAAATGTAACGCTGGCTGTTCAGATTACCGACGACGCGAACAAGAGGTGTTCATGTCGTGTACCTAATGGCTACCCATACCATCACACCAGGTATAGAGCCCGTATGACGATATCGAATGCAAGCAGGCCTTGTGCGTTCTCCTCGGTACCTCCAGGCACGGATATGTCCATCATTATGCTGCACGCAGAACCGGGACTCGTCTGAAAAGACGACGTGATTTCACTCCTGTATCCAGTTTTGTTGTTAGGCGCACCACTGTCGCCGCGCGTCTCTATGCTGCAGTGTCAAGGGAAGCCGCAATAATGGTTTCCGTGCAGACAGTCCGTGCTGCTCCAGCCGTCGTTGCACTGTCCGTGTGGATACTTGTCTTGCTGCACACAAGCCCATTTCCTGATTCAAGGTCCGTGATGTGGCTGTACGATCCTGCAAGGCCGACCTGAAAACATGTCTGTCCTCTAGGGCGTTAGTGGCGGGAGGCCGTTGAGATACTGCACGGCATTTAGTATGACTCTCCTGAATCCATCAATTCCCTATTCGCATGACAGTCCTTGGATTCCGACCCAGTGCGAGTAGCAATATCGCGGAACGATAAACCACACTCTCCGCAGGCCACGATCCTACCGCTATCGAATTTTGACACGTGCTGGTAGCCGTTTCTCCTTCTTATACGAGGCATAACAAACAACCAATATTCAAATTCGATTTCCGAATGAGAAATACGCTGCGTAACTTTCCTTTTATACAGAGTTTGAAATGCCTTTTTTCTCTCCTGCGTCGCACGATTTCTAGCGCCTAAATGTTAATCAATTGCATATCCCAGCATCTTCTTCCTTTCTTGCGAATTTGACGTTTGTATCATCCCTCCTTCATGGTGTTGCAATTTTAATGTCCAGCAGTGTATAAATTTTCAAATTCCTACTGTGCATTACTTTCTTAATCTGGCTATAATAAGTACAGGTAACCCTCCTATAACACAGATAGGTTCCTAGAAAATGCCGTGTTGTGTGAAACCGTGTTATATGAGACTCAGAGACAGTTCAAAAAAGGGGGTTTCGTTCTGAAAACTTATTAAAATCAAACATTTTTTTTAAAAATTCCATATAAGCAACTTAATTTTTATTAAAAATATAAATGTATGTACAACACAAAACGGAAAGGAACAAAAAATATTATTTTCATTTAATACAACCTTAATTTAATAAATTTCTTTCTCATCACTGCTCAGTACACTCAAACGAGAACGTTTTTTCGATTGAACGATATCACCTTCACTTTCAGAACCTTTTTCTTCATTTAGATTTTTTGTACCTTCTATCCTCTTTAAAAAAATCTGTAATTTAGATTTATTTGTTGGTTCTTACAAGGTCATTGTAGATTTCACGGTATGGAGATGGACAATTTTGAAGTTCCCTTTTGAATTTTCGGCTTCTTTCAGCGGAAGGGTCTACATTCAGGAAAAATGATTCAATATTTTCAGCTAAGCTTAGGCCTTCTTGTAATTTTATAGAGTTATAAATGAATAAATTATAATTTGTTTATACATTTCCATGTAAATCCACTATAGTTCATTATTCCTTCCCGTCATTATTTTAAGGTAATTTAGTTTTTAAATGTGTTAAACAAAAATCATATTATCTAGTGCTATAGAAGTACAGTGTTGTACAAATAGGTTTTCGCAATTTTTTTTTTATCGTGTTAGAGGGAAACCGTGTTGTAAGATGCCGTGCTGTAGGAGGGCTACCTGTACATACATTGATTATTGGAGCTTGGATACTTTAAAAGGCTATTTAAGGCCGATTATAATGTGTTGCAATATACATTAATTTTCGTTTCCCTTAATGCGGCGAAAATGTAGAGTAAGTGCAACGCCGTTGCCACTCTGTATCAGATAACATATAGTTGACTTCCAGAAATTGTGCCATGTGGTAGCCAATGGTAGAATTTATGCACTTGCGCGATCAAAGGGGAGAGTCTCTATATCCCGCAGACTCTCAGAAACAGTACAATTTGGCCCAGATTGATTAAAAGGCTTAGGATTGTATAGGGAAAAAGAGATATAGACACAATTGCAGATTTATTTATATAGAGAGACTAGCTGAAAACCCGCGCTTCGCTACGGAGTACATTTAAATTAAATACAACGGTCAATGTATACAATTAATGCCCCCAAAAAAATATATATATATATGAAATATATATATATATATATATATATATATATATATATATATATATATATATATATATATATATATATATATATATATTTATAAAAAAATCGAAAGGGATACTTTTTTTTTGGATAATATCCAATCGTCTGCTGCATTAGAAAGAAAAAGAATATTTTTTTGTCTATTTAGTTATTATGCACGTGACGATAAATTTATTTAAAGTACCAGAAAAAGAAATTACGTGATCAGCTTTTAATAAATTAAATTCTAAAAATGAATCTTTAAAAATTCACCAAACATTATAAATCGAGGTAAAGGTTCGAAAAAGATTTCATTTTAAAGGAATTTTTATGATCTTTCTCGTGATATAAATTTTATAACCCTTAAATTATTATTTTAAATGCAAACTTAAAAAAAAAGTTACAAAAACAGCTTAAAAATTTAATTTTAAAAAATCTAAGACGAATTTTTCAAAAATCTTTCTTAGTGCACCCCTACACCATAAGAAGAATCGCCATGCAAAATTTCAGCCCTCTAGGTCCAGCGGTTTGGTCTGTGCGTTGTATGTCAGTGAGTCAGTCAGTTACGGAACTGTTTTATATATATAGATGGCATATTTCATTGTCTTGTAATTTGTTTTGCAAAGAATATATTGAAGAATAAAATACTCAGATTTATTTTTCTCCCGTTTATTTTTAGGACTGGTTTTCGAGGCAGCAGATGATCATGCTGGTTCTTTTCATCAACGTCAGCTTGGCGATCATGTTTTATAAACTGCTTTCGTAGATTCCAAGGAACGAGCCTCTCCTGGAACAACCTCAAATCGATCAAATCAAAGTCGTTGATCGTCCCTCGGGTGAATACGCCCAACTATTTTTTCTAGTTGGTCCGGTGCACTGGTGAGGTGTGCTGAGGAAAAGTAGCTGTGGACCAGCCATATTTTTAAAACCGAGGTTTACTGTGTAAAAGGCATTTGCCTTGGATATAAAACTTTTTTTGTAAGAAAAAAGGTACCCGTGATAAGACATGAAATCAAATTTTATTGTCAGTAGGCGCATGTGGTCACAATCAGTGACTTTTTAATTTCACCTCTGTTTTTCATCAGTCATACACGTTCCGCCGAACTGACATGAAGTTTTGTTTTATGTGGAATTATTTCTTGCCATATAGTGATGCACCGAATTTTGACGACCGCAGAAAAATAGTGTATTTCAAATACGAAATATGCGGCACTACGGAATTCATTCTATGAAACTATTTCTACGCTGTAAATTAAAAAAATAATACGTGAAATTATACGCGATTGTTCGCAGTTTGAAATACGACAGCAGTCGTTCTGAGGCAAAATACGTCATGGTACAAATCGGTGTATCACTACCTGTTACCCAGGTCTTTCTTCCTTGGTTTGCCTGTACCGTTTTCAGGGACAGGAGACAACCAAATATACTTTAATAACTTTGAATATATTATTACACTTTTATATAGGACCATAAACTAACATATGATTACTTAGCTTACAGAGTCTATCCTAATAGAAATCCGTATAAGAAATACAAAAAATATTTTACGTCAAATTTTCACGAAGTCTTTTATATTTCACATTACATGCCTATAGAAAGTTAAAAACCATTCTAATATTTAAATATTACCATAGTAAAATAGGTTATTCCTTTGCGGATTATATAAATGAAAATGTCTTTGTTTAACATCATTTGAGATATTAACCACTATCCGCCCATATTTAGCAAGCCAGAACATTTTGCACCTTCAACCTTTCAGGAAACAAGACAGGCTTGGCCTTAAAACTTTTGCATCCACGACAAAAAAGTACACATATATTTCTATAAGCATAGACATTTTTTTATATATCGATAACATTTTTTTTAATTTAAAATTATTTTTGTAATAATTAAACAATTAGTATACGAGAAATGAGAAAACAATTAAAACAATTGTACAAAAAAATTTATGTTCTAATTACCATCAAATGTGAACAGGGTTCATGTTCATTCAAAACAAAAATCCCTCACCCCCACTGACTATTCCTCAAACCTACAAAATTTGTAAATCACTAGCAAGAAAGTAGCACATACTCAGTTATTTTCTATGAGCAAAATTCTAAACTTAACAGTTATCTAAACATCAAAGTTAATTTTATGAAAGTTGTTTTCTGCACTTACAGCTGCGTTCAAGAATGGTTATGAACCCATATGAAGAAGACTAGTTTTCTAAGGCCATGTCTGAAAACCAGATTTCGTGGACTTTTCCTTGTCCGTCCAAATTAGCTGTTTTTCTTACACCACAATTCCTTTAAACTTTTAACACGAAATTATTAGTGATTAGTAGGAAGCCGATGACAGTCATCTGAAGGAGTTGATAAAAGGAAGATTTTGCTTTTGGTGGCAATACAGTGTGCCTCAAATACATTCTTTTTTGTATGTTTAATACTTTGTATATAGCTGAAAATGTTGTGAAGGCATTTTGAATACATCGTCATTTCAGTTCAATTCTTTTTTGAGAAGCATACAGATTTTCTTTTCATACTCGATTTTCAAATAGAAAGGGAAAATGTCAAAAGGTTACTCAATAAATTTTACACAAATTTTAAAACTCTCAAGAAGCAAGTCCATCATGCTGACATTTAAATATAATCACATACATTACTTTGGAAAAAAAAATGATTTCGAATGAAAATGTACAAAACTAAACATCTATTTTTAAAATTCTTTCACATATAACTCAAATCTGCTTTCAACAGCTCGCTAACCTTATATAACAATTTAATACCTCACTTAAATTCGTTAGAGAGTAGCCGATTAAAATTTTAGCTGTAGAATTTAGTGAACATATGTAAGATAACTAATAATTCATTCATGAAGTCTAGATGAAAGCTTTGATATATTTTAATAATTTTTTAATCATGATTAGCTTTTGTAAGAAAAAAAAAACTTGAAAAATTTCACGACAGTATTTTCTCATTTAAATTGCCAGCAAAAAGTTTTGTAAAAAATACTAATCATAGAGTTGATAGATGAAATTAATTTAAGAAATGTGTACAGAATCTGCTTATAATGTTATAAATTATATACTGTTATGTGGCAGTTTGCTTTCCAAACTAAGAACAGCTTCTCAGGAACATGCTTCTTTAAATTTATCACTTTGCATTTGCTGTAGAATGGGTTTTTAGGTGCTGTTATATTGTTTATAATGTTGTTCTATAAGAATTTTAAGAATGTTATAGTTTAGTTTCAACGTTTGCAATGTTTTCATGCAAGATTAGCAACCAAGTATTTAATATTTTTTCCCTAATGAGTAAACATCTTCTCTAGAAATTGAAAATATAAACCCAGCAGCATTTTCAGAACTTTCATTTCTATATATCAGTATTGTATCAATTGAGAAATTAAAATTATATATTTAGTTGACTTTTTGAAATTCTATCAAACTGATGCAGAAAGAAACACAGTGAGATCAAAGTAATGAAAATCAGAGTTGCTGTATGGCATCATGGCTGTTTTTGTTTTCATATTGTATGAGCAATTGGTGTTGAATTCAAGCTGTCTCTTCTTTAATGTGCAGAATGGTCTAAACATGGAAAAAATTAAAATTTGTCTTTATTGTAGCCACACCAGTTTGAAATGAAATACATGAGTAAGTATGAAGACTAAATTAAAAAATTTCAGCTTTGAGGGGGGTGGGGATAATCTTAATAATTTGTCAGAAGAAATTACACGGAAATTAAAAAAAAAAAAGCCAAGTTAAAAAATAAAGAGGGGGTAAGAATTTGTGGAGAAAAACTGCTAGGCATTTTTGGATCTATTTATGATAAGATAAATAAAAATACTGAATGTTATTTTAATAACAAATGCAGCAACATATTGACCACAAAATTTTTTTTTACACATTACTGAAACTTATAATGTATATTTCACAAGTATTAAGACACTGTTTTGTCATTAAGACATGGATAAATATAAGAACAGGATAATAGAGCATTTGAATTTTAGTTATTTATACTATTTACATCTGCACATGCATTGATTCACATCTTTTCAAATTGCTTTTTTTCTAAAGCACCAATAAATAAATGATAAAATTCCATTAGAACAGATCTGATCTTTTTCTTATGAGTCATGTTGTCATCTTTTCTACTGCATACTGAGCACTCTGTGAAGTCATGAACAAAGCATTGCGAGGCAATGGTGCTATACATTGACAGCTGATCCATGTGCCTATGTGTAGCTGTGTGTGTTGTGATCTTGGACTTTAGGCAACTGTGATTTATACAAAATCAAAGCAAAAAATAAAATAGGTTTGTTTATAACATGTGTAATGTCTTTCTTAAAACAAACTGCATTTGAAAAATTGATAAAATTTGTTTAAATTATTTAACTGTTAAACTTACATTTATGCACAACACTTCTTATAGTATATTGAAAAAGTTGTTTTGAGTGAAAAGTGTATATCAAATACCTAATTCAAAAGCATTTAAATCTAACAACTGGAGAAAAACTTTGCTAAAGAGAAAATCAGACACACATGAAGAAAAAAAAAATGTGTGAGCTTGGTTTATGCCTTTTATTTTAACATCCAGAGAATTTAAATCTCTTAAATACACATTAAAAGTAAAGGAACTTTTAATATGTATAAAATGCATTTCATAGATAAACTATGAGACACTGCATATCAACAGAGTACTGTTTAAAAAGAAAGATCACCATGCTTACTGACTGCAGTAATCATTAATATTTGTAAATTATTAAGTTAGAGGAAAAATTAAATCCTAATTTTTGAAAAATTGTGCTTCTGCAATAATAGCTTGTAAACTTATTTATGATCAGATATTGAGATTGAGGTATGTTTAGATGCAATATCACAAAGTAAATGAACCAGAAAAAGGAGGCAGTTACATCGAAAAATTAAATTTGATATAGCAATAAGCTCATGGAAACATAGGCTCATATATTTGTTTGAGGAGCATGTATAAAGCAGATATAACAAGAATAAATTTTTTTATATAGATACATATATGTATATGTGGATACATATAAGTTATGCATAAACAGCAATATGATTTTTAAAAAAAGTTTTACGGAAGAAGTAAATAAAACAATATATTTAATTCGTTCACTTATGCTTTTCTCCAAAGAGCAACAAATCCTTCAATATGAAATTAATTCTCCATAAGCGAACAGAATAAAAAAATTTAGTGAGTTGATCCAAAAATAAATTTATTTCATATTTATATAAAGACTGAGATCATGTTACTCTCATACCAAAGTTTTTTTACTTCATTTTTTAAATTTTAATATAATATTTATTAGGTGCCTATGTTTCTCTCCCATGAAAAAAAAACTGATTTTTTTTCTCTATTACATTTTATACATTTACTTCCATAGTATATATTTTTATCTAAAAAAACTTTCTTATTTATAGAGTTTATTATGAAAATATTTTGAAAATGAATAGCAAGACAAAGTCACAAACTAAATTCTATTATAGCAAATTTAATTCGTAATGTCCTAGTAAAAAAGAAAATTACAAAAATTATTAAAATAAATGCCTGTATTCTATGAAAAATCAGAGGCATCACAGTAAAGATATAGGCCTCTTATTTTTAAATCTGCAATAGGTAAGTATTTATGAATTTATGGACAACAACAACAAAACAAAAAACTTTCTGTTAGCACTTATGGGAAAAAGAATTTAGAAACAAACACACACACACACATATATATATATAAATAAATGGGCACATGTTTCACTACCAAAATACTGCTGATAAAGAATATAAAGTAGTATATCATTGATTATGACAAATTTCCTCACAATTTTTAAATTAAAAAATTTCATAAAAACACAGTTGCATTATAATTCTTTAGTAGATTACAGACAAATAACAAAAATTATATTAACATGAAGTATTTTCTTTCTTTACAATGTGTTTTTTGTTGCTATCATACTTATATTCAGAATAATTCTTTCACCCATTAAATAATTTCTGTGAATAAATCTTCATTAATGATCTTTAAAATTTCCATTTTTCTGAACTTATTTTTAATAATATGAACTATATATGAACAATGTATTTCCTAAATCAGACAGAATCTCAAATGACATAATTTAAAAAAGACAGGGAAAACTTAAATAAAGAGAATAATAGTTTTATGTAAAGACCACATATAGAATATCTGAAAGATATCGCTGAAATCTGGTTTTAACCCTTAGACCGTTACGAACGTGCTCAGTGCATTCATCAGAGTCTTTCTTCCAGCGTTACGAACGCGCTGGATGCATCCATCTGGATATTCCAATGTTTTGCGCGTTACAAACGTGTTTAATGTGTTCTAAATTGATTTTTTTCATTCATCAATAGGTGACAGCACTTTAAAGACATTCCAATACCATTTTTCCTGATAAGAAGTAGATTTTTGGGGGATTATTTTTAAAATACATGCAGTATAAAATGGCGGGAATTTTGGGTTTTCGAAAATAACTGACATTTCAAGTGATTCCGAGAGTGATATTCAGATTTATTCGATGAGAAAAGTGATGAAAAGACAGTGAACTAATTGATGAATAGACCATATGGTATAAACACAGTGAAGTGGGTTTATGCATATCACCTTGCTTTAAAATATACTATACTATAAGAAATTTATAACCCAAAAAATCTGTACATTATATAATCATATATATGTATTCTTAAAAATTTATGTTTCACTTATTTTGTACTATTTATTTTGATTTAAATAACTTAACTGTATGGAACTCACATTTTTTAAAGTCCCTTCAAAACGCAGATCCTCCGAAACGCGCTGTCAAAAAAATAACCCAACGCTGGGGGAAGAACCAGAAGGCGAAAACTCAATGGTCTAAGGGTTAAGCAAGGAAAGAAAGTTAAATGTTTGTGATGTGATTGTAAAAGCAAAACATTGAAACCATTTTAAATATAGTACCAAAGATACTAACAAAATGAAAAGAATGTATAATGACCTATTATCAAGTGTAGCATTTTACAACAACACAACAAATAATTTCTTTTGTAATATATTTATTTTTCAAAAGAAATTTATTTTATACATAAAAACTGAAGTTTATACAATAGAGACAAATGATCTTCATAAAGTATCCATATCTGAAAAATAAAATACATTTTCATTTAAATAGTTGTTAAAATAACATTGAAAAATAATTTTTTATAAAGTACAGCAAATACTTTTCTGCTAATTCTTCTAGAAATTTTATCTTTTATATAAAATATTTTAAATCCGCAAAAAATTCATATGGTGTTCATCTGAGAAATCATAATCCCAACTTCTGATCACTACATATTCATTTGAAATGACGATATGAATATATGTGCCCTTGATTATGAAAGGGGTCCAAGTCATTGTAATAATGATTAATAAAGTGGTGTAAGTCACATATTTTTCGCTTTGATATATTCAAAGGTTTGAATTTGAACAAACTAAAAAAATATTTTTATACAATATAATAAAATATTTCAGAAAATATTTATGGTTCAATTTTTAAATTTTTGCAAAGATTGCTTCAGATTACGGTAATGTAAAAGAATGTAACATGAAAACTCATTTTTTAAAAAGATTCTTGACTTACACCACTCTCATAATTAAGGGCACATAAATAAATTTTATACATAACAATTAATAATAAATGCATCATTACAAAAAATGATAAATAATAAGTACCAGAATAAATTAAGGGTAGAAACCCACAATAAACTGCAGTTTATTATCTGCAAGCTTTAAGACTGTAAGTATTCGGAAATTACAGCGACTACAGCTTTCACTTACATGCCTTGTTCAAACCAATGACCGGAAGCTACGGAGCAATACCTGAACACGCAGTCGAGGGTTCCCAAGTTCGGTGACATATTTCATTCATGTAGGGCCTGAGGATGCCGGATATACAGTATAGATCTGCAATCCACTCAAGGCACCCCAAGCCCCCCTTTAAGACTGTAAGAAGGATTCCATGTAACCTCAATAAATTCTTTTAATAAATTTGTAATTTAGGACTCTCTTTTATATTGCTTAAAGCAGTAATTCTCAACCTTTTCATGCCCCCCCCCCCCTTGAATGACTTTTAGACCCTTGACGTTTAGACAAGCAGTCTACAATAAAAAAAAATTTCATTTGTGCAGTCATAATTTATCCTTTGGGCAAGTAATTTATTTTAGCAGCTTTTTCATAGGCTTTGCAGACATAGAATAAATGTGTCCTTGGTTTACTTACAATTCACAATTTCCTAATTTCTTCTTTATCTTTTAAAGTAGAATTATTTTTGAAATAAATAAATAAATACATAAAAATAAATCACAATTGCATGTTACTGAATTCACTGGATTTAATATTTTCCCCTTTGTAATGACAATCATAGCAATTAGAGAACATGTTTTTAAATACTACATAAGTAATCAAGTCAGTGTTTTATTATTTTTCATATATCACCTTACAAGAATACTCACATCTAATAAATCTCATTAATTAATCCTTTTGCTAAAATAATCCCCATTCCCATTATAGATTGTTAAACTGTAAGTGTATTCATTCATTCATCAATAGCTTGACAGTCCTGGTTGGACCCTGGCTTTCTCAAGAAGACGGAACCAGTCCTTCCTTCTGTGCGCCACAGCTTTCCAGTCTCTGACATTGATTGAGACAAAGTCATGTTGGAGGCAGTCTGCCCACCTCAGTCTGGGTCTGCCTCTTCTGACTCCTGTTGGCTTCACCAGAAAGATTCTTTTCGTCGTTCGGTCATCATTCATTCTTAAAACATGTCCAGCCCATTTCATGCGTTGGATTTTATGATACTTCAGAATGTCCAGTTCTCTGTATATCCTATAAATTTCAGAGTTAGTTCTCCTTCTCCAAACTCCATTATCACAGAAGTCCCCCAAAACAGACCGGAGAATCTTCCTCTCAACACTGTAAGTGTATTAGCAAACCAAAAAGGTGTTAAATTTGTTTTAAGTATACAAATTTGGTAAATTTACCAAAGAGAAGTAGCCTGTGAATCAATAGAAAGATAATAAACATTTGCTTTATACATGATAAAACCCTCAAGTATTTTCCGAAAGCAGGTAGTACACATGCAGGTTATGCTGCAACGATTAGCATTTTTCAGCCAAATTTCTCTGTACGTCTTCAGGTAGGTCAGTAATTCTTTTGGATTATACATGATGAAATTTGAGCCCTTTTGAGGAATGTGGGTACCTTGGCATGAAATATAATTTAAACATTAAAAAAGGATCTTTTTGTCAATAATAAAAATCAAACAGTTTTCAGAATTCCATGACCTTTAGTAGTATTTCATGGACTTCTTAACAATGAACTTACAAGCTAATGGAATTTTTATACACAGTGTAACAAGTAAAATACAACTGAGTATTTTCAGTGTATAAATGAAAATTTTACAGAAATGTTTCATTTATAAAACACCTCATATGTATAACATCTGAAATATCTATTACACATCTAGTTTTCTTTACTAGTTAGTTTCTTACAGAAAAATTTAAGGTCATTCAAAATCAAGAATATTTCATATTCTTAAACTTCATAAACAAAAGTTTAACTTTGTGTATATTCAAAGCATTTTTTACAATATGTTTTTAACTAAATACTTTTTAGCCATTCCATATGACTGAAAAAAGAATAACTTAAGACTTACACACAAAAAATCAGGACTCTAATGATGTTATTATCATTAACTACATTACAAACATGTAAAATTTACATGCTTATTCTGTGATTACTGCTATCCAGTTCTTCAAGCAAATGAAGAAGAAAATACAAGAAATGAGCATTTGTTTAAAGTAAAAATAAATGAGAAGACATAATAAATTCCGTAAAATAGGAACAAGTACCATATCAGAAAAAAGGGATTATATAATAATTATCTATTCCACAGACTTACAGTGAAGGAAATTCATTCCACTTCTTCCCACACTTCAAACTTCTAGGAGTGAAAATGACAACTTACCTTCAGGGCTGCTATCAGTGTCATCATCCATTTCATCATCACTCCCTTCATCATCATCCTCTGATTCTTCTGATTCCACCCATTCTAAGGCATTACTAGAGAATGGCACAATAGTCTGCCATTCATCAAGCTTATGAATGTCTAGAGCATAAAAATCTGATAATGTCAGCTGACGATCACCCTCCTCAAATAAGCCTCCATACAAATACAAGATTCCATGTTTCACAGTAATACTTGCATTCATACGAGGCCTTGGTTGGAATACAGTAGAACTGCTGGCTGTTTCAACAGATGAAGGCACAGAACTGTCAGCAGACGAATGAGATTTTTGAGGTCCAATTTTAACAGAAAATACTCCATCTTCAAAGGTAGTTGTTTCTGCCTGTAATAATTTATATGAACAATTAAGTAAGGCTTAATTTCTCATAAGGAATAAAATGAAAAGTGATAATCAGGAGAAATAGAAAATAAATGTAATGTATCTTTATCTGAATTATTAATAAACTAACAAACAAGATGACGAGGATCTCATGAAAGATATAAAGAACTGAACAATATCAATCATAGAAGAGTAAAATAAACTGCCACATCAAAAAAAACGAGGAACAAATATGAAGCAATAATTTTATTTTATTTTACTTTCACTTTAATGTATTTCATTTAGGGGTATGCATGCAATGTTTAATCCTAACAGTTTACTGCAAAAAATAGCTATGGTGCTTAGATGATGGGTATCTGTGAAGCTGCAGTGTGTGTTTTGATGCTGTAAAAATTAGTTGTTACCATGATGCATTTGTTGAATGAATGTATTCTGAAGCTCTTATCAGAGCACAAAAATCTGGTAACACAACACGTAGGGTTTCAAATTTGATCTATTGAGGAATAAGGGAGGGTTGATCAGAATGGAGTAGTTATTGCATATGAAGGAGTGCTTGCTTCTTTCACATTGGTCAAAGAAAATGTATTCTGTTTCTGGGAACAGTACTGCTTCTGAAGCAATACTTTGCAGGGACATTAACAAACCTGCTTATGGTCTATTCAGTGTAGCAAGCACTGTAGTCCCATTCAGCAACTAGTAAAATAATGAAGTACATGAAAACACCCTATTAAATAGTTTATAAACAGGAATTAATAAACAGGAATATAATTTAATCTACTGACATAATTTCACATCTTGTGAGTAAAACTGGATACAGAAAATCAAGAATAAGGATTTATATTCCCCTGACTTCTCACAGATTAAATCCAATTGTTTTCACAATTCAGATTCTTAGTTATTTCATATCCCCCAAAATATACTAAAGACATTTTAAGTCTTCTCTTGCTCTTTCAAAGAAATAAACTTAATCCAGACTTAATAAGGTTAAGTAATGCTTATAAAGAAACACACCAGCAAATAGAATATGTAATCATCTCCCTTAAATATACTATAAACACATGTTAAATAATATAAATTACCAATATAATGAAAAAGTATTAGTTCAATTTGAATTAAGATTTACAATGTTTACAAACAAAATCTCAATAACTTTTCACATTTTAACAAAACAGGCATTTTTTTTTCACTTAAAGAATATGAACAAAAGGAATTTTTTTAATGATTTAATATCTTCATCAATTGGACAAGCTTTTTTTTGCAGCACCTGCAAGGTTTTTTTTAGCTACAAAATAAATAAAAAAATAAATGAATACATAAAAAAAATTAAATTGCAGTTTATTCCAGTATTCATATTTATTTCTTGAGATCAAAATTAAAAGATTTTAATTGCTCAAAACTGGTTTTCAAGAATCCTATGTAACATTTATTTTTAGCTATTTACATGATGTTTCTAGAAGCAGATTTATTCTAAAATATAGTTACTTTTATTTTTTAAAGCTAACATTATTTCAATCAAAAAATTCTTGAATTTTTTTTTCATCACATTTTGGTACACAAAACTGTTTTTTAAAGAAAGTTGTTTCAAGTTTATGTGTAAGTGCATGTATAATTTTACCTCAGAATTCTCAGATATGGTTGTATTTTCTAAAGTTTCCATGATTTCAGTTTCTTCATCATACTCTTCAACTTCACCAGTTTCTTTAGCTCTCCTCCTCCTTTTCTTAGCTTCATTAGAGTCTTTTCCATGCACAGTAACAGGCAACCAACGCCCCTTCTCCAATTCCAATAAGTATAAATCATTATGGAATACACTGATTAAGTTTTCTTCATCAGGATCATCATCCTGCACACCACCAAAAGCATAAGCATGATTATTTGCAGCTACTGCAATTGAGAAACCGCTACGAGCAGATGGCTGTATTCCAGATGGCTTAGTTTGAACCCATTTCCATTTTGGCGGGTTTGTTCGCTCTATAACAAAAGAAACAAACAAAGAAAAAAATACATTACACATAACAGTCAAATCATATAATTTTACATTAGCTCAAAACAAGAATGAATTTCAAACTGTTTCTTTCAATTGCTTCCTCTCTGTCTTACCTCCTCCTCCACAAATCAGATTACAGAAAAATTTAAAACAAAACAGAAACAGTTAATTAAGATAAAATCTCATGTATAGGACCAGAAAATATATCATATTTTATGATAAAATATGTCATATTTAAATATAAAATATGCCACATAAAATCATGTCATATTTTCTAGTTCTTTTAAGTTATAGGACATTAGTCATACATTATTATTAGTCATATATTATTATTATACTTATAAGTCAAAAGACCAAATATTAATCAAATTTAAGACTAGAAAATGCATATAATTAGGATGTTTTTTGTGTATTCATTTATTTATTTTGTAGCCAAAAAAAACCTTCTTGCAGGTGCTGCAAAAAGAGCTTTCCCAATTGATGAAGGTTGAAAGGAATGCCAATTGAAGAAATTGGCATTTTCACACTTTATATGAATTGAATGCAAATTTTTGTTTTAATGCCCAATGTGTTTTCATGAAAATAAATTTCGAAAACTGATTTAACAAATAAAAAGAATAATAGGTCAAAATTTAAATTTCAGTACCTATTTTATAAGGAAAATTTTAAAAAATTTAAGTTGCAAATATCCTGAAAATATTAGATAGCAGATACAGTTAAGAGTTAAAAAACTATGTATAACGGATATGGATATAGCCGTTTTGGAAACCCTAGATTATGTGATAGTTCTGACACAAAAGAACTGGAAATTTTTTATTTTAACCAATACTACTGTTTAATTACAAAAAGTAGAGAACTTACACTCATTACTACATTTTGAAATAGTTAAAAGACTAAAGCAAATTTTACCTAACAAAAAAACCACTATCTGTTTTATCAAGGAGATATATTATTATAAAATAGGTAGAATGCTTTAAAATAATATAGGTACAGTTAAGTGAAAGTCAAGTTAATTTTATAAATGATGCAAAAAATTTGCCTTTTGCATTCTTTTTATACATAATACAGTGAAATTTTACTTATGTAAATTAGACATAAAATTTCAAACTCTTATTCAACATAAGCAAAAAGACCTATTTAAAAATCTTTAAAAAAATCAATTCCAAAAGGATAAGTACATTGAAATTTACCATCTAGTTGTAAATAAAACATATCCATGTGACAAATTCCTTTGTCTACATCTTTCTTTACTTTCTCTCGAGAATATCCTCCATACAGAAGAATTCGACCATCAGCTAATGCAGCCATTTGACATCCTGAACGAGGAGATGGGCTTTTACCCACAGGTTCAATTTTTGACCATTTATAAGTATCCAAGTCAAATATATAAACGTCATTGAAATATTTATAATCCCTAAAATAAAAAGAAAAAACTGAGCTGCAATCATATTAGCTTAAGAAAAGACACACATACTAAAGGGGATTATCATAAATTAAAGTTACAAATCTTTCAAAGTAAAAATAACTTTACTAGGCATCAATTCATAAGACTAAATTCTTTCAGATGCAAAAATAATGTAAATAAAATTAGCACATAGGTAATTTTGAGTATGTAAATTTAAAATTTCCAAATACACTCACTTCTGTCATAGGTAACTGTATTTTTTATAAGAAAATTATAAGTTGAATAAACCATATTTTATATTTTTAGTAGGAGTTACTTTACACAACTACTGGTGAAAGAAATAACCACTTAATGGAAAGTCATTGGACTTAGAAAATGATTAAAATATTAATATGAAAAACACTTGTTTTTATATTTGTGATATTGCCATGTAATCTGAAGAGGATGAAAAAGAAATTATCAAATTTATAATCACTCTACAAAAAAATTCACACGACACAGAAAAAATCACATCATTCTGCTCTTTTAATAAGTATAACATTTTGACCATAAAAGAAAATAATCCCATACGGTTTTACTCATTATTCTTTAAGTAAGGCAGTGAGTTTACTGAAAGGCTTGGTACGCTAAATAATTTGATTTTGAAATGTTGAAAACCTTTTAATTATGAAACAATGTAAAAATACAAAACTATAAATAATATAAGTTAATCATAAGTAACTGCTCTCTTTTGATTTTTAATGAATCTGAATGTAAATACCTTTAATGAATGAGCAACTTATAAATAATTTATAAAACAAAATTTTACAAATTAGTTAATACACCACAAAATTTTACATCACATAATGTAAACATTCAAATTTCTGATACTATGATATACAAAGGGAACAATAAATGAATTCAACCTAAGATTTACCTAATACTTTCATGAAATCCTCCAAAAATAATTAATTGCTTGCGAGAAGCTACCATACGATGTCCACTTCTAGATGTAGGAGCTCCTGGAGTTTTGATTTGCTCCCATCTTTTTTCAGAAAAATGAAAAACCCATAAATCTTTATAATGGTAAAAATTGGACCGAGTAGGACTAGCAAATTCTCCCCCAAATATCCACAACTGCCCACCTTTTTGAGATACAACTACAGCCTAAAAGAATATTAAAAGAAGAATTAAGCATACTTATATTTACATTGATAAACATATTAAAAATGCAAATCAACTGTATATCTGTAAGATACAATCACATTATTATTTAAATACAAACTTTTTTTAAAAAAATGAACAGAAAAACCCTTTGAACACAGTTTTTACATCCATAACGTTCTTTAAATTTAGAGAAAAAAAGTGTGTTAAATTGCTTAAATTATGTATTTTGCTTATCTAGGCATATCTTGAGTTCATCACCTGAAAATGATATAAATCAAGTTTCCCTGATAATGAAACAGTATTTCGAGAAGTGTAATCACACTCTCTGAGCCACAATTTTTTTTTTCTTCTTGTGTGTTACAGTAAAGTTTAAAGTAAAGCAACAATAAAGTACTTAAGGTATACCAATTTTACTGTAAAGCACACCAGGGTCTGTCTTATAATGCAAAAACATACTATTATTGTTTTAAGTTGTTTTTTCTCAAATTTTTCTTGATTTTCCCCCTTAATTAGCTACCTTTAGTTTATTATCATTATTTTTGTTTTTAAATCAATGTTTAGAAGGGGAAAAAGATAAATAAGGTAAAACAGTTCATAAAACATGACCAATTTTTTATTTCCTCAATCTTACCTTCACCTCAAAATATGTCTGGTCATCTCAGGAATCAAGCTAAAGACTTGCTTTCTGGAGGAATGTGCTAAATCTTTATTATCTATATATATAAAACAATTCCGTAAATGACTGACTGACAGATAATGCACAGACCAAACCACTGGACCTAAAGGGCTGAAATTTTTCATGGTGATTCTTCTTATAGTGTAAGGGTGCACTAGGAAAGATTTTTGAAAAATTCTTAGATTTTTTAAAATTAAATTTTTAAGCTGTTTTTGTAATTTTTTAAAGTTTGCATTTAAAATAATAATCTGAGGTTTATAAAATTTATATCACGAGAAAGATCATAAAAATTCCTTTAAAATGAAATCTTTTTTGAATATTTACCTTCGTTTTCTGATTTTTGGTGAATTTTTAAAGACTAATTTTTAGAATTTAATTTAGTAAATGCTGATGCTGATCACATGATTTCTTTTCGTTTTGTAATACTTTAAATTAATTTTGTGCCACATGCATAACAACAAAATAAATTGACAAGAAAAATATTAAAATACAGTAAAAGATAAAATTTAACCACTAGACTATTTGAGATGGAAGTTTATAAAGAATTTAATTCAAATTAGTATGTTTCATGAATATTAAACTAAACCTATAAATAAAACTGCAATTTTCCCTCAAAGTATGCTTTGCCATGACGATAAATAAGTCTCAAGGCCAAACTTTAAAATATGATGGCGTAGATTTAAGAAAAAATTGTTTCTCCAATGGTCAGTTTTAAGTAGCTTGCTCACGCGTAAGTTCGCAGATGAGCCTGGTAATATTAGTTCCACCCAACAAAGAAATAAAAAATATTGTTTATAAGGAAATCCTCTAAAAAGCGATTTCATTTTTTTTTCATTGTAATTATCCTAAAATGTACTCCGTAGCGAAGCATGGGTATTCAGCTAGTATTGGCATATATTGCAATCCTTGCTAAGCAACTTCAGAAATTTATCTGAAAAAAAATATTGAAAAGCAGCATCAATTTTTTGATTTGTTAAGGCTTAAAAACCTGACTTTAATTCTTAGTCTTTCATAATGCTATAACAGGAATGCAATCTACTCAACATAAGAGGAATTGCATCTTTCCTCATGTCAGAGAAATGATGAAAAACTATCATTGATGAATATATTATAAAAAGAAAAACCGACAGTTTGTAACATTTTTCAAACTAAGAACTGCAAATGAAAGTTTGATATTTTTTTAAACCATGTATTATATGGAAATGTCCTACCAAATTATCTGTTGTTAATCAAAATAAAACTGATGATTTCAGAAGAGGGATATGCACAAAATAATAGCATGACATCTTCAATTTGATTTTTATTCTGAAGGTTCTCAAAAATATTAATATTTCAGTTTCCAGTTAAAATAAAGTGTTTAAAGTCCTGAAAAATAAATTAATATTTAAGGAGCACTGTAATAAATCTGTGACAGCAGAGAATTTGCAGATTAATCTTATATTATACCCATTTGGCTTGAAAGTGCGAACTTTCCCATTGTCAGCCAAAGAAATTAACTTTTTACGACTTAGTTGGACTTCCCATATGATGGCAAACATTTGTACCTAAGAACTAACACTAGATACTCTGACAAAAATCATTATTTAAACTGTTACAAGTATAAATTACAAAAATTGAGTGTGATACAGATAAAAAGACTAAAAAGAATAGTACGTCTAACAGCTTTCAAGAATACATAAAGTTTTCAGAATTATTTGAGTTCTGAATTGCAATATAATCACTTAAAGCAGAGTTAAATAAAATATTATTACACACTGAAATTATAAGAAAAATTTATTCTTTTAGTAGCCTGTGCATCTAATTTAGGATTTATTTTGCACGAGAGACATCTATGATATATCTATCATAATAATAACAATGTAATCATGATGAAATTACAGTTATAAACATCTTAAATAAATGAACAAAAAATTATAGATCTAAAATTGACTTACTTGATGAGAACATCTTGGAGGAGGTTTTTCAGGACATTGCAGGATAGTCCATTGGTTCTTCTTGATATTATAGAAATATAAGTCATTGTACATCACAGTCTGCAAGAGAATTTCAGTTAAAAATCTTACACATTTCATGGAACTACTCTTAAAAAATAATGACAGGTATAAATAAATAATAATGACTTGAAAATTTTGTACCCTGTCTGGAGTTGCAGTTTTCTGTTGCATTCAGATGCAGATATATAATACAGACAAGGCTGAACTCAGACAATTTACTTTGATACACAAACTGAAAAGGAATTCATTAGCTTTGATCAAATAAAAATCACTTTGATCATTTGAACTATCTGATGCAAATTTCTTGCATAAATGATGATTTTGAATTTGATACACACCTGTCAAAAAATGTTTAAATACACTTTAAACATCATGGGTATGTGATTTTTTTTTGTTAACCAACAATTTGAGTTTTTATATTAACCTATATCTGCAGAAACCTTTGCAGTAATTGCCAAAATGTTTTAAAAAACATTGTAGACACACATTATATACAAGGATGTTGCCCATGGTGGCAATGAAATTGTGTTTAATAGATACAAAAGTTTCATAGACTTATTATCTCTTTAGCAAATGCTTTGAAATGCATTGGTACATCTACAATAATCACTGACAACTGAAGGCACCTTATCACTATGGGTCAAACAGAAACCCACTGAAACTTTTTGCTTTGAATTCTTTTCTGTTAAAACAAAATGAATCTGACTTTATTAGAAATACACTCTTTCAAAAATTGCAATACTTTAAAAATGAACTATAATTTTCTTCCCTTAATTGCTTTTATTTAGCAGTTAACAGAAAAAACAACATCACTTGCTATCAAAAATGTTCCTTTGAATAGCTGTCTGCTGGCAGTTTCTGTGCCGACAAATAGATAGCAATGTTTTTTAACTGTGTAAAGTACTACAGTTTAAAACATTTGTTGGCTAGCGTTACCTTTAACATTATTTTTGCTTTGGATGCTGCTGAAGTTTGTAGTTAAAAATTTTGAGAATGTGTTTTTAACCTTTTTAAGATTTAAGTATAAACAGCTACAGACCCCCTTTACAACACTAAGCTAAAAGAGAAAGCTTTTATTCTCCTTGTAAGAATGGGTCTTTTTAAAAGACCTCTTATTCTCCCTATCCCCATCCTCCATTTGAAAGAAAAAAAAAAATCACAAGCAGAATTTTTACACATAAGAAAGAATGCATCTATCTATCTGAGTTTAGGTATGTTTAATGCAGAATATTTACAAAATATTAGGTATAGTACACTTCATGAAAATTATCAAAATGTTAGAAAAAAGATCAATTTTCCACTCATTAAAGTTGCAATGCAATTCAAGAAAAAACAATAAACCAGTGGGATAAAAGGGAATGAGCATATAAATTCATGAATATAAGCACATCTATATTCCAATATAAAAATAAATATCTGTTTAACAAACAATACTAATACATCCATGTTGCAACCAGTTAAGGTATCTAATATATATTTTAAGACTCAATACAAAGAAAATGCAAGAGCCATTGCTGCTGATGCGACAGTGTTAAAAAAAAACCTGAGACTAACCCCAATACAAATCAAAAAAGGAGATAGATATTTCTGAAACTATCAAGCACACAAAATATTTGATGAATTGCAGTGCCAGATGCGCAGGTTGGAAACTTTTTCTTCAAAAATCCTAAGGTTTTTATCCAAGTTAGGCAGTTATTATTATAAAACTACCATATGAATTAAAATTAATGAAATTTTATCAGAATTTTCTCAAAGACTACTTTATTGAGAGTATCAGTTTTGTTTGAATTATAGTAATAACAAGGTATTTCAGTTCCAGCTTTTGAAGAATTTCATAAAAGCTTCTAAAAGAATAAGAATTAAAGATATAACCTATTAAAAATGCAAATTTTTATACCATTACTGCTCTACCAAGAAACTTGAAATTTTATGCCCTGAAATCATATATTAAAACAGTCTTCATTTGAAGTTGTTAGCGTCTCAAAGCAAAATTTTTTTATTTGACAAAAATCATACATTTGAATAGAGAAATAAGAGAAAATTCAAGTAAAGACCACGAAGGGCAGCAGATGGTAAGCACAAAACTGAAAATTGATTATAAAACTGAAAAGCTACAGTATTAATTTATGATAGTTCTTGTTCCTAGACACTGAATTTCAATTTCCCTAAACTTGAAAAAACAAACTCAAAACAGCCAAGATATTAAGATAAAGTACAATTTTTAATAAAATAAAAACAACAAATTAAAATACTTATTTTACATTTAATTTTATAAGTAGGGAAATTGATATTTCATTAATTTGATCTCAGTCTTCATAAAAACTCTCCTGCATTTCGAAATCTATATATTTAAGTTGCTAAGCTGACTTTTTGGGCAGTCCGTGAGAGAAAACTACTGCATCAATTTACTTCATTTTGATCTTATACGAAAGATTGTAATCTGTAGATTTGTCAAATTTGGTTTTGGCAACCACAACTTCTGTCAATTAACGATAATTTACAATTAAAAATTGATTTCTGTGCATGCTCAGTGGCATGTTTAAATCCGGCTTCAGAAACTCACTGTTTCTGCGCATGTTCAGTAACATGTTTTAATGATAAACATGTTTATTCCGAGGAGTCTCTCTAAATCTCTCTCAGCCATTTTTATTTTTATGATAATATGTTTGTGAAATATAGGATTAAACCTGATGGAAATTGTTTATTTCGCACTGTTTAATTAGCGATAATTTACAACAAAAAAAATTGCTTTCTGCACATGCTAAGTGACATTTTTAAATCTGGCTTTAGACACTCACTAAGTACGAGGCTGCTTAAACACACTAATTTGTTTCTGATCATTATTATGGTTTTCAACATTTGGCAATGATGTGTTGAGCATAATTTGTGTATCAGTACACTTATTTACTATCTAGCCGTCATGTTTTGACAACAAACAAAAAAACAACAACAACAACAAAAAAATCAGTGAGATGCTTGAGCAGCTGATTGATACATAGTATAATCTGAGTACAGTTGACAGTATTATTGACTATTGATTGACAGAATTGATTACATAATTGTCTGACATAAATATACTGAAAATACACATAAAAACAGATAAAAGCTAAAATGAATAGCTTTATCTAGAAGAAATAAATCTTTAAAGCTAACCTTACTCCCATTAAAATATTCACCACCAAAAAGCAGAAGCTCATCTTTGTCAGGATGAGCACAAAATGAGAATCCACTCCTATAGAATAAAAAATAATTAACAAAAGTCATTATTACTATCAGGCATAAAAAAGTTAAAAGAATTTGACACTTATATTGATATAATGAAATTATACAAAATATCAGAAACTTATTCAGTCTTGGTATATATAATGACATAATTGTATAAAATTAATTCTGATTCCTCTGGTTGATTTTCATAAACTTTTATTTCACACACACACACAAAAACCAGTGATACATAACTAAAGATATTATTTATTTTGTTCATGTTATATAATTACTTGGATCATATTTTATGTTATAAAGAGTACAGGGAATTCTCTCATATCCTAGAAATAAAGAAAAAAAATGAAGAGGCTAAAAATAGTCTAATGTTTGATACAAAAGATTTTATATTAGACAAGCCAAAATTATCTCTAAAATTTTAATAGGAAATAAAAACATAAATCTAAATTAAAAAGAACTAAAAATTAAGAAAGTTTAAATCAACTAGACCAATTTCACAACAAATTCAAATCACCAAATCTTAGCACATGAAAAAGTAAAATAAATTCTTCAGTGTAGGGAACTTTTAGTGTATTAGAATAATCAATCAATAATGAAGGATGTTAAAACCTGAACATTTTTTAATTAACAGAACATATTAACTTTTAAGCCTAAAATAATTTATTACTTACTTCAATCATTATATCAGATTATTTTTTCAGACTATTTAATATTAATATTGCAGCAATAATTTTAACTCTAAGTTTAGAATATATTAAAATAAGCGATATCTTAAACTAAACTAAAGTAAAATACACATTTACAAAGTCCTAAAGGTAAATGGAAGCCTAAGAAATTGTTTCTTATAGAAAAAACTCTTTTCTAAACCAAACAATCTTCTTTCTTTAAAAAATAAACAAATAAATAAAATTGAGTTGGCAACTATGTTATTGAAACTCCTCACAATAAATAAAAATACTGAAAATTTAAAAATAAATAAAACAGCTGAAATAATACTAACCTTGGACTAGGTTGAGAACATAATTCTTCTCCAATGAAACCCTGTTTTTTGTCTTGCTCTTGGAATTCTTTTATTAATTTTTCAATATCATCCTAAAAATATTTTTTTAAAATAGAGATCAATATCACTAAATTTTCTTTGAAATCCTAAAATTATTTAAATTATGATTAATAGTGGCCTAAATTAAAAAATTAATTTATAATAGCACATTTTTTAGCAGCAAAAGTGAAAAGAAACTAAATATATATATTTGAACTGATCTTACATATCAATTAAAAGAAATTATAGAGAAAACTTGTTTGATTTAAATAAATAATCATTTAGTAATTTTAAATAAAATTATTAGAAGCTAGTATGAACATCATAGAATTCAAGATATCATCACAAATTTTGTTTCACACCATATAAAAATTAAACCAGCAAAAATTTAATCTCTGCTTCATTAATATCATTTCTAGTAATTTACTTTATGCAAATACAAATATTACAACAGAACACAACATTACACTCAATAAAAACAGGATTTAAAATTCAATATGCTTCAACAATGGTCATGAGAGTGGGGGAGGGGGTGCAATCTAATTTTTATGGCAGGGTTCATTATCATGAATTTTTCAACTTGCAGTGATAGTGCTTTCCAAATTATTAAAACATTTTCTTAAGTTCATGTTCAAGTGTCGTTTTCAATGGCCAAGCGTACATAAAATTCTAACTCCATAAAATAAAAAAATTTCATAAGCTGAACTACGCAAACTCATTAAAACATCAACTTTTTAAAAAGTAATCTGAAATATAGTAAAAGATATAAAGTTTCTGAATTTTAATGCAGTTTTCAGGACCTATTTAAAATTAAGGAAATATCGGAAGAAAATTTAATTTTACCACAATTTCAGAAACATTTAAAAAAAATTAGAAATATTTAAAGAACAATGAATGTAATTCTGGCTTTTAGAGGACTGAGAAATAATTAGACAAAAATTGATATGATTAAAAGTTTTTGGGGTCTTTGCAAGAACTTAGTGACAATTAAAAAAAAATAATTCATTCAATAACAGTTTATAGGAGAATTGGAAATGTTTGTACAGAATTTCAAACGTCATTCTCAAAAGGCACATTGAATTAAAAAATAATAATAATAAATAAATAATAATAAATCAACTGTGGGTTTTAAAGGGGCTAAAAAGTATCTGAAAAAAAAAAAAAAACTAACTTCAGTCACAGTTATCACATTTCTTTTTTACTAAATTGCGTTTGTAACTATTTTGTATCTTCTAAGTTCAACAGCTCGAAATCAAATTGAACAAGATCCTTAATTTTTTCTAAAGTCTGTTTCTTTAAAAATGAGTTAACCTTTCTTATTGTGTATGGAGCTATTTTACTACAAGCTTTTCACAACTTTGTTAAATTTTTTAATGTGTAATTTCAGCAAAAAAAAAAAAAAAAAAAGAAAGCTGCACATTACAGCTCGAACCGGCTAACGAGTTCCGCTTGAACATGTTAACGAGGAAAGCATTCAGTGCAATTAAACAAGATAAAGTTTTAACAAATTGTTCAAAATACTCTTAATTGAATTTACAGAAACAAAGTTTATATGATATTAGGGTTAAAAGACGTAACACTTTGTTTATGCGCAGCTATATTATTAATATTACTTCGCCTTTTGCAGCTAAATCTTTCTTCAGTTTATTCAGAGCTTTTTTTTCAGTCTTTAAGGCAGTTTTTTCCGCACCTTTTCCCTTCTTCTTATCTTTTTTTCCCATTTTATTAAAATGTAAAGTGAATAAACTTGGTTTCGCAGAACTACTGAAAGCGCTAACTGACGATCCTCCAAAGAATCGACATGTGGGACGGACGGTAACACATAAACAACAAACATGGAAACATGGTATCCAGACCAGTTTTAGTTGCAGTGATTAACCACCATATTTTATTTTTTAACTGTTCACGATATATGTAAATAAAATTTTTCTGAGCTGTTCTGACTAATTAAATGCTTTTTTTTAGTGAAAAAGAGAGTAATTCTTTGATATTTTCTTTATTTTATTTTTGTTTTTTAAATCACTGTCTAAAATTTTCGGATCGTTATAAGATCGATTGTACATGACTATCGAACTTCCTAATATTTGTGTAATTTGAAAAGTTTGAAAGATGCCAAAACATGGCAGACGGTAGAGATTCGTCAGAAGTAAGTTAATTGAGCTATATATTTTCAGTTATTATCTTCTTTATCCAATTTCCCTCACTGTTTATATATGTAATTTGTATTTGATCATATTTAAATCCGTAGGTGTCTCGTAGATTCTGCATGCTATATTTTGGTGGCATTTAATTTGTATACTATATAAGTCATTGATGATAATAAGTAATTTTACGCAAATATTTATGACTTATTGTACATTAATATCTATCAGGTATTGAAAAGGTGATTTTGCGAGAAAAAATCTGATAGTACAGTTCATTCAAGTTCTGAAATATAACAATTTTTAATATGTGCTATTTTTGTTTATAATTTTTGTCTGTTTTTAACAAAAATTCACAGGGTTATTTTAATATATAAAGTTCTGAACAGTAAAGTAAAGTATCTTCTGTTATACTATAATATTTAATTGCTTCCCTGTTGCAAATATTTGTGTCCTCAACAGAGATAACTTCTTTGTGAACAAATTTCGCTGTCTATTCATACTAAAGTTAATACTTTCTTACATTTCTGAGTTTTAAGCTTGTCCAGATTTCATGAATATTTTAAATACAGATTAGTGTCTCTATAATAAATTTTCTAACTGATTCATTGTTTTTACCAGTGAAGATACTGAAACATTGTATTTTATTTGCATAATGGGCTCAGATGGGATTTATATCATACGACATATTTGTCAAGATTTTAAACTATTGATTTCATATATTCCTAAAGTATCTTCTGTTATACTATAAAATTTCATTGCTTCCCTGTTGCAAATATTTGTGTCCTCGATAGAGATAACTTCTTCGTGAACAAATTTCGCTGTCTATTCATACTACTGGTAATAATTTCTTACATTTCTGAGTTTTAAGCTTGTCCAAATTTCATAAATATTTTAAATACAGATTAGTGTCTCTATAATAAATTTTCTAGCTGATTCATAGTAGTTACCAGTAAAGATGCTGAAATTGTATTTTATCTGCATAATGGGCTCAGATGGGATTTATATCATACGGCATATTTGTCAAGATTTTCAACTATTGAATTTATATATTTCTACATTTATTGTGATGGATTATCATTTGAATTGAGATACACTGCATATTAGTTCATTTACGTGATGATTCAGTAAAAGTATATCTCTTATTTATCTGAATTTTAATTTATTTAAAGAAATTTTAAAGTACATTATTTGTTTGCTCATTTTTGCAGTTTCTAAGCATGATACATTCATTCAAAAAAATTTCATTAATGATTTGTGTTTACTATGTCAATTTTTGTTATCTATATGAGTATTAAAAAATTAAGGTTTTTAAATAGACTGATAAGTGTCTGAGTACACACCAAAGGTTAATCATTTCGAAATTCAGGTTTCTGAACCTTATTTAGATCCAATAAATAAACTCAACTGAAATTGGTGTTCAGGTTATATATTTTAAAAATTACAAAATTGTTACTTACACTCTATATATTAACATATCCTACTTTAAAAAGGTTGTGTATATATAGTATTTTCATCTTATCCAGCAGCTCTATCTACCTTAACACCATGGCATAGCTGACAAGTAATAAACTACCTAGAGTAGAATTGCCAGTCATCTCTAGATAGTTACCAATCTATACCAGGTCATTATATTTTACAGAGCTCTCCTAAAGAGAAAATTACTGGTAAAATTAGTAGATTTTAATGGGAACTATTCTAAAAATATATATACTTTAATATAAAAGATATAACTTGCTGAGTGTTTCATTTACCTAATTTTATTCCATGTGTACTGATAATTATTTTTTATCATAAAAAAACAGAATTAAACTATTCAAATAATTCTTTTGTGAATTTTGTTTGTAAGTACATAAAACTGACTATCTCTATATGTTTATTCATTTTCTTCTTGTTAAACAGATTTATTAAGCCCTGATAACATCTACTCTGCACCCAGACTAACTTTATCGCTATTTTATTAATAAATAAATAAAATAATTTTTGGTGTCTTGACTTCAATATTTGAGATAATAAATAGACTTTTAAAATATAAACAATAAAAATAAACAAAAAATAAAATTCAAGCATAGACTGCTAAAAAACTTTAGCATAAAACATATCCTGCAAAGAAAACATAAAACATTTTCAATAGAGGATAGCGCAGAAGCTTCATATCCCCATAATGAAAAAAAACAAATAAAAAATCCAACAGAGATAGATAAAAGTAATACGAATATAGACAAAAAACAAGTAGAAATCAAGCACTCTGGGCATCCACGCACTAACGGCAAGATTCTGTATAAGTGCCAGAACTGAACCATAAAACAACATAGAGGTAACCGACAGGTCTCGTCATCAGGGAGCCTAACCATATCAGTTACCTCAAGGGGAACTTTCTGAATAGGATGCAGGTAAGCTCAAAAGACATCCCAAGGCCCCGAGTCCCCCAAGGAAGCAATAAGTCAAAAAGAAAATGAAAAGACAAACATAACTTACAGTATGGGCTCAACGCACCATACATGCAAGCACACAAATAATCCTAATGCAAAGTAAAAGATGCATACACACCCCAATTCCATAAGTGACGGTTATGGCGAAACAGCAGCCAATTCTATCCTAAAAGTTACGTCATTGTAACATTACTATAGCGCCACCCCCATTACAGCTTAACCAAATGAAAACATAAATACTATTCTAAACATCTTTAAAAATTCCTGAGTCTAAATGCCATTTTTTAAAAACTTTTAAATTGCCGAAATTTTTAGGGAAATCGTTTTTACTTAAGTTTTCCTTGAAAATGTTACATGCCTCCAAAATTTTAACTTTCGTTATTGCTATCTAAAACAGTAGATGCTTAAATTTTCTTCAAGTGATTTCCTTTTTGATAGGATTAAGTACTTTAATTTGATTTTGGTTATTTTTAATTAAAAAGAAATGAAAACTGTATTTGTCACTTTTAATTAGAGTTTTGCATTGTATAAAAATACATTGACTTCTTTTGTTTTTTCTGTAAATATTAGTTGATTTTTAAGAAAAATCCAAAAAGGATGCTAGAATTCCTTTATTATAACAACATAATTTTTTTATGTATTTAATACAACAATGGTTAGAGAAGTGATATTAAGTGCTTTGAAAAATTGCATTTGTATTTTACTGAATGCATATGGTAAATATTTTGAATGAAGATATTATTATCAGAAAAAAGAGTAATTAAATACATTTTTATTTAAAAATTGTATTCAATTTATTCATGGAAAGGTTTGAGGACAGAAAAATGTAAATTACTGCACAGAAAAAAAAATTGACTAAATTTTGAGTATAATGTTCTTAAAGAAAAGTTAACAAATTCTGGTTATTGTCTTTAGAAAATTCTGTTTGAGTAATATATGTTGTTTTTATTCTCTGTAGGATTCTGATAGTTATCTGAAAGAAGAATTAGCCAATGTGGAAGAACTTCTCATCAGTAGCAGGAAAGAATGTGTTGAAATTGGCTCTAAATATCAGGATTTAAACAAACAAGTATGGAAAAATCTTGCTTTTTTATGCAAAGAAAATACATATTGATTACACATGGATATCAATGCAGTTGTGTCATAGTATAGCTTAACTCTCCTAGAATTTCTTGTAATCAAATTAAAGTAATAAACTCTTAACTAAATTTCTGTTTAAAGGTTTTCATTAAAAAGTAATACATTTTGCTAATCAGTTAGTTCTAAATTATAGGTGAAGGAAAAGTATCTACTCCCATTTTTTTTATACCAAATCTTACCATTTTTGAGTACTTAATAATCTTTATTAAATTAATTAAATTTTGCTTTGGAAACCAGGCTATTTCAAAACTTACATAATGTTCAGTAGCTTTTGTTAAAGTAATATTTCTTTCATGCTTTGCTCAGGGCTCGCGTTTTTCTCTTAAATTACTCGTTTTGAAATTTGTTGCTTGTATTTACTATTTTTGTTCATCAGTCACTATATTAGAGTCTAAACGCGGATTGATTGGGCACGAAGTGACGGTGTTACGAAAATTCTCTCTCTCAGCCAACGTGATTGAACAAAGTTTCAGCGAACTCGCAGAAAAAAGTGTCTTTGAAGAACTGGAGTTTTCCTTTTATAACATCGTTTCTGCCAGATCAATGACACATCACTTTTGCGAAGAAAATCGATATTGAACACAAATCATTCATTCTTCTTTCCCTTCAATATTACCGGCGGCGTTTCAAGTTTTCTGTTGCGCCGTTACTCATTGTGAGAGCTAACTATTCAGGTGGAAACTTCGTGGTACTTACATAATTTGAACAGGAACCAACACGAAAATAAGGGAAGAAGGGATAAGGTTTTATCGGGCCTGCAAGCTCGGGTGGCCCAGACGGGGCTTGGTATGGACTTCGGAAATATTTTCCCCCGGGCTCAGCATCGACCTTCGACGCCCTTGACCACAGGTGTCAGAACAGGCTATCGGCGGAATGAAACTAAGTTACTAAAATGCTGTAAGAGGAGGAAGTTATTAAAAAAATTAGCAAGTAAGTTATCGGTTTACAAAGAAAAGTGAAATGGTGTAAGAAATATGATGCTCATGTGCGGGAAATAACGCATAAAACTGAGGTTTTCGCTTTGAAAAATTCATTGTTATTCGAGGCTCCAAAGTTTCCAGATTAAAAATATCTCAAAGATGATGAATGATTTCAGTGAATTTAATTTCAAATAAATTTTGTAAAAGTGTACCTAACTGGTAGATGCTTAAAAATTTCTGGGTTATTTCGAAAAACTGCGCAGGGGACGACAGAAATATATCTGGTTTTCAATCTGCTCCATTCTATCTATGAAGCATTATTTTTTCGTTAATTACTTCATTCATTTGAATCATCTGATGGTGAAATTGTGCCTTATATTTTATAAATTATTCTAATTTAGATTAAAGTAAGTGAGTTTATTATAATAAACTCGATGTTCGTAAAATCGAATTTGTTTCTAATGCCCCCTGGCCGAAAATTATTGCAGACCAGGCAGGCCCTGATTTTCCATTAGGCCCGGGCCTAGGGCCCCCCCCCCCCCCCAAAATTTTTATTTTAAAAGAAAAAAAAATCTCAATTCATTTTTTAAAAATTTTACCCTTTTTAATAGCAATTTTTTTTTAATGTATATATATATATATATATATATATATATATATATATATATATATATATATATATATCCTTTCAAATTTGATTGATTGGTTCATCATATGTATGCTATAGTATATATAAGGGATTAATACGTTTTCTGGTTGCATTGTATTGGTGTTTTAATGATGAAGTTAATATGTTGTATTGCTTTTTTTTATAATGTTCTAGGCTTCTACGCTTCAAATACCGAATTCTTGGTAAAATGGTACTTTCACAATGATTCATGATTATTTTTTTTTGTGTGTCAATTTTGGAAATTTTACGTCCACATCAGTGTTAGGGGGCCCCCATCCCGAGTTGTCCCTATAGTCAAGAATTTTCTAAATCGGGCCCTGAGACCAGGTCCATACAGGCTAGTGGGCTGAAGGTCTATAATGGCACCACAAGGGTCGGATTCCGATTTAGCCAGGTGCCACCAAATTTTGACCGAGCACCCCCAGGCAGTGGCGTAGCTAGGGGGGTGCGGTGAGTGCGGTCCGCACCGGGCGGCACATATTTTGGGGCGGCATATTTTTATTTAGTATTAGTTGTAAAAAACCACTTGTTCAATTCATAAGTTTACTATTCGATTTCTACGAATTATGAATTACTATATGATTTCGAATATTTTTCCTCATCGTCAAGTCAATGTAGGGTTGAAAATATTATCTCTAAAAATTTTTCTCGGATACAGACATCAATGGTGCTGACGTCGAGTAGAAGTTCTAAGTACTATGTAAATGTTTTTATCAATGGATAGAATTCTAAAGGAAATAAAAGAACGCTTTGATCAGTTGCATGTCCTTGCAAGAAAATATTCGTGTATAATACCATGTAACCTGCTAAATGAAGAATTTGAATGTCAAATAAATGACTTTATTGACATTGATAAAGAACAGTTCTATATTGAAAGAAAAGGGATCCAGGTTTTTATGGCTGTACTTGCACTACAAGAAGACGCAAAACGTTGGAAAGACGGGAAGGAAGGCCCTCTTGATCTACTAAAATTTATTCAACAGTATAGATTGGAAAATTCTGTACCCAACAATGTAATTTTGCTAAGAATTTTTTTAACAATTGCTATCAGTGTCGCTAGTTGCGAAAAGAGCTTTTCCAAATTGAAGTTGATAAAAAATTATCTTCGTTCCACAATGAGAGATTTAAGACTACAAAATCTTGCAATATTGTCTATATAACAAGAAATTACAAATAATATAAATTTTGAGAGCATTATACACGATTTTTCTACTATGAAAGTTAGAAGAGTAAATATATAAATATGTTTTGTTTACATACACATATGTGTACAATTTGTTTGTTCATCCAAAAGAAATGAAATTATTTATTTTTATTTATAAATATAAAAACATAAAATAAAACATATTTTATGGAATTTTTTTCTATAAATTAGGTATATGTTTTGTCTCATAGGTGGGGAAACTGCGACCTCCGTAAGTTTCTTGTGGTCTTTATAAAAGTTGCATTTATAGGTATATCAACTTAAGCGGCCTCCTTTATTACTGCCTAATTTAAATATGGCATCCAATGGTAAAAAAGTTCCCCACTTATAGTTTGTCTCAATTACAATTATCTATTTATGTTTATTAATTTATAAAAACCACCAACTGATTGACTTAGAAAGGGCGGCAAATTGGAGACCGCCCCGCGCGGCAAAAGTTCTAGCTACGCCACTGCCCCCAGGGGGCGGCATCTGGGAGGGGGATCGTACTCTCTCCCACCGTGAAATCGAAGTAAATGTGTTGAACTCGATATGTAGCTAGTCGTTCGCAGTCAGCTGATTTAGACACAAAATTACAAGTGATTTAATCTATACAAATTTATAATAAAAAATTTGTGCAGGGACCAAATATGTTTTCAAGGGAAGAGAATCTTCTTTGGATTTGATACTTTACATTTTTACCCCCATGGCTGAAGGTTTTCTATCCTTCGAGTAAATAATCTTTTATGGAGTATTTATTTTTAAAAAAATCTTAAATTTGCGATTGATCTTATTGTAATAGCGAATTTGCGATACATTCGCGTTACCCTGGAAGCACACATTCGCGAAACAGAGAGCGAAGTGTAGGGGAAAGCAGTGATTTATTGGTCGAGAGGAGGTTTTATGGCATCACTCCTGCCTTTGATGTCCCTACTCAGACCGTCCCGGAGAGCGGTTTTAAGAACAAAGATCAAAGCGACGAAATACTTCCCACTTTGGGGGGGGGGGGGACTAATAGACACCAAAATGTGTCAGGAGGCGACGGGGGGAAGATGATTCGCTTGTGTGTTGATGCGCCGTTATAGCATAGCAAAATTTTCTGCTGTTTTATGTTACAGTTTTTTTTTATATATATCTTTATTCATTTAAGTTTCAAAATGCCTGAGTGATGTTTCTAGGGGAAAATATGCTCGGTCATTCCGCATCGATGTCACGCATTTAGAATCGGATCCATCATTTACTTACGAAATATTACTCTATTAACTGAATTTTAGTTAAGTTTTCAACATTATAAATATCGGAAAATAGCGAGGGAGCGATCTGCATTCATATATTTTTCAGTCTTTATTAATCATTAATATCCTGTGGGTGATCCGTTCTATTAGTAGAAACCTAGTTTTTAAAGCACCAGTTAACAAAATTTGCGTATTATTTTTCATTAATATTACTGAATTAGAAAGTAGGAGGGGGAATGATGACTGCTAAAGAAATATGACTATGCTCTACTAGAATTAAGTAATATTGGGTGGGATGTTGTAAATTAAAATAAAAGCACTGAAAAAGTTTTTTTTTTCCCTCTTTATTGGATTACAGTGATCTTGATGGATTTTTTTCGTCTTTATTCCTCTCTTTTTCTTTTTTTTTTTTGTGGTAACTGGTTGTTAGTCTTAGTTAATGAGATTTTAATGGGCTCTACTCATTTACACTGCTGGCCACTAAAATTGCAACACCATGAAGGAGGGATGATATAATCGTCAAATTCGCATGAAACGAAGAAGGTGCTGAGATATGCAAGTGATTAGCATTTAAGCGCAATCGAACGACGTAGGAGGGAGACACGGCATCTCAAACTCTGTATAAATGGAAAGTTACGTAACGGGTTTCTCATTCGGAAATCTCATTTGAATCTTGGTTGTTTGTGAGAAGATCGTGTTATGCCTCGTATAAGAAGGAGAACTAGCGACTAGCACGTGTCAGAATTCGATAGCGGCAGGATTGTCGCGTATCGAGAGTGCGGTTTATCGTTACGCGATATTGCTACTCGCATTGGTCTGAATCCAACGACTGTCATGCGAATGTGGAATCGATGGGTTCAGGAGGGTCATAGGATCATACTAACGCCATGCAAGATCTTAACGGCCTCCTGCCACTAATGCCCGAGAGGACAGACATGTTATCAGGTTGGCCTTGCAGGATCGACTGTTACCTTGGCCAGTAAGTTCTCCAGATCTCTCACCCATTGAAAACATATGGTCATGAGTTGCTGAGAGACTGGGCCGCTACCGCTTTCCACCCACTACGATTGATGAAGTGTGGCATAGACTTAAAGCAGCATGGAATGACGTGCCCGTATCTGTCATCCAAGCGCAGTTCAACTTGATGCCTAACCGGGTTAGAGCCGTTGTGTGTACTAATTTCGGACTCTGTATACCTCCAAATTGCCTACAAATTAATCACGTTTTCTTCCTACTATGCTGTATACATATAAAGTAAAGTTTTGTTGTTTGCTTTCCTTCCTGGTGTATCTGTGGCCAGCAGTATATTGGAATCAAATTGAAATGATAATTTTTATTGTTATTAAAATTTAATGCATTTAAATGCTGTTCAGTTTCATTATAATTTCATTTCTCTAATCTTACAGAATTATTTTTATAGGTTCAAGAATTCAAAAAATTTCAAGAAGAAATTGAATCTGATGAATCAGTTACAAGTGAACAATCTGAAACCCACAAAGAATTTCGATATAGTATAGAGGAACAATTATCTAAATATGAAAACCAAATTGCAACATATCAACACACTCAAGCACGTCAGGCAGAAATTGTCGGGGATCTCCAAAGTCGAGTAAGTTTGCTTTTGTTGATTAATTAGTGTATTAGATAATCACTAATCAATAAACCAACCCAACCATTAGGTATACAGCTTGAATAAACCTCCAGACCAGTCGCTATACAATAACCTGAATATGCAGCCAAGGGTCTGCCTGTTTGCTCTAATAATTTAGGACTTAGGAGTTGTGTGAAGTAGTACATACTACTGACTTTTGGCCCTACCGTTTCTGTAGTGTATTAGATAAATAATTAAATATCAGTTTGTTTTTCACCATCACTATTACTTAAAATAAAACTTAAGGGAATCTAAGTGAAATTGGCTTGGCAGGGGTCGAATGGCTAGGGTGCTGGTAATCGGTTCCAGAGTCTGTTACTTTGAGTCACACTGTTGGATTGGATGGTTTTAGCCATTCGGAACTGGCTTAAAACTGTAGGTACCATTTTTTAGTATGCTATAGGTCATTTTTAAGTTAAGTCTATTAGTAAGTATCTCTATTACTTGTCTTGCTTTTCTTTTAGAACTAATTCCAGAATTTACAGGCAGTGGTGCAAAAAAATTAAAGCATAACCATCATTTAAGAACCTTATGAGATCATAGATGAGCAAATAAGTTCATTATAGTGAAACAAATTTTCTGGATTTAGTTCAAATGGAGAGAAAAATATGTATATGTCTATAGTATACTTTAACTTTGCATGAGTTTTACAAAAAAAAAGAAGTTTCAAGTATGATTGTTATTGCTATAAAGAGAAGAACCATGGAAAAAGAACATCTTTCTGCTGTTTGCAAACAACTGAAAAATGGAATTGAAAATGTAATATTGTCAGAAAAATTAAATTTCTTTTGCAATTGTTAAATAACTCAACTGTATCAGGGTGTACAACAACAGCAAAAGTTTGGAAAACTTTATAAAATTGGAAAATATTTCCTGATAGCGTGGAATTTAAGATTGACCAGGAAACAAAATCAAGTGTCTGGAAAAAGGACACAAATTTACCCCTGTATAATATTTAAATACCTCTGTATTTTTTTTAACCATTCTAAATTAGGGTATACTATTTTCAGAATGCAAAAGAGCCCTTGACAAGTTAAAAGGTAAAATTTATAATTTTTTTCTCAGTACAGTACAATATTTTGCTGTACATTAAACATAGAATTTTTCAAAACATCTTGTTGAAAATGTTGATTGAAAATTTATATTCATACTATAATGAAGTTTTACTATGTGTTTGTTGTAAAATCTAATTTGATGCTTTAAAAATGAAGGCTTTAATCGTTCATGGCAATTTTTGTGATATTCTGCATTTTTGCATCCTGAATGAAGATGATTATGCTTCATTTACAGCACTTTATTAAAATTTTCAGAATGATATCCCATTTTTTGGAAACATGTCAAAGTTTAGGGAAAAAATTTTGTTCATACAACAAATAATGATTTGTTTTAATGTCTTAAAAATATGAGTAAAACATAAGTAAGAATCTTTTTAAATAAATGAAAATTTATTTGTATCAATATATTTTTTTACTGTTTTGTATTGGGAATTACTGAAAAAAATACCAGTAAAATATAAATAAGGAAAACTTTTGTTATTGGCCTGTATCATCTTTAGATATTTATAAAAGCCTGCTAAAATAACTAATCTTATTTTTAAAAAAAGCACCCTTAAAGCTTTTGTTTCTATCTTACTAGACATTTTTAGCATAATATTCATAAAATTTAAATATTTTTGTACTGTTATTTATTTTAAATTTTGTTTCATTATTTATTTTCATTTAACAATTATAGTCTGAAGCTGAAATTCAATATGATTTTATATTTTTCAAAATTTTTAAAACTGTTTTTTAATTTTTCCAAATTAAGAACTTTAATTTGTCCATTACTAAGAGTCTTTTTACAGTTAATATAAGTAAGAGCATTCATAAGAGTGACCCTATAAAGTGAAGAAAAAACGCCTTAATTTGTTTTCAGAATTTTAGTAGACTCCCTGCATAATTGAACCAGTGAAGTTAAATAAGTTAACTGTGATTTGATGTTTTGCTGCTAGTAAATAAAATCTTTTAATCATTTGTATTGTCATTATTTCAGACTTGTATTCAAGAATAGACAGGACTATCTAATTGTGCAAAACAATATGCATGAATATCAAACCTACCACACGGCAGTAATAAACTCATATGATCATGAAACTTCAGATGTGGATTTATATAATTTTAGTAGTAACTTGACATGAGATTCTGAAGCTTAGAAGAATCAAACAAGGCATATTGTTTGCATTTTTCTATTTTATTAAAATGATTAAAATATCTCCTAATATTAAAAGTGTTGTGTGTGTCATTATCAATAGCATTTATTTCTCTTAAGAATATATGTACAGTGTACTCTCGATTATCTATGTGTGGATTATTCGTGCAGAAAATATATGAAATTTTTATTTAAAATAATGTTGTTGTTGTTTCTAATGCCCTCTGGTCCTAAGTATCCCAGATCAGGCCCATATAGGCTAGCGGGCTGAGATGTGCAGTTCTGGTTTATAATGACACCACAAGGGTCGTTGTCCGATTTAGCCAGGTGCCACCTCAATTTTGACTGAGTACTCCCATTGGATTGTACCATCTCCCACCCTCTCTGAGATCAGAGAGGTTGGGGAAAATTTTGGGGAGAGAAAAATTGTTGCTGTTGCTGAGCAGGATTGGGAATTGAAATGCCAGCAATCGGTGGTTTTGTAGGATTTTCCACAAATGTGGCAAGAAATCCTCGCAGTGGACTGATTTTCGATCTTAAGAGAAAATTCATTTAATTTATCTGTAAGCTGTGATATTTTTTTTGATTGCTCAAAGTTAAGTTGAATTAGTTGTTGAATGGTGGGATCCGTATTTTCGCTAGTCGTCCGAACCGCGTTTACTTCTACATCCTGCTGTTCATTAAGAGCTGCTTCAATATTTTTAGCAATTTTTACTGCCTTTTTAAAACTTTGCGGACCCAATTTTTTAGTTTCTATCCTGATATCTGGCCTTAAGATTCTCTCTAAGGGTTTTAAAGCGATAAATTAATATTACTGGGGATTGGATTTAAGAAGGGGAATTTAAATGCTAGAATGGAGGGCATAATATTTAAGATATTACATATATAAATATATAAAGACATTTAAAATAAGTTTTCTATTTATTGGGAAGATTTTTTGATAAAAAGATGAGATAATGTACTAAAATAACGCTTTTCTTCCCGAGATCGGAAGCATTTCCCGAGAAAAGACCGATGTGAAATGACCGAATTTAGTTAATTAGAGGGCAACTTTAAACTTTTAGAGTGGGTAGAAAGTGATTGTCGAGAACCAGGGTTTGAACGTATGGAGTGACCTTGGGATATTATAAATGCTGCTACGATTCAATCTCGGGAAGAAAGTGAAGAGCCTGGTGATCTGATCAAAGGCAGCACAGTGCTGCCGTGGGTCGACACTTTGCTGGATTAGTCAATGGAATTATGAATATAGTGTTATCCCACATGTTAGGATATCAAGCGTTTTACCGATTTGAACATTTTCGTTTCCTGAATCAGTTGGATTACTGGACTATTTTACGCGTGCTTGAAGTAATTTAATCTTTTAGCGTAAAATGAAAAAATTCCCTTTTTTTTTTTACCGAAAGTGATATAGCTGTGACTCCATGAATATAGTTTTTCGTGATACTCGTTCAAATATTTTTTGGTTGCTTTTCGTTGTCGCCGGGCGACGCCCGAATGGCTTGTGCGCTGGCATTCGGTACCAAAGTCTGTGGGTTCGAATCCCACTCTTGGCGTGGATGTCTGTGGCCGTCCGGAATCAGCTTTAAGCAGTAGGTCCTGGTCTAATTAGCCCTCATGTAGCAAAAATTGACCGTAGCGTTCCAAACCAAACCTAACTGTTAGGAAAATTCGTAGTATTATCAAAAAATATGTAAAAGATTCGGTTAAAAATATAAATACGGATTACATATATAAATTATAGTAATAAAATAGAAAAGCAATGTTTTGAAAATGCAATAAAACATAATAGAAATAGGATTATCCGTGTTTTTCGATTATTCGTGCTACTCCTCCCCTCCATTAACCCGGATAATCGGGAGTAAGTTGAAGTTTTTTTAAAGGAAGTAATACAAATACTTTAGAAGATTTTTAGCAAAAACATATGTGGAAGTGGGAGGATTTACAAAGTTTTTAATTATAACATTGTATATCTTAAAAAAATTGGTATGAGTTTTTATGTATTTCTATATTTAAAATGTAAGCTATTTTTAAAAGTTCTGAATATTATTTGAATAGAGTAGCTCTGAAATGTATTAAAAATAAAACCTTTTTTTCTAAATTTTAATGAATGCAAAGGTTATTTTAATGATGTGAATTCCGTATAGCACTAGAATTAAATCTAATAAATCATTTTTAATAAGTGTATATTAATCAAATTTGCTTTGCAAATTTTTAATTATTATATTAGAATATTTTCCTCTACTGAAGGAAGGATGTAGCAACATTTTTTTAATATTGAATAGAATTTTTTTTTATCAAGCAATCATTCAGATATGTAGTTAACACTATTTTTAAATTGTTAGGTATACTAATATTTTTGAAAGATCGTTTTTATGAGGATCCAACAATGGTCGGAATGCCATTTGTTTAATTTGGTCTAGTATTGTATTAGAATTGTAGGGCTTACTTCTCGGCATAAAGCAGGAATTGAGAGCGATAATGAATAGTTTGTGTGCTGTCTTTTGGCTTCAATTTTTATCACTCACCTCCAAATGATATTATTATCTGCTTTAATGTTTACAGTTCGATGGACCAAATCAAAATGACAGTTCTATTTGATATTTTTTACCAACGTACTTTTAAAATTATGAAACATCCTTTTATTTATTTCAAATGGGCACTGGTTTGTGGGGATAAATTTTTATGCTGGTTTTAGGTTTTTTTTTTTTGTTGTTTTGCTTTTGATTTTCCCTGTAAAATCAAGAGCCCTTTTAAATTGTGGCCTTTAAAGAGTAGCGGACTTTTTTAGCCCCCCCCCCCCCGAAAAAAAAAGTAGGAAAAATAAAATTGACACTTCGCGACCCCCAGACCAAACCTTAATAACAATTATAATAAACTAGCTGAATACCCGTCCTTCGCTACGGAGTACATTCAAATTAAATACAACGGTCAATATATGCAATTAATGCCAAAGAAAATATATTTATAATAAATACAACGGTCAATGTATGCAATTAATGCCAAAAAAAAATATAAAAAATCGTAACAGATATTTTCATGGACAAAATTTTTTTATTTATTTTATTTTTTATTTTTTATTTCCAATGGCAAGTTACAAGACACCTGAGATCACAATAACACACACACACACACAAAAAAAAAAAAACATAACAAAAGCAAACGTGACATCAGTAAATCTATAAACTTAGGGCGGCTCTCGCCACCCAATAACGCTCCCAAATTGCAATATGGGGAAGAGCAGGGCAAATGCGAAGATGACAAAAGTCCATTTCCTCTTTAAGATCACCAAGAGTACATAGAGGGTCCGATGTGACATTGATGGAATGGAGGCAATCGTGCCCAGTAACAAGACGAAAAATTGCAACAGATTTCTTTCTGGGCCACTCGGGAATTTTACGGACAAAATAAGTAGAAGAAAATATTCAAATTAAATACAACGGTCAATGTATGCAATTAATTTGTATGTTTAATATCCATAAAACATACTAATTTGATTGAAATTCTTTTAAAACTTCCATCTCAATTAGTCTAGTGCAGGGTTGGGCAGACTTTTCCAGGGTACGGGCTACTTCTAATTTTTTCAAGGTGTTGCTATCCACCCAGTGACGTAGATGTGGCGAGCTTAAAAAAAAAAAGGTCTCCAATATTTATTATAACTTAATAATAAATACGGAATATGTACTTACCTACATAACTACAAGAAAAAGAACTTAAAAACCGCGTTTAAAGCAAATCGCGTAGGTGTTCCATAAGTATGTTTCTTTTAGTATGCGCGTCTTAGGTCTTAGTAAAGGCGGCCACCCCAAAATATCTTGGATCTTGGTGGTCCACCGGTCGATCGCGATCGATTTAATGCCCACCCCTGGTTTAGTGATTAAATTTTATTTTTTACCCTATTTAAATATTTTTTTGTCAATTTATTTCGTTGTTATGCACGTGACGCAAAATTAATTTAAAGTATCACAAAAGAAAAACCATGTGATCAGCATTTAATAAATTAAATTCTAAAAATTAATCTTTAAAAATTCACCAAAAATCAGAAAATGGAGGTAAAGATTCGAAAAAGATTTCATTTTAAAGGAATTTTTACGATCTTTCTGGTGATATAAATTATTATTTTAAAGATTATTATTTTAAATGCAAACTTAAAAAAAGTTACAAAAACAGCTTAAAAATTTAATTTAAAAAAAATCTAAGAAGAATTTTTCAAAAATCTTTCTTAGTGCACCCCTACACTATAAGAAGAATCGCCATGCAAAATTTCAGCCCTAGGTCCAGCGGTTTGGTCTGTGCATTATCTGTCAGTCGGTCAGGGAACTATTTTATATAGATGATGACATGGACGACTGGTAAGCTTCCTTGATAGCAGTCTTGCAACCCCCCCCCCCCCTTACATGTCACCGTGGCCCCTAGGTTGAAAAACGCTGCCATAGAGCAGTGGTGCGTAAACTGTGGGTCGCGAAAAAAATTGGAGGGGTCGCGGATAATAAGACATAAATTTTCCTAAATACAAATACATATTAATATTTAAAGATGAAGTTTTAGGCACATGAATTTTCCAAGATCAAGTGCAGAAGATTACGACATTTTAACATAGGATTACGTTCCTTAATAAAGAAAAAAATCGGAGTCCGTCCTGAGTTATAATTTTGGCAGCGTGCCAAACCCAGTAACAGTAAACAGTTAAACAGAAAAGTACCAAAATGCATTTAAAAAAAAAAAAAGCAAAGAAAAGAGGTAAGCAACGATAAGTAATCCTACGTTAATAACCCGCGGTAGTTTCGTTAGAAGAGACTACCTGAAATATTTTTGTTTTACCACTTTGCAAAGTAAATTTATACCCAAGTCCCCAAGTTCATTGATTTTTAAAATAGTTTGTCAAAATTTGCTTATTTATTTATATTTTTTGTTAACACATTCGTAATTTTAAAAAAATTGCTTCTATCAAAAACTATGATTTGGGGGTCGAGTGATTTTGGGTCGCGACAGTGGGTCGCGATCGAAAAAGTTTGCACACCACTGCCTTAAAGCAGGGATTCTCAACGCTGTTCCCGTGGGCACTCGTGCGCCAGCGAATGTGTTGGAATGCCCCCGACTTTATTTTGAAATTTCTTTCGTCTAATGAAAACTTTTGGAATATCGTTGACCGTAAAAATTTCCTAATCTTAAAAATGCATCCTATATTATAAAATCTTACTTTGGTTCAACATACCTCTGCAAAGCCTTTTTTCTCAGCAATGAATATTTTAAAATCAATGCGCAGATCTCAACTTACTGATGAACATCTGGATGATTGCTCAAGAACTGGAATATCATCTTATATTCCCAATTACGAAAAATTAGCTAATTCAGTTCCGAGTCTAAAATCTCATTAAATTTTAAATAAGGTATTTTTAAGTAATAAACCCATTTATACTACTCTTTTTTTTATTTCCATGTATCTACTTATAAAATAAAATAATCAAAATTTTATTTATGTTTCTTCTTTTTTTAATTATTTTTCAAAACATTATTGTCTTTTACATTTTCGCGTGTGTATGGTAGAATTAAACATTCATACACCTATGAAATAGAACTTTAAAGTGATTAAGTTCTTGAAAATTCTTTAAGAAAGAGCTCAGTTTTTATTTCCAAACTGTGGGAAAAAATCATTCATTTTACATAATTTTTAATCGGATATTTAAAAAAAAATTGCTTCACATGCATTTTGGTAATAGTACTTAAAACTGCTACCGGAAAAAAACGTCTTGTGATTTAATTTTCTAGGACAATTGAAAGAGCACTTCATTTCTTTCCTTACTGACGAAAAAAATCAGCTGAAGGCAAAGAGAACTCGAATACTAGAAATCTGGAAATATCGGTCAAGGTATCAACGTTAATCATCCCTTGAGAGCCCGTATTCGTGTCTTCCGTGTTTTGCGTGATACCGTTCCATCGTCAGATTCTGACACAATGTTTCTTTTCCCACATTTAATTATTTCGATGGTATATATTGTCCGGCGTTTTCAGAACTTTCTGTTATTAATGAAGAGAAGATTATTCTCATCGTATTCTCTATGTACTCGAGAAATGACATTTTGTTATATTATCTTTGCGTATAGAGTTTAAATTAGTTGGTAGCATTCACTTATATCGACTCTTAATGAAAGTAGAAGCCACATTTTTATACACGTTTCATTTCTTCATATTATTATTTCTTTTTATTATTACCTTTTGTTTATCGGGATTGAAATTTTTACGACCGTGGAATCGCGTGATACGTTTCTTAGAAAAGACATTTGAAGCTTTATATAAAAGTTGCCGTATAACGGGGGTGGTGTACAGGGTTTAATAGCTTGTAATATGTTTAAAAAGATATATTTTTTATGATGATGCTAATTTTTGATTCTACCATGAATAGTTTTTTTAAGTTGTATTTTAGATGAGCAACGAATTTTAGTATTTCTTTACGTACGGTGCGGTATGGATTTTCCCGTTTTTAAATAGTTGTGTGCAGTTTCTCGGCTGTATTGCGATGAAATACCGGTTCGTATCTGTTCGCGCCTGAATTACCGAGAATAAAATATACCCATTTCAGTATACGATACTCGTACACCATTTCTAGTATATCATACTAGTCAAAATGACTTCTTTTAATATGTTGACTATTACAAAAATATATTTTCTCTATAAGTACTGATAATAATCAACTTAGTACAGGTAATAATAAACTAAATTTTACATGTTTTCTACTGTATTTTCCGTCGAGTGAGTTGATACTTCATCGTCTAAGCACTCATACATCGTCTAAGTACTAATTTTCATTTCTAAATGGATCATTTTTACCGTCTAACACCTCATCTCATTGTAAAAGAGTTCCGCACACTCACCCAAACTTCGTTTTAACGTAGGATTACGTTCCTCCATAACGGTCCTCCGGAAAGCAAAATTTCAGACGCTAAAACCGTCCGTCCGTACCTCTCGAGTTATAATTTTGGCAGCGCGCCAAACCCAGTTTGTATCGCTTGTACAAGCAATAAACAGTTAAACAGATGTGAAGTTTTATGGCGCAAGGTCCAGCAGGGGACAAGCTGCACAGTTAAACAGAAAAGTACCAAAGGGCATCAAAATTTTCACTTTCACACACACACACACACATATATATATATATATATATATATATATATATATATATATATATATATATATATATATATATATATATATATATATATATATATATATACACACAGTTGGCCCTCTGTTTAACGACTTTCAAGGGACCGAGAAAAATTGTCCTTAAGTAGTGATCGTCCTTAAACAGAATTTGTGAAAAAAATAACATTTTTTTTTACTCTGTACAGGCTTAGGACTGTCAATGTATTTCTTTATATACTGGGGTGTTTAAAAAAGTTATTTTGATTATCGTTATTATTTTATTCATAAAAAGTTATTTTAAATTACATTTAAAAAAGAATACAAACAATACAATAAATTAGGTTTTAAAAAGGTCAAAAAGTGTTGATTGCTTCATTTTTCGCCTTGCTTTCGTTATTCTCTTTTCCAGACTTTCTAAACTGTTAAATGTGTCATTTTCCATATTCGATGTAATATAGCGTCGAAGATCATCTAGAGCAGAAGTTGCATCTGTATAAGACGGTGGCATTGTTTCGTTTTCCGTGTCTTCAACTTTACCTTCTTTGTCTGAAACTGTGTTTTCGTTTACAATATCTTCATAAATTTATTCTACATTTCTGTAATCTGTTGTTAAAACACATTCATCACAATTGTAGAAATCTTGAATTGAAACATCATCATCTTCAACAAGACTTCTCCATTCTTCAGGGATAATGTCGTCTTCGTTGATTTCTACATCCGTACTTTGCAGTTCCACTACAAGTACTTTGTGAATTCCAGCAACGCGAAAGCAGTTTTTTATTATGGATGAAGAAACTTCTTTCCATGTTGATGTTATCATGTGCATTACTTCCAAGTTCATAAATTTTCTAATTTTCATACTGTCAGCCGCATTGTTTATTAATGGATGCTCTTGATTCATGAAACCATTGCAGGACTACCTTATCAAACTCTTCTGATCGGGCCACATTGAATTTTCTGCCGTTTGGATTTGGATCTCAAACCAAATTTTTGTGCTGCTTCAAGAATTTTCTCTTTGCTTGCTAGAATGCCTTTGAGAGTAGACTCGGGTAGCTGAAATTGTCTTGCGAATTGGACTTTTGTTATTCCAACACTTGCTTCCCAGTCTTCAATATTTTCACCTTTTCATGTAGCGTAAGATGATTTCACTTTGATGCCATTTTGCTCTGCTCACCTAGTTTTGGTACTGGTATGAGCTCCTACATACAACCACGAATTCTCTAAACATGAACACCTTCTTCCCGAAAGGAATGAGAGAGGGCTGCTATCGGACAGTTCGTAAGTCACATGACAACAGATGGTAGGGACAATAGAGGGATTCAGCTCCAGCACTAAGATCTCCATGAAAGAATATTCGATCTTTTAACATCTCCCTCCCCGTTTTTCCCACTACAACAAGTCTATGATTGCAACATTGCAAACATCAAGGAAATTCCGGGTCTGTTATTGAAACCAAACTTGTTTTCCCTCACAGAAGGTTCCCCTCCTTCAGATAAAATGTTGAAGAAAAAGTTTGTCATGTAAAAAAAATCATCGTTAAACAGAAACAACGTCGTCTTTAAATAGAGATCGTCGTTAAGTAGAGCATCGTTAAACACAGAGCCAACTGTATATATATATATATATATATATATATATATATATATATATATATATATATATATATATATATATATACATATTTATATATATATATATATATATATATATATATATATATATACACACATACGTACGTACATACATATATACATACAAAAGAGGTAAGCAACGAGAAGTAATCCTACGTTAATAATCCACAGTAGTTTCGTTAGAAGAGACTACCTGATTTTTTTTTTTTTTTTTTTTTTTTTTTTTTTTTTTTTTGTGTGTGTGTGTGTGTGTGTAATTGATTTCTTCCAATAACTTAGAGTTTGCCATTCTTATTCGTCAATTGTACAGGTGAAATGAAAACTATTAATGGAACTTTAAAATGTAATAGTCAACATATTAAAAGAAGTCATTTTGACTAGTATGATATACTAAAAATGATGTACTAGTATCGTATATTAGAAATGTGTATATTTTATTCTCGGTAATTCTGGCGCGAACAGAACTAACGATTAAATACGATTACTATATGAGTTCACTTTTTCATATTCTAATATGGCACTCTTAATACAGGATATCCTTAATAATACTACACAACGAACTCGAAGCGTGACGGTTAGCGCTAATGCTCTATTAACTGATGATGATACTCTGAGCTCCAATTAACCATGTCTGTGTAACCTGATGACTGTACTCTGAGCTCCAATTAGCCGTGTTGATTAATTATGTATGGATCACTGGAAAACTAGTGAATACTGATAATCCAAAAATTGCGTGTGTATAATTATAAAAAATATATATTAAAAAAAATCTATTTTGAGGATTTAAATGACCTATTTACATTTAACTTTCAGAGTTAAACATTTAAATTAACTTTCAGAGATTTTCAGCGTTTCTTCAGAAAGAATTCTTCTTGTATTCTTTTGTTTACAAGCCATAGTGACATTGTTTTAGACAATTTGTATTTTATACTAGATGTATTACCCGGCGTCGCTCGGAATTCAGTTTCAGTTATTATTTTTGCAATGATTAGCCTCATGTTATGATGTTCTACAGTTTTCGCTAAAATTCTTTTGCGGTAGCAAATAGCATTAGTTTGTTGTCGGTGCTGTCGTTGTTCATCGCTTTCCTCTCCTTTCGATGTTGAAGCTCTAAGACAATCGTATGTTCGACGCGTTAAAAGTTTCTTCACCAGTCTCACTGCTTCGGATCACTACAGTTCGAATTCTGTTACCTTCGAGATCTTGGGAATGTTTTTTCTTCAAATTCTTGTGTGCGTCTAACTGCATTTCGAATTCTGTTGGCTTCGCGCTCTTTTGGTTTTTTTCATCACATTGCTCATTTCTCAATAATCTTTGACATTTTCCCCTTACTTCTTCAGGATTAAAAGTTGCTCTCCTCTTTTTGGGCATTTTAAAGCATTAATTTACAGCTAGTCAATAACGTTTGAATGGATTTATTATTATAGAAAAATAATCAACAATGTTTGAATGGATTGAGATCACATTCAATATTAAAACACAGCAAATCTGGTAATTATTATAGAAAAAGTATATACACGTATTTCATGCTCGGAATTCTTTCTCAAAACTAAATAGTCTGCTACGTTTAAATGCCACTTTCAGACTTCACATAGGAGTCCGTTGTGTTGCGTTGCGTTGAGGAAAAGATGACGTTGAGACCGAAATAAACCAATCATAGGCGTTAAAAATTTCATTGCTAATCGTTTGGAGGCATATGATTGGTTTATTTTTGTCTCAACGTCATCTTTTCCGTAACGCAACGCAACGCAACGCAACGGACTCCTATGTGAACAGACCCTAAATCATCTTCTATGTTTCATTGTCACTTCAGTTATATAAATCATCACGTCAAGGCTAAACGCACGTGTTTCTAGCTAAGTCAACGTGTCCTGCAGTATATTTGAGTTTGAACAGGTAGCTTGGGATAGTTTCAATTCATGAAATGGATAGATAACACATGAAAATGAATGACTTTCCATCCTTATATTTTCATTTTTAAAAAGAAACATTCCGGCGTTGCCACGTACATGAAAATAATATATCAAATTCATTCTTGCATGCACCAATATATGAATAAATCACGTTTTTAATTCATGTCTATTTATTTTTATGGAAATGTTATAATTTAATTGGCAACAATGAAATGTTACAATGGCTTTGAACAAAAATATCCGGGAAAATTTGGCGATTTTCAATATCCGTTGATACTTCTAACATAATTCGGGAATGGAACGTCGTAGCGGGATGAAAATAGTCTATAACCATCGCGCAAGTTCAAGCAATAAGTTGACCAAGTTTCATCGCAATCGGATGAACGGTACGGCAGCGCATAAAATACGAACAAACAAACATTCATTCATTTTTATATATAGAGATCTAAACTTTTTCATTTATAGTGCACAAATTGTCCTCGAAACGGAAAATCCCCTCTCAGATAATCGGGAATTCAGAGTATGTGTTTAACCGTGTTAAAGCAAATGCTATGGAATACACGAACTTGCTTTGACACTACTAAAGTCAACCGATTTCACTACTTTGCACAGCTGGATACTTTATTTTTTTAAATCTTAAACCGTGCACATTACAGAGTTGTAAAGGTACTTATCGATTTAAGTTGAATTTTAACGTAGGATTACGTTCCTCCATAACAGTCCCCCGGAAAGAAAAATTTCAGACGCTAAAACCGTTCGTCGTCGCGAGTTATAATTTTGGCACAGCGCCAAAATCAGTCTGTATCGTTTGGGTAAGCAGTAAACAGTTAAACAGAAAATTACCAAAATACGTCAAAATTTTCACACACACACACACATATATATATATATTATATACATAACACATACATATATACATACAAAAGAGGTAAGCAATGATAAGTAATCCTACGTAAATAATTCGCGGTATTTTTGTTAGAAGAGACTACCTGAATTTTTTTTTTAATATATATTTTATTACTTCAAAAAAATAAAATATTTGTCCTTTTAACATATACAAGTACAAAATTCTGTTGCTCTCAATATTATCTCTTAGTTTGGATTTTTCGTTAACTTTCGTTAAAATTCCTACTTATAAAATTCTTAAAATTATGCATCTTTACTCCCCCAAAAATTAATCTGTCGTGTTTTCTACTCTAAGATGTACAAACCAGTCTTTTAAAATGAATGATCCACTTCAGTTTTACATGTGTTTCTGGGATTTCCTATCTCGGGAATATGTTTTGAAGAATCTCATGCTTTTAAGAGAGACTTTTTTTTTTTTTTCTGTTTCTTGTGTCATTTGTTTTTCATACTGACCGAGTGAAACTCATTGAGTTCGTCAAGTGGGGGAGGGGTGTCAGTAAATAGTTGTTACAAAATGTCGCGGAGATTAAAACCTCGCATCAGAACGTTTGCATTTTTACGTGTATAAAAGGGAGTTGCTTGCAGCAGTCTCAACTGGGACGAAAACAAAGGGCACGACATTTGATATATATATATATATAAAACCCGCGCACATATATCACTAAAACTCAAATAGAAAATGCTTGCTAAAAATGACATCTCAATCAATCAAAAATGCATGCCAGATCTCCACGTGTAAAACGCTTGGCGTCCGTTTTCTCCCTTTTTTTTTCACGTGGTTACATCGTTGACGTTGCATGAAACTGCCTTACTAATGATCCTAAGGTTCTCGCAATAAAAAATCTTTTGTAAAAGATTTCCAAAGCTGAAGCCATGTGAGCTGAGAGGAAAGTTAGAAACACCCTGAACTTCTGATCAGCGCCGCGTCCAGAGCTTTTCGGGCCTTGGCATACGAATGAAAATTGGATCCTTTCTTATATAAATAAGACTGAGGGTGATATTTATTTTTTAAAAAAATCACAATTTTTGGAGTTGCGTTTTATATAATTGGTTTCAGATTACAATATATATATATATATATATATATATATATATATATATATATATATATATATATATATATATATAAAAGGAAAATAAAAAATCACTATTAAACTATTTTTAGAATTTCTGTTTTTATTTTTGGCATTTGTAAACTTATTAATAATATCATCATAATAAAGAGTTTATAGAATATTCTTTTCTATTTATAGTATTACCAGTGCTTTAAGCTTATGATCCGAAAGAGTACTGCGTAAATAAATTTTTACTAGTTTCAGTACGGAAAATGAACGCTATCCTCCACTCACATCATATTAGTAGTTCGCGAAATATAACGTATACTTTAGCACAGCGCGCAGCTGGTGCATACGTTTCCCCCTGAACCAAAGTATAAAAAGATACCTCCCAAATATAAGGTTAGCGTTGCAATACGTATTATTATTGGTATATATTTTTAAGTAAAATTAGAAATCGAAGCCAATGAATTTATTAATTTCATTCAGTACTGACCAATACCTCTGTGCGGACCAATTTTTTTCAGTGGGTCCAAGGCACACGCCTACTTTGCTTTAGTGGCAAATGCGGCCCTGCATCCGATTATTCCCAGCCAGCCTTGGAGCACGGTTTCGCCCTTGATACGGGTAGCCGTATCTGATGAGTATACTGAAAGGAAAAGAATTTCAAATTCGTAACTTCTCAATCTCGGCAAAAAAGTTAGGGGACTTGAAAATGTCAAACTGCATGTAGCAAATCCTCATGGACAGAGTCGGTTACAAATATATACACCTCCGACTTGTCCATGCAGCTGTAGACCTGGTTACTGAAAAAATTGGTCATCCAAAAAAATGGCCTATATGTATAGAATGTTGAATGATATAAAGTAGTCAAAATAGAGTTTAGTTGAAATAATAAAATTTGCATACTGATTTTAAATTTTTTCCGTTTTGTGATTTTTTATTCCCAAAATCCATGTTGGCATTTTTTTCGGACAGTAAATTTTTAAAATTTGTAACCTTTTTCTATTAGGTTGCTCGGACAATCCGCAAAAATGGATAATCGAGGAATATGTGTTAGTTAAACGTGACCGAGAAAAAAAAAAGGAGTTAACCAACTGTAGTCTATTTGATATACAGTAAAACCTCGTTTTTCCGGACTAACTGGGACCATAGGCAATCCGGATAATCCAGGTAATATGGGTAATAAGCAAAACAAAATCCTTAACTATGCGGACTCACCATATATTACGATAAAAAAACTATGTTTTGCAACAAAATTACATAGTATTGTTTACAAGAAATTAAAAAATATAAAAATAACTTCTCTGAGTCAATCCACGTCAACGCCCTGTGACACTCTAGTAAAGCTTTCTTAAACTCATCAAAAAGCATTTTATTACCATAATTTATTGTACAATCTATGCAGGAACCATACATTGAATCAAACTAAAAGGGGAATATTTGGCGTACTTATAGTTACGTTCTTGCTATCATAGTTAAAAATTATTATCTAATGTGAACATTAAATTAAAAAAAAAAAGTGTACAAATCTGATCCGGATAAACCAGGTTTTACTGTACTAACTTGTATTTGTTGTCAGTTATTCAGCGATGAGCGGTGTGCATTTTATCTCAATTTTAATCCGTAATCATATTGCACGTTTTTATCGTTTTTAAAAGGAAGTTTTTTAAGATGGCAGTATGGAACAAGTTTCTAAATATTAGATTTGAGACCGCAAAGATGGCGTGGATAAACAATAGGATATTGATGCCTGAAGATAATTTTTATCATTTAATCGCTTACCTATCTTATCAGTGTTGCAAGCACAGTTACTCCCTCTATGTGCATATTTTCCCCAATTTTTCGATGTTATATATTTTTTATTTTATTATTATTATTATTTTTTTTTTCGGAGCCCGCATAGTGGGGTTTGGCCGCACATTGCTATCGCGGAAGTTTGACCGCGTGTGGATGTATTGCTATAGCAACAGTTTGAGAAGGGGGGAAGGCGGGTCGCACTTTTCGCTGTGTTAAAAATGAAGTGGATATCTTTTGTAACAGCAGGCCTCTCATTCCGTACGTGGTGGGTTTTTTGCATGGAGTTCTGCAACCTGTGCGTGAGAGACCGCGTCAAGCTTTGGGAATGGGAATTTAGAAGGCGACAGCAGCAGGTAAGAGGAAATTGAATGTGTGCAAGTCATGAATATGAGATAACACGAGGAACTGATCATTTTCTACAAATTTTCGTCTGCGAAGTGTGTGCATGTGTGCGTAATTGTTGAAACTACTTTTTGCAATAAGAAAAGTGTCATTTGTACGCTGAACTAAAACATCATAATGACTTTAATCAAGTATAATTATGTTCTTGAGAATTTTTATTCAGTTCAAAAACCCTTTCTTCAGCTAAAAAACGTAACAATTGAGTTCCTGGTTAAGGTTTAAAAAAATATGATACTAAGCAACTTGTGTATGAAATATTTGTGTATTTATCTTGTGGCAGTTACACATACAGGTGTGTGTGTGTGAAAGAGAGAGTGAATGAATAAGTAAGTGAGAGAAAGAGAGAGAAGGAGAATGAATGAATTTTACAAACACAGTAAATAAAAAGTTGTAACTTTAAAATTTGTGACTGTTCTCCGGAGAAATAAAATTTTAGGAAAGAGAAAATTTAATGACTTGAAGTAAATGTCTTCTCCTAATGATTGCTTGTTGCACATTAAACATTTCAATTTAGTTTTTGCTCTTTTCTTTACCCCACGGTGAGACCTTATCCGAAGAATATATATACAGTGGGATCTCGATCGATCGTTCCCCGGATCATCGTTTTTCCGTATGTGTTGTTTATTTCACCTAGTTCCGACGTTCATATTGCTTTGTTGTATTCCCGCATTTATCGTTCAGTTCAGTCGGTCCCTTGAAAAACAATAGATCGAGATTCTACTGTATGTATATATATATATTGATATTGGAGAGATAGAACTCATTTGAAGCATCACTGAACGCAGGAGGCCGAACTCAATAGTTTTAAATGTATTCAATTTTAAATCTTTAAAATTTGCTTAGTCAATTATACTTAGTCGCGACATCAGTTATTATACCTAAACTGTCGTGCTTGTGATTGGAATGGCTCTCACGGTGATGATTCTGTTGGATATAGAATCGTGACTCCATTTTATTGCATTGGTAATAAAGTATAGTTTCTTTAAGTTTTCTATACTTTCTAGAGCTAAATTAAAACTTGTATCATTCATGAGTTTAACTCAGCATCTTATGGAATACTTATGCATCCGTAGGATCTTTGAATAATGATTCAAAAACGGATTTTTTAAAAATTGGGGTTTAATAGAGTATTATGTAACTAGACTTTTGAATAAATTTTATGATATGTTCGTTTTAGGGAAGTTGACTTATGAAAATTTTCATGAATATCTCCCATCGGAACAATGGTGTACGGAAGTAGGTTACTCTCTTTACATTCATGGCGAGATTGAAAAATCGTGTTCGAAATCGTAAACAATAGATATTTTAAAAAATAACATTATCAAGGATTTACATTGCTATAAATATTAGATTGATTTTTGTATACTAGAGATATATTTCAGGGTATCATAAAAGTGTTAATGATAACCGAACATTTAAAAGATGTTCCCACTGAATTTTTAATTTTCTTCGTCGTGTGCTTGAACAACATGCAAGTAACTGAAGTTAAAGAAATGATAGTTTATTTTTTTCTCGTCGTGTTGGATGTGTATAGGTCTTTTATATGTATGTGCGTGTTTGTGAGAGCGTGCGCGGTTGTTTTTTTTCTTTCTTTTTCATGTATTTAAGAGCAGTTACCTGGAAATAGCAGCAAAGTCATTCTGTCGCCAGATATTGAATATGATATTTAAATTTTTAATTTTCATGAACCTCTTCGTATAAGAAGTTGCTTAAAGTAACTCATTTTTCAAATTATTCTGTCATCATGCTATTCAATTTTAGCCTTTAGTGTTTTATATCCTGTAAGAGCCGTCAAATAAATAATTGTTACTGTTACGTCGAAGAATAAATACAAAAATATTTAGTACGGATGTTTAGTCTCTCTGTTTTGATTTATATTTTCTGAAAATAATTAGTCATAACAACCTGCACTTTAGCTAGAAATATTAACATGTAGATATTTACTACATGTAAATGTTAATGATATCGTATTCGCTAATAAATAATAGTGTCAGCTTAGCATGTAGGTAGACAACGCTTACACCTGCAGTTCGGCTATTTCCACTCAATCGATATTAATCCCCCGGGAGCATAATGTTGCTCCCTCGATATTTCGTTCATCGTTCCGAATAGGTTACTCCATGACCTCGAGTAACGTATTTAGCTCTTATGTGTTATTTCAAATCGGTTAAATTTCAGGGTAGATCGAAAACACGTCAAACACAACGGGATCCTGGAATCCATTAATATATTTTTTTAATTTTGACATGGAAAATTATTTTTAAATATTTTTTTCAGTGACGTTGGTTTGGTGACGTTAGTGAAAATTTTTTCTAAATAGTACGTTGTGGATATTTGAATTATGAATTGTATTCTTAATGATTTTGCATACAGTCTGGATGAAAGTTTGTCCTGAAATGTGACCGCAGGAAACCATAATTGAGGAGTGAAGTTATAATTGGCATAATGTTTTCCCTCAGTTGATTAAACCGTTTTTCCCCCCCGTATGTTTTAAGCATGTAATCGAAAAATTTAGAAATAAATTATTAAAATTTAATGTAAGCAAAAAGTTTGGAAAAATGAAAAGGATAGCTTTTTTTTCTTTAGAAAAAAAAAAGAGCATATTCCAGTATATTGTAGTAGAAATAGAAATTTTGCAATCGAAGTTATTTCCTTTTCGTTCCGTTGTTGAAAATATCAGACTATAATATTCTTACCCATTACGGTAAGAGGAGTTACCGCAACGGGTAAAAAGTGTTTTCAGGACAGTTGTGAGAAAATTCTGAGACGCGAGATTGGTTAAGCTGAAATTTTCGCACAACCAGAGATCCATAGGCTATAAGTGACGTTAGTCCTGAAAGAAAGAAGTAAATAAAAGGGAATGAGACCATTGAAATTAAGGAATGGTTTTAAGGCATTTATTGAGTTGTAACCGGAGTGACATTTACACGTGGTTTTAAAATCATGTGCCTTAAATAGGAAGTATTCTGTTAACTACAGTAAGCGTTCCTGCTGACGTACAAACAATTCAGAAGAATTTGAATGAATTGAATAATACACTTTTTGGTCGATTGCTTTTGCATAGCTGTGCTTCCTTCTAATGATATGGTAAGGTAAGGTAAGGTAATGTGTTTTATTAGTACCTAGCGGGATGGAACATACTCACTTTATTCTACGATCGATATTGATACGGAAAATAGAATATTTTATGATATGGATACTCAAGCGAACAATATATATGATGCATAGACGAATACAAAAAAAAAAAAAAGGTAGTGTTAAATTGATGGTATGGTTAAAATTTTAAATTAATTCAATTCTGTTTAATGATCGTTTAAGTATTTTTTTTCACTTCTTAATTTAAATTTATTCATTTCACTAATAATCTTGTTGCCGCATTAACTTCGAGAGCCTATGGCAATAATTCTCGGGGTATGCGAAAATTTCACGGTATGAAAATTCTGAGGATCATTAGAAATTCTGACGTCATTAGAATATATATTTGAAATCGGAGATAACTTTCGGTTATAGATATTATGAAAGGGTATCATGGCGGTTTTTTTTTTCGCATGCCCCTAAAACCCATGTTGATAAAATAGTTGCTGATGCTACCTTTTTATTCTGTGCCCTAATTTAAGATGCAGTTTCACGTCATATGTAATAACTAGCTAGAAACCCGCACTTCGTTACGGAGTACATTCAAATTAAATACAACGGTCAATGTATGCAATTAATGCCAAAATAAATATGTATATATATTTATAATAAACTAGCGGCCCGTCCCGACTTTGTCCGGGTTGAACAAAATATTATACCAATAAATTTCCAGTTGATAGCCAATAAATTGTAAATCTTTTTTTACCTTAATAATAACCTAAATAATACCTTAAATTAACTTTATGTTAGTTCATAATTAAAATAAATTTTTTAAAAGAAAAAGGCGTGCCGTAGAACGGCTAGGTTCGAACCGCTAGCGTCAGAACAGAAGCCCACCGCGATAGCACCACGGTAAGGATCGTTGAAATCTTCGGGATAAAAAACGGTAGAAGACAGTAGCGGCAGCAATGGAGATTGTTAGGAATAAGCCCCTAACTTTATTTCTACTGATCAGATATACATAATATATAGCCTATGTCCATCTGAAATAATGTACCTTTCAAACAGTAAAAGAATTTTTCAAATAGGTGCAGTGGTTCTGGAGATTACCCTCCACGTACAAAATCACTCTGTCTTTATATATAAGTATAGATAGCACCACGCTAAGGATCGTTGAAGACTTCGGCACAAAAAGCGGTAGAGGACAGTAGCGGTAACAATGGAGATTGTTAGGATTAAGCCCCTAACTTTATTTCTACTGATCAGATATACATAATATATAGCCTATGTCCATCTGGAATAATGTACCTTTCAAACAGTGAAAGAATTTTTCAAATAGGTGCAGTGGTTCCGGTGATTACCCTCCACGTACAAAATCGCTCTCTCTCTCTTTATATATAAGTATAGATAGGAGATCAATATATACAATTGATGTAGAAAAATATATATATATTTATAATAAAATCGCAAGGGATATTTTTATAGACAAAATAATGTCCAATCGTCTGCCGCATTAGCAAGAAAAAAAAAATATTTTTTTGTCTATTTAGTTGTTATACACGTGACGATAAATTTATTTAAAGTACCAGAAAAAGAAATCACGTGATCGGCATTCAATAAATTAAATTCTCAAAATAAATCTTTAAAATTTCACCAAAAATCAGAAAATGGAGGTAAAGATTCGAAAAAAGATTTCATTTTAAAGGAATTTTTAGGATCTTTCTCGCGATATAAATTTTATAACCCTCAAATTATTATTTTAAATGCAAACTTAAAAAAAGTTACTAAAACAGCTTAAAAATTTAATTTTAAAGAATCTAAGAAGAATTTTTCAAAAATCTCTCTTAGTGCACCCCTACACTATAAGAAGAATCGCCATGCAAAATGTCAGCCCTTTAGGTCCAGCGGTTTGGTCTGTGCGTTGTATGTCAGTCAGTCAGTCAGTCAGTCAGTTACGGAACTGTTTTATATACAGTGGCTCCCAAAAGTGTTCGTACACTTACGAATTTCAATGAAATAGGGGTCTATCCATTAATTAAAATGAATATTTCAGAATGGGAATTTAATAATAAGATCTATAATCTATTCTTAACAAAACTACATGAAATATTTTGAAAACATAGTAAAACTTTATTTTTAAGAAACCAGTAATCAAAAAGTAACAAAAACTTTATCTCACAAAAGTCATCGTACACTGAAATATTTTCGGATAAATTCATAATTAAAATTATCGTCTGGCGCTTTATTTTTATTTTTGAATTTTGGTGGCATTTAAAATATCGTTTGGCTTTAATTTTTGCTTGCCTACTCCGTAATATTCTATTTATTATTTAAAAATGGCTCGTAGTCGTAAAGAAACAACAAACAGCATTCAAAAATTGAATATTTTTCATCATAGTAGTGGTAAATCAGTTCGGAATATTACTAAATTACTTAATTTATTCCATTCTACTGTGCAGTATGTGAAAAAACGATTTAAAGAAGAAAATTGGATCGAAAACAAGGTAAGAAAAGGCCGTCCGGCAAAGTTAACAAAGCGTGATCAGAGATTTATAATTAGAAAATTTGTGAAAAATTCAAGTTTGAGTGCTGTAAAAGTTTCTGCAGAATTCAATGAAACGTTTTCTACTTCAATTTCACCTGAAATTTTTTGACGAGTTCTCAGAGCAGCTGGAATACATGGGCGTTCTGCCCGTAGAAAATCTTTTGTGAGTGAGAAAAACGCCTTCCCTTCGCACTATCAATGATAAATAAGCCCAAACCTATTGGAATAATGTCTTATTTGCCGATGAACATTTTTGGTGCTGATGGGCGTATAATTGTATGGAGAAGAAAAAAAATGAGGGACTTAATCCCAAGAACTTAGTAGGTACAGTTAAGCATGCCGGTGGAGGTATCCTTGTGTGGGGGTGCATGACAGCATCAGGAGTAGGAAATTTGGTATTTATTAATGGCATAATGAATCATGCTGTTTTTATAAATATTTTAAGAGACAATTTAAAATTATCAGCTCAAAATTTGAGTATTGGAAACAACTTTGTTTTTTTATCAAGATAGCGATCCTAAGCACACGGCTCTCAACGTTCGCATCTGGTGTCTCTATAATCGTCCACAAGTTTTGAAAATACCACCTCAATCGCCAGATTTAAACCCAATAGAACATATTTGGAGAGAACTGGAGGTTCGAGTACGAAAACACGACATTCACACGAAAAGCGAACTAAAAACGATTATGATGGAAGAATGGGTGAACATTGATGCAAAAATTACAAAAGAACTAAAGGAATCTATTCCCAGACGTTTAACAGCTGTTGTGGATGCTAAAGGATATCCTACTAAATATTAATTTAACGAAAAATTAGAATATTTACTAATATGTAGAGATTTTTTACAAGTGTACGATGACTTTTGTGAGATAAAGTTTTTGTTACTTTTGGATTATTGGTTTCTTAAAAATAAAGTTTTACTATGTTTTCAAAATATTTCATGTAGTTTTGTTAAGAATAGATTATAGATCTTATTATTAAATACCCATTCTGAAATAATCATTTTAAATCAATGGATAGACCTCTATTTCATTGAAATCGTAAGTGTACGAACACTTTTGGGAGCCACTGTATATAGACTAGCTGAAAACCCGCGCTTCGCTACGGAGTACATTCAAATTAAATACAACGGTCAACGTATGCAATTTATGCCAAAAAATAAATATATATATTTATAATAAATGCGATGATCAATGTATACAATTGATGTAAAATATATATCTATCTATATATATATTTATAAAAAAATCGTAAGGGATATGCATTTTTTTGGATAATATCCAATCGTCTGCTGCATTAGAAAGAGAGAAAAATATTTTTTTGTCTATTTAGTTGTTACGCACGTGACGATAAATTTATTGAAAGTACCAGAAAAAAGAAATCACGTGATCAGCATTTAATAAATTAAATTCTAAAAATTAATCTTTAAAAATTCACCAAAAATCAGGAAATGGAGGTAAAAATTCGAAAAAAATTTCATTTTGAAGGAATTTTTATGATCTTTCTCGTGATATAAATTTTATAACCCTCAATGTATTATTTTAAATGCAAACGTAAAAAAAGTTAAAAAAACAGTTTAAAAATTTTAAAAAATCTAAGAAGAATTTTTGAAAAATCTTTCTTAGTGCACCCCTACACTATTAGAAGAATCGACATGCAAAATTTCAGCCCTTTAGGTCCAGCGGTTTGGTCTGTGCGTTGTATGTCAGTCAATGAATGAATGAGTCAGTTACGGAACTGTTTTATATACTATATAGATTGGATGTTGTAGTTAAAAACACGTTATGATCTTACGAAACTTTTAATACATTTTCTGTTAATTTCGGAATGGACGTTTTTGAAAAATCGCCTCTGAATAGTAGAAAAAGATTTAAACAATTTCTTTCGAGCGATAACTTGATCATATATAACCAAGGATTAAATATAACCAAGATAGACCTTGATTATAAATAACCAAGAATTTAAATGACTTAAGGGGCCTTAGGACCTGTTCACATAGAATCCGCCAGCATCAGCATTACATATTCTGTTGGCGCTGGTTGGTTAAATGGGTCTATGATTGGTTAAAAATTTTTACGCTCACGCTGACGGATTTTATGTGAACAGGTCCTTAGTCTCGGGACAGGCTGTATAAAAAAATCATGATTAAAAAAAAGAAAGAGGATTTTTTTAAAAATTTAAATCAGATTTTTTTAATTTTAATCACGATTCTTTAAAATTTCAATTTTATGTGATATAAACTATTATATATAGCCAAAGATTTAAAATTACATACTATACTACTATATAACTAATGCATAAATAGGAAGTAAACATTTTCAAATTCACAAGATTGCTGATCATTGTCAATATAATAATTTTTAATAATTTAAAAACAAAAAATGAAATAAAAGAAAAACAACTAATAACAAAAGGATTTCAAACTAAAAATCAAAAAAGAAAATTATTAGTTTTATTTCGTTATCTACAATTGTCAAAATATTTAAAAATTAGTTTGTTTTATTTAAAGACTAGCCGGGCTTCGGCCAGCTACGCTCAGGCCATCCGTCCACCAGACAGACGGCTTTGAATTGATTCAGTGAGAGGGAGATTTTTCACACGAGACACTATTAACTTGAAGTCTCCCCCACCCCATAAAAAGAAAAATTTGTTATTCGTATTAACACCCACCACCTGATATGATTGAGCATACCTGCATTACAAAAAGATAAATTTTCATGTGCCAGTCTGAAATTGAATTCTAACGGAACAGCATTAACCTCTTGAGACTCCAGCAAAATAAAATTTAAAATTTTTTTATAATTATAATTTATTAAAACAAATGGGCATTAAAAAGCTTGTTTTTCAAGAAATTAATGAATTTTAATTTTTTAATATTTCAGGGGAGCACATCCATTTTATTGGATGTTGAGGTTATAAACACGATAAATAATGACAAACCCGCACAAAAACATTTAAACAAAAAACAGTATTTAGGTTAATTATAAAGGTTTATTATAATTAAAAAAATAATTATTGAATTTTAAAAGTGTATTTCTAATAGTTAATAGCAGTTAATTACTTATCAATTTACATTAAGATTCATGAAAAACTTTAAAACAATTTCTTTCGGCAGTAATACACAAAAACATTTTGCAAACTGTACCTCTAAAAGTTGTAAAGTAAAAATGTCAAATTGTGGAATAATTGTTAACCAAAATCAATTTAAAAACTAAACACAGTATAAATAACATAAGGAAAAAAGCATGTGAAATATTATACGCATGAATAAAAAGAAAACCCAATATAAAAATATAAATTTATAATTGAAGTCCTCAGAATTCAGCTAGATTTAGCCTTTTATCATTGGAGCAAAAAAACCTGAAAAGTAAAACATAAAATATATACATTTATAATAAACCACTAAAAGCTGAAAAGTAAAAATCTCAATTTTATTAACTAAAATCAATTTAAAAACTAAATACAGTAGGCGTTTGGTTCTCTTGTATTAAAGACTTCCAAGTGTTGAACAACACGAACATTCATTGAGAATTAGGAAAACAAAATATATCACAACGTACTGAGATTCCCTACTCGGCTATCCCTGCGAACTTCCACTTCCTTCTGCCTGAAGTTCAAACATCACAACATATCAACGCAAAAGCGCAATTACAACTTAAACGTATTCCATAATATTGACTGAAGTATCTACCGAAGTTGCCATCTTCCGTTATTGTAAAGTATCAATAACACAAAATATAGTATCAAGCATGCAAACAATCGCAGGTGCAGGAACCAAGCAAATATAATATTACGTCACACTGGTATAAATGTGTATAAACGTCACACTAGTAGGCTGAATTTCAAACATCACACTGAAAAACATTATACACACTTCAATAATAGCAAAACAAAACATGATGGTAAAATAGATCTTGTCAGTGATTCATTTTTTAGTGAGAATCACGCTGTGTTTACGTTTTGTTCAGCGGAGTATGCATTTAGAATTGAAATATCTCTAAAACTATTGAAAGTAACAGAATAAGTGTACGCAGAAAAAATTATCAGTTTTTAAAGCTCTTTCCAAATATGTAACATTTATGTACTTTCATGAAAAAAAAATTGCATCGATTTCGACATTTTTAATTATGGCCGAATTTCATAATGGAAGCCCTGTTCACCCGTAATTGTGACACGACAGACATAGCATTTGCTTTATTTATATAGATTTAAACATAAACACTAATTTAGCTGCCTTTTCTACACCTAATTCGTTTCGCAATTTGCTCTGTCCGAGTCTAAAAGTGGAAAACATCCTCTCTATCCCAGTAGTTGTTCCTTTTGCAGTACATAGCATCTGTATTATATCAAACTCTTCTGATCTATACAGTTCTGTAGGAGTGCTATTGATTTCCATCACTGTAAGATATTTAATGATTTTAAAGCTTTTTTTTTTTTTATCAAAGTTCCATTAAAAGGAGGAGAGCGCTCAGTGAATTTTAGTAAAATGTTTAATAAGGAGGTACCTCCATACTTTTCTTTAACAAAGTTTAAAGCTTGGTCTTTTTCATTTCTTGTTAAACATTCCACTTCATAATTAGGATCCAAGAGTACTTTGGATTAGTTGTCTGACTTATTCTCAAAAACAAATCTGGGCAATCAAGACAAAGTAAGTGTACTCTCACCGTGACAAGATTGATAAGTAAAGTAGACCAATACACACTATGGAAAATTTTCCAAGAAGCAAATGAGTTATACAGGGGGTAGAAATATATTTTTTTTTTCCTGGCTGAGGCACTGTCGTGTAGACATTCGCCTATAATTCACCGCAGTTTGCTGGCCATTTTATTATGGGGGCACCATATAGGCAGACCAGCATTACCCCCTATGAAGGGACGACACAAACGGAGGTATTTTAGTGGTGCGATGCCGGGATTCGATCCGAACACCCTCAGCTCCGAAAGCCAGCGCGCTATACCTCAGGGCCACCACAAGCCCGAAGTAGAAATGTTGAATTATATAAATGAGATGTAAGATATACACAAAAATCTCCTTTTTTTTCCTGTTTATATTTAAATTTAATACCCTTAGGAAAATATATAAAAAAATGTTCAAAGTAATGCATGACAAAATTTTTTTGATTAAAATCAATGATTTAAAAAAATCATTGGATTTAAATCATTTTAATCACTGATTTTAATCATTTAATTAAAATCATTTATACCCTGTCTTGGGGCATACGAAAATTTCTCGTAGCGAAAATGGCGTCACCGAGACTTCTTTTCTTCATTGCCAATAATGCTCATTAGTAGATTCTACAAACATTTCACGATGATGCCATTCCCTCCCCGATAGCTTCTCTCTCATCGTGCCTATAGTTCGTTATAATATCGTAGAAGCATTAGGGCCTGTTCACATAGGAGTCCGTTGCGTAGCGTTAAGGAAAAGATGACGTTGAGACGAAAATAAACCAATCAAAGGCGTTAAAAATTTCATTGCTAATCGTTTGGAGGCCAATGATTGGTTTATTTTCGTCTCAACGTCATCTTTTTCCTTAACGCAACGCAACGGACTCCTATGTGAACAGGCCCTTATTCTATTTGCCCTCGTCTATCGTTTGAAGGTCCAGCGAGTCAAACGAACACGCAAATCACGATGGGTTTTTTTTAATTATTATTATTATTATTATTTATCTATTAATAAATTTTTCAACGCGGCTGGCGTTTACTTGCCTTGACGACATTCGCCCATCCTCACTGCGACATTTTGTTACTTTATTATAGCAGAACCAAATTGGTGATCCAACATTGCTCCCTATGAAAGGACAGCACGAGAACTTTAAAGCTTTAACCGGGAAATTATTTTACCTTTTAACTCATTCGCATATTTCTACAATGAATAACTGAGTTTTATTCGAAATTTAAAACCAAAAACCATTTCATAAAATAATCAAAATATCAAAGTAGACTTTTGACTATTATGATTATTAATAGCATAACTACTCTAATATAGACAGTAATTTTCTATTGTATAGACTTTCATTTGAATACCTAAAAGTAATCTTTACAAAGTTTTTGATCACAACCTAGATAGTTCTAATTAATTTATGTGAAATTATGTATTTATGATGTAATTTGTTTCACTCTTTCCCTATTTCTTTAAGGAAATCATATAATTTTCTAGCTGTAGTTTATTTGCGCTGAAATAAGGGTCCGTACTTGTCCTTATTACCATGTTTTTATTAACTCGATTTCTTGTTTGTGTGTGTGTTTGTCCAGTACGATCCTTGCAATCGATTTTTAACTAACTTCCCGACCAGCTAGACATTTGAAACTTTTAGAATAGCTCAGAACAAGATGACAATGTATTATTTTAATACTTTTAGCCATCTTTAAGCAGGATTGAATTCATTTTCAGTTAATTTTGTTTTGTAGACTGGTGCAGCCATCTATCGGCCGGGACGGGAACGAAAAGTTAAACGCAAGTTAACTTCCAATTAATTACATTTTCTTTCAAGTTAATAGGATAATTCATCAAAAAAATTTTTAAAAAAGTATTTATTAATACGTAGAATTCTCAAGTTTATATGATTCAATAGAAAATTTAAAAACATGGTATATAAAAAATTCTTTTTATCTTGTAATTATTTTACTACCTATTCCTACTTTTTGAAACACCATTTCTCATTTTCCTTATATTCCTACTTCTTAGAAATCTTATTTTGTCTCTAACAAGAGATATGTACTGCATACCAGTGGCACAAGTGGCATATTTTACGATTTCGTAGCAAATTTTTTTTTTTATTTATTCGTGTAATCGCATAAATTTCATTTGCATTTTTTATTTATAGATTTTCTAGCAAATCTGTCTAGTCACTGCAGCTATTATTGAATAAATAATTATAGTATTCATGGATCCTGAATTTGAAAATATATACAAAGTCTACCTGATAGTTTAAAAAGTGTTTTCAGGGCTTAGACTTTCTTAAGTAATGCACTAAGAATGTTTAAATATATCTATTCTCCCAAATCCCTTGAGATGTTAAGCTGACATAAAAAGCCTCATATCTGGATATTAAAATTTTTAAATAAATTTTGCTAGTATCGTTTATGCTAGTATCTTTTTTTATTGTTTTGAATAAGCTTTGGAAGTACGTATACGCTGTCCATTTTGTGCTTCGTAAATCGCATCTTTCATTTTTAATAAGTAAGCATATCATTAATAATCCTGTCAGCTCAGAATTTCTCTCTCGCTCTCTCCTCTGTGACTCTTGATTCTTTATGACTACGTAAAAGGAAAAATTTACTGGCTATTTAAAGTTCCTTCATTCTTCTCTTTGATGTAGTCATCCACTGACCTGTCAGTTCACTACATCTCCATTTCTCATCTCCATAAAACCTACCATGTACCTAAGAAAACTGCTAATATTTTGTGTAGTTTTGATCGCCCTTCCGATACTGTAAATTTTTCTACCTCATCATAATCATTATGAGTGTATGTTTGTCATCTATGTATGCCTTCTGACTCCTGTAAATGAAATATCGACCAATATTTTCAGAGCCTGCTGTTTGCAGCTCTCAAGTTTTCATAAAAGTTTGTTCAAGTTTATAAAAGTCTTAGTAAAAGAGGAAAATTTTGCTAAAACTGCAGCTTTAGGCGATCAGATTATTTTTTTATTAATTCGTAGCTTCCTCAATTAAAAGCTTTGTCCAGCAGTTGGTCGTTGAGAAACAACTTGTTGCATTTCTAACTTTTGGAAATCGTGATAAAGGAATATACAGAAACTTTGAAACTTCTAAAGTATAAAACAGTGAAGCTTTCCCGAAAATATGAAATCCGTTTAAACCTACTCAGAAGTAGCTATATTCAGTTACCGTCATAAAGGGCTTCCTTAATTCCTCATATTTTCTACAGATAATACCGTCATAACAACCATTTCACCATGAGATGTTTAACATTTTATAGATCATATTCTTAATAAAAATTTTTTTAAATATGAAACATCTTGTGAGACGTACAAAATAGCCTTCAAGTGATTTTGTACGACTATGATAAAAATTGCAAATCGATGGCTTTTATGTTATGGCCTCGTAACGAATAAACGAATAGGAAAAAGTGAGTTACTTTAGAGGGCATATAATAGAAAGAAAATCTTTGTCATGAACTGCTCGCGGAGAGCTAAAAAGGGAAACTATTAAATACCTCTTTTTTGCGTGAGATGTTAAACTGCTCTAACTATAGAATTTTGTTGGGAGAACAGCTTTAAGATATTGCTGGCTTCAAAACTCTGACGAACGGTCGAGCAGATGGACTATACATTTTTCTATCGGTCTGTGTTTTAGTGCTTGAAATGGGACTTGATTTATGTTTGTGATTTAATGATCAAAATCAACTTTTAAAAGAATAACGGTAAGCTTTGTTATAGTAAGCAAAAATCTTATTAACATTACTTTTTCATTTAGAGAGATATTAATATTTCCTGACTCTCTCTTTTTTTTTCTTCTCTTAAATCTAGTTTTGATGATTATTCTGAGCTGAAAAATCGAATCGAAATAGTTAATTTCGACTTTATATTTTTTTACAGTAATCTATATATATAAAACAGTTCCGTAACTGACTGACTGACTGACTGACATATAACGCATAGACCAAACCGCTGGACATAAAGGGCTGAAACTTTGCATGGCGATTCTTCTTATAGTGTAGGGGTGCACTAAGAGAGATTTTTGAAAAATCCTTCTTAGATTTTTTAAAATTAAATTTTTAAGCTGTTATTGTAACATTCTTTAAAGTTTGCATTTAAAATAATAATCCGAGAGTTATAAAATTTATATCACAAGAACATAAAAATTCCTTTAAAATGAAAATTTTTCGAATCTTTACCTCCATTTTCTGATTTTTGGTGAATTTTTAAATATTAATTTTTAGAATTCAATTTATTAAATGCTGATCACGTGGTTTCTTTTCTTTTTGTGATACTTTAAAGTAATTTTGCATCACGTGCATAACAACGAAATAGACACACAATTTTTTTTTTCTTGCTAATGCGGCAAACGATTGGACATTATCCAAAAAAATATTAGAATACAGTAAAAGAAATGTTCCTCAAACTGTACTATATTAACAGTACTATATTCTTTAGTATGTTCTATTAGATTTAATTTGAATATTTTCTTCTACATTATTTTGTCTATAAAAATATCCGTTACGATTTTTTTTATAAATATATATTTTCGTTTTTTTTAACATCAATTGCATACATTGATTTTTATATTTATTTTATATATATATATATATATATATATATATATATATATATATATATATATATATATATATATATATATATATACAGTGGCTCCCAAAAGTGTTCGTACACTTACGATTTTCAATGAAAGAGGGGTCTATCCATTGATTAAAATGAATATTTCAGAATGGGTATTTAATAATAAGATCTATAATCTATTCTTAACAAAACTACATGAAATATTTTGAAAATATAGTAAAACTTTATTTTTAAGAAACCAATAATCCAAAAGTAACAAAAACTTTATTTCACAAAAGTCATCGTACACTTGTAAAAAATCTCTACATATTAGTAAATATTCTAATTTTTCGTTAAATTAATATTTAGTAGGATATCCTTTACCATCCACAACAGCTTTTAAGCGTCTGAGAGTAGATTGCAAATATTGTCAAATTAAATATTGTCATTAATCTTTTTCAAAAATTAAAAGTAAAAGTTTTATAAATTTCTTTCTGAGTTAAAACACTTTCTTATTCATATAGAAGATAATCCTCAAAAGTCGGAGCAACGGGTTTAGCCGAATTCGGTTCAGGTATTTCCGGGCTATTTCGTTTTTAGTCACTTGGAACTCATCAATAGAGATCATGACAAGGAGGAGAAGTAACTAAATTCTAATGCTCTCGAATTCAAAGATCAGATTTTATTACAAAGAATGAAAGTATATTGATATATGGCCCGTTTAAATAGTTTTAATTGAGCTTTAAAAAAAACTTTTTGGGGAACGATGAAATAATATTATTTTGAAGCTTTCTCTACACTGTAAAAGTGTTTTCTTTATTTGTTGCAGTGTGATGCAAAGTAAAAAAACTTATCCGGCGACAAAGGGAGTTTTAGGCATCTGAAAAAGTTTTTTTTTTTTTGGTCTGTCTGTTTGTTTGTTTGTTCGTTTAAAATACTGGAATTTATTTCCATTGTCATCATTTCTTGCGCTGTCTTAAGCCAAAATTTCAACTATATCATAAACATAAACGCTTTGGGAAATATTTTTAAACTACTTTTTTAATAACCTGAACAGGTTTATGAACAGAGAAGTGATTTGATTTTCTTCTAATTCCCCCCCCCCATAAGATCAATGAAAAGCATGAGTGATTTGAAAGAGATTGTATTTGCAATATAAATATATTTATTGTAAATGCATAAGTAAAGATGTGTATCGAAATTAGAAAATGATGAGTAATGTATAGAATAATTTTTTTACTCTCTGGGATCTCTGCTTATAGCCATTCCTCCTTTGGAAAATATGATAGAGGAGATGTTATAAAGTTTTTTTAGAAAGGATTGTTTTAACATAAATGATGAGTCATAGATAAAGTAATTTAATGAAACTTTTTATGCAAGAATCTATTTTATGTTGATTATTTTTGCAAACTTTATCATTTATAAATAGTTCTCTCCACTCTTAAAATGTTAAATTTAAAGAATTTCTGCACATTATTTTTTGCAAATAGGTTCAGTTATTCAGAGTATTAAGTTGAAAAAAACATTTTCTGCTATTTGGAAGATTTGCTGCAGTTAATTATTTATAGATTTGCTTTGAGAATAGCTTTTTTCATTTTTATGATTGCATGTAGCATTTGATAATTAACAAATTGAGTACTTTTTAGATGAAGAATATTCATGTAAGTTATTTAAACTTTTGTTTTCTTTCTAATTAAGATTGAGCAGTATCGTTTAAGATGTGCCAAGTTAGAAGCAGCTTTAGCTGAGCAGAAAGTACGCGAAGCAACTATTGAAGTAAATATTTTTTTTTTCTTCTATATCAAAAAAGTTCTTTTGACAAGATAATTTTTTTTCTTTAAACTTTCACCAGTTCAAGCAATTTTTTTTTCTTCTTGAAGCAATTTTTATTGTTTTATGTGTTTAAAGTATAACTAAAGGTACTTGCATTTGTGTCTGTGAAATTTGTCATCTTCAGCTTTTAGTTTTTTTTCTTTTTTCTCCGGAACACTTTATTGTCATAGTAACATTGCTGTCTCAAAATGTTTTATATATATATATATATATATATATATATATATATATATGTGTGTGTGTGTGTGTGTGTGTGATGCCCCGTACCTCACGCCGTGGAGGAGAGGCATAGCACTAATCGGAGGCGTAGCCGGCACGAAGGTGTGATGCAGTTGGGCGAATTGTAGATCCAGGGAATCACTTACGAACGTTAGGCGATACACGCACACATGGAGCCATTGATGGAATACACAACTTGCCCCATGTGTGCGAAGACTTGCTTTATTTATTTGAAAGCATTAGCTGCAGTGGCCACATGACTTGACCTGACGGGGCGCGGATTACATTACAAGACAGAAGCGGACCGCAGGTCCGACAGCAACGAGAGTTAGACACCAAGAGACAGAAATCTTCTGTTCACGCAATATTAAATAAGTGCTTTGCGATATTGAAGCCAGAGGGCCTAAACTACTTAATATTTTAATTGGGCGACTTTAGATTCGTGGAGTTCACGTGTCCACTTAAGTTTTTGCCCGGGGACTTTACTGCTAGATCCCGCGCTTGTTAGAAACGCGACCTATTGACCTGAGTGCAGGATAAGTGGCCATAAAGTTCTTATAAAGTGTGGTTTTTGACGTTACAGACCCCATAAATACAGAGTGGTTCGAGGGCTCTTCAAGAATTTTGACACTATACTGACATTCGGAATCTCATAACTTCTAACACTCATATCTGGGGATGTTATTGAGTTCAGCTACTTCACATGCCTATATAATGATCTGCAGGGTTATGATAAATTATCTTATTTTACTTTTAGGTTGCAATTTTGGAAAAAGGGGTTGTGCTTTATTAACAGGATAATTTTAAATGTGCTTTAGATATATAATTATTATAATTACACACACACACACACACACACACATATATATATATATATATATATATATATATATATATATATATATATATATATATATATATACCAAATTATCATTATGATATCTGAATTATTATTAAAAATTTTATGTGCTTCAGTTTCAGTATATTATTTCTTCAAAATATTAGTAGCCATTTTACTAAGTATTTTTAATTACAAAAATATTGATGTAAATATTGGAGGTTTGTGATTACTTTTGTTTGGTTTCTCCAATCAGGAAAAATGATTAATTTTAATTATTAAAAACTGAAAAATGTAGCATGTATGTGTATGTTATGTCTTAGTTACTAAAAAATTTACCTATGTTTTATCAGTTTAGGAAGAGGATTGATTAAAATTCTTTTTCCTGCTTGTATATTTTATATTACCTAATATTTATCTTGACTGAATTGTTTTAATTGAGAATAATAGTTTAATTCAATTTTTTTATCTCATTTTAATATTTTTTTTCCTTAAAAAATTTTTGCTTTTAATTTTTTTCTCATGTTATTTTAAATAGATTTTTTTTTTTACACTTAGGAATCAGAATCTCATGCTCAAAATGTTTTTTCAATGGATCTCGAGACTGCTTTGATCAGATTAGAACAAGAAAAGAACAGGTTAGCAATTTTCCAATGAAAATAATATTCCTATTGGTATCCCATACTTTTTCTTTTCATGTTTTCCCTTTCACTATGTAGATTCACATTTTAATTAAAACATGTTGAAATTCAATGTAAGTTTTCAAGCCATTATGAATTTTTTTTAAAGAAAAATTTTTTGTCAATTTTTAATTACTATATTTAGAATGATAAGTCTATTTATCAAAACCCAATCAATTTCCAATCATATTAAGGAATGTATCCCTATGCTCTTGGTTGCTATGAAATCAAATAGGTGGCTCATAGAATATGTAGGAAGTTATGAATGCTTTGTTGAGAATGTTTATTATAGCTTTCTTTGCATGTTGTATTATATAGCAAACTTACCTCTGGAAAATTCTTTAGATTACAGCAGGAAAATCTCTGACATTTAATTTCAAATGTAAAACTATCTATATGCAGTTTATTGATGCCATCTTTAATCCAAGCCTTTTTAGAGTTTGCTCACAAATTTTATTATGTTTGGATATTATATATTTCTTACAACCTTGCGTGTAAGATATTTGTGCTCACCTTTTTTGCCCCTTCAATGTTAGTTGTGATACAATTGTTAATAATGTTTCTCACTAAAGTATCAGAAAACATGAAATATTCAAATTATTATTATTTTGGCATTTTTTATTCAACTAAAATTCTGATTTTCCTTTACACTTATCTTTATAGATGTCATGGTTTAACAGAAATTAATAAATTATTAAGAGAGCAGCTGGAAACTGCTACTGAAGTTAATCAAACCCTTACATCTGATGTGCATCGTCTAACTAAAGAGTGGCAGCATGCAAGATCAGAATTACTTGCTAAAGAATCAGAATGGAAAGAAGAAGAACAAGTCAGTAAATTGAGTGTTTTAATAATTTTTATCTTTTATGTAATTTAAGGATTCTTATAATCTGTTGAATCTGTTCTTAGGTGTAGCTATGTGCGCTAAGGAAATTTAATATATCCTTATGAATTATCCTTTAAATTTTATTTTAATTTGTAGTACTTTAAAAAGAAATAAGTATTCAGAGATATATCAACCTTACGCTTTATTATTCAATTTCTTAGCTTTTCTTATTTATATGCATCTTCATAGTTCTGAAATTTTGTCTAGTATACATTATATACATATATTTAAAAGCAAATTTTGTTTTATACTTTTAATTTCAACTTTTAAAGCAGACAAAAATTTATGATGAGTAGAAAATATTTTATGAATATAAAGTTACAATGCCAGTATAATCAGAGTGAACTATTAATCTATTTACACAGGACTGAACATTTGCATAGTAGATATTTCTCTGTTAGACGGTTTGTTTGGAATTAAATGCCTGTCTGTCTATTCCATTGCCAAATTGGAATGATTCTATTCAAAATCATCTAGTCTCAGTTAATTGTTTGCAAGACTGTACATCAGTTTCATCATGTTAGCAGCATTTTAATTTTTCTGTGTGTTACAACTAACAAGAAAATTCAGTTAAACACTGTTATTGTGTCCCTATCTTTTACTATTCAAGCCAAAAAAGCTTAAGCAGAACTTAGAAATTTAGAGCAACTGTCTTTTGGGTAGATCAAGGTCCTCTACTATGAGTTAATTGTTGATGTAAATTTTGTAATGCTGATGCTATGACATTGGGCCTATCTTAGGCCCAAACATCTGGCCCTAAGATAATCTAACATTTCATTAACGTATTGAAATGTTCAACTAGGGAACTTTGAACCAAATATTCTACTTCACCCTCTTAACAACTTTCACCATTTCTAGAACCTTTCATGATCCTTTTTAAGAGGAACATGCTTTGCAAGAAGTGATCTGAAGGAGGCAACCTTTGTATTATGCTGGATGGTCTGAGGCAGAGTTATATTAAGAGATAATACAAAATATTATCTCACAGTATCGTATGTGTCAATTGAAGATCATCTGTGAAATGATTACATGGAAAGATAACCTACATGTGTGTACAAAATAGTTTTCTTTAGAAATCTTTATTGGATATCCTGTAATTTTTTAACACTTGTAGTACTTTCTAAATGATCTTTATAATGACTCTCCAATGGTATTTTAATTACTAAAAGGGAATTTGGAAATATACCCTTATTTATAGTGCTAATGACTTTTTGGGGGATGAAGGGAGAATTAATTTTGTCTCTCAATCCTTTTCTTCAAATAATTTAATTCATCTTTCAGATACATGATGCAGGATTGAAATTAATTAAAATTATTATGTGACTGTATGCAATGACATTAATTTTAATTGGAAAAATTATCAATAAATCAGTTTATTAGAATAAGTGAGTGAAGTAGTGACAAAGCCAAGAAGAAAAGTGAGCACAAAAAGTCCTTTATGTGGTGCTATGTGATACAATATCAAGGGATTCTTTTTAAAATATTAATTTTTCTTTGTATGTTGTACTTACTCCCTCCTTCTAAGTTCAGTTTGGACATCAATTTTATATTTAAAATCATCTCCTAAGAATTATTTTTTTCTTTTTTATATTTTATTTAGAAATATGTGCACCATAATCTAATTTTCTTTATTTATCTAGACATTCAGCATGTATTTCACGAAAGAAAGTAATATTCTCCTCTCCTTTTGGCGGCAAATTTTGAACTTCAAACATGATTTTGCGAATCTCAGAAGTTCTACTGAAAAAGATTTGAACTCTTTCAAAGTGTGCATTTGTCAGAATATTCAGGATGTTATGAATGTTCAGAGCATAAACAACCAAGCATCTGAACAGGTAACCTTCTTTATTTATTAATGTGTGCATGTGTTATTGTTGTGGTCATCAAATGATATGCCATATTTAAACTTAAAGATGCCCATTGTTAAGTATAAAAGTTTTTATACTATTTCTAGATGCTGGTTGATACGGATTAATTTTGTATTTTCTTCATTTGTGTTAGTTTTTATTCTCATTTAACTTTAAAAGGAATATGTAAGATCTAAATGAAAAAATGTGCCATCTATCATTGTTAAAATCAAAATTTTCATCACACAATAAAAGTAGTTGAGCTTCTTAGATATTGCAAGTTTAAAATATCTCGCCTCCTTATTTTCTGTATTTCTGTATACCAAAGTTAATTATGCCAAGAAACCAAAAGCAGATTATAAAGTTATAACTTTCTGTAATGTGCATTTAAATATTTTATTTTCTGCATTATTTTTATTAATTTAGTTATAGAAGGAATATTTTGTTTAGAAAAAAAAAAGTTTTGAATAAACAGAAGATGAAATCAAAACTCCTGTTGCTTTTAGTACAGTGTTAAGAGGTAGAGAAAGGAGAATTGTTTATCTGCAGTATAATCTGTCAAAGGAAGAAATTAAACAGATTATACTGCAGATAAATGCCAAATTATTCATGTTTGGCATAAATGCATTCATGGGAGTTTCTCTGTTGTATAAAGGTCTAGAACATATTATGTGGAAATTAAGTAATTATGTTGGTATATGGTGGTATTTTTTTTATCTCCTAAATTATGCCAAACATTAAAAAAAATGGAATATTGAAAGGAAAATTCATTGAAACAAACTTAAGTTCTTGGAGTACTTGAATATAATTTTGTCTTTATATTAGAAAGTTTTATGGAATGTATTCTTGCTTAAAATCAGGAATCCATTGCATACATTACCACAAGAATTTTCAGATATTCTTTCAACACTTCTTACAAAAAGGAGGGGGGGGGGGAGGTAAATTAAAGTATAACAAAATTTTAAATAGGTTAAAATTATTTCTGTCTTTTAAAATTTATTGCATTAATTCTTAAATTATTTTTAAAAAACTGAAAGAGTAAATTGAAAAACTGAAATTTGTTTAAATCACACTCTCAAAAATGGTGACTCATGTGAATATCACTTGTAGATCTAATAAGCATTATTTGTTTAGCATATTTGCATACTCTACTATTCATCCACAAGTTTTTATGTATTTTTTCATTTAGAAGTATCTATTCAAATGAATATTTTGATCATGTGCAATTTGGTTTTATATTGATCACATTTAGAGCAAGTGTTACAACTAGAGCTACATACTTACTTTTTCATACAGTATCTTCAGGTTAAAAAAAAAAAAAAACTGCTTTGTATAAGTTTTTGTGTAATGAGAAACAAAAGGCATAACATTTTATTTGTAATTTAGTGATTGTAGAGCTAAATAAAAAATACAAATATTAAGAGAGAAAGAGGTGGTGACCTTAAGATAATTTTTTTCTGAATTAATTACTTCAATATGCACTGCTAATGGTGTCATTTGTGTATTTTAGTATGTGTGCATATATGTACATAAAATAAAAAAATATTTGTTGTAAAGAAATTATCATGTTGAATAGAAGGTACCTTCTCTGTGTAATATTTTATGTGAATTTAAAATTTCAGGTTGATTCCTTATCAAATTCAGATATTAATGATGAAAAAAGAATCAAAAATGACTTTGTTGCCGAGAAAGTAAAACTTCAAGAAAGGTAATAAATATTTTTGCTTGTCATTTTTGGGATTTCAAAATTTATTCATTCTTTTTAAAATAAATATTCTTTTCAATCTTCAGTTAATTATATATTTTTAAATCTGAAGAAAATATTACTTTAAGATTTGATTTTTGTTTTATTGCTTATTTCAAATACTTTCTCTGCTTTTTATTCCTTTCTTTAAAAAAAAATTATAATTGTTTTAGGATAAATGACTTAATTGATAGAAATGAAAGAATTCAATGGCTGCTTGATGAAAAAGAGAAAGTGAATACAACCTTATACACTACCATTGAAAAAATTGTAAGTATATGATAGCTTATCAAATTATTGTCTTTATATAATTGTAAAATATTTGTATCATTTACAAAATTTCACGTGTCCTTAGAATAATTGCTTTAATTTTATACTTGAGACTTCCTGCAATTATTTTCTTTTTCATTATATAATTTACTTTAACTTTTGGTTGATATGTCCTACACTTGTGTAATACTAGTTACACATAAACTTTTGAAAATAACGAAGTTTACCCTAATACAAAAATTATGAATGTATATTTAACCCTCAAACGGTACAATGGGGGTCGGATCTGACCCAAGGGTGTGTCTTCCCCCTCTCATTGCAAGACATTGAGTTGACAAGGAACCCTACCAGATAGACCACCCTGCTAGACATAGGAATAAGTAAATACGAGTGTCTTTGTTGAAAAACATTCATGATCACTAGTCATTTTAAAAATTCTTTTATTTTAGATTTTTTTAATGTTTTATTTTGATTTTGAAGGCCAAAAATGTCAGTATATTTTAGTTTTTACATTTTTGTGTTCGGAAAGTTGATTTCACTAACTTCTAAAACTAGGTAGATAAAATTACATATTAAACCTAATATATACATCATTCTATGTAAATCTCAAAGAGATTTTCTTTGTTTAGCAAAATTACAATTCATTGGTCATTTATTCTACAAACAGGGTTTTACTTCATGTAAAATATTATCAGTAAATGTTATTATACAACAAAAATGCTTATTGTGTACTTATTTCTACCAAAAACCTCATCAAAAAAGAGATCGGGTTGAATCCGATCCGACCCTACCATCTATTTTGTCTCAAACCACTGTACCATTTGAGGGTTAATTTTTTATTGCACATATTAAAGGATAAGTGCAAACTTTGTTTATATTTATATCTTTTCTATTAATCAACTCCTCTCAATACTTTATTGAATTATTATATTTCATTGAATATTATTTATGTGTTAAGTGGCATAATGAAATTTTACAGAAAGCTATATTTTACCTGGTAAGTAATACATGTACATGCCAATGCAGGATTAATTTATATGTCCCAATCAATCACAAATTATGATGTTACATCTCTATAATACAAGATATTATACAATTAAAGGAATTATTTTAATATATTTCTGATGTCAGGGAGTACAATGACCAAACTCCTAAGCTGCTTGGCTTTTGCACCAGAGGTTGTGGATTAAAGCCTAACAGTGGCATGGGTTTTTGCAGTTCTTTATAATCAGCTTTAAACTTTGGTCCTAGTCTGTTTTACTTTAGTGTTCCCACTGAACAGAGCACTTAACTGGTCTCTAGAGATTATATTTGTTGTATGAATTTTTTTATTGATATGAAACTTTTTTAAAGGTAGTTAAAATAATGAAACTGGATTTGGTGATAATGGGTATTGTTACTAGTTTTGTTGTTGTAGTATTTGTGTATAGTAGTTATGCTGTTGTAGTATCTTGAATAATTCTTTTTGTGGAAAGTACATTTAAATGCAGTAGATGAGAAATTTAAATTTTAAATTTGTACATTTTCATTCCATTTCAGAATACATCTTTTAAAAGCACTGTTCATAAAACTGAAACACACAAAAAAACAACAACAACAGAAAAAGTTTATAAAGAATATATAAGTGTTGTAAAATGTTTATCTGAAATACTGATGGATGATCCTAAAAGTGAAGTTTCATCAAATATTGTTTTGCATTTGTAAGTATATTTATCACAATACAATGTTTTATCTTATTAATACAGTGCCAAATTATCTTAAATGAATAGAATAATAAATAGATATCTCTGTTTAATAATTGTTAAATATAATTTATTGAAGTCTTCTAATTAGCTGCATGTTAGTATAGTATCCTGTTTTATACATATCTTTCTTTGTGGTTAAGCACTTGACAATTTTTTGAAGTTATTTTATTTGTGAAAACCTGTATAGATGATTGGAAATATTATTGAATTTTAGATGTTCTTCACAAAATATTTGTGTTTCACAAACTTTATATAAAAACATTCTGATCAAAAGTTTATTACAGCCTACCAAAATCTGTACATTATTAACTAAACTAAACTACAATTATTTCAATACTTCTTGTAAAAAATTTCTTGTAATTGTCCAATAGTTGTGGAAATAAGCTCTATCCAATGCACAAACATTAAAATATATTCACAGTGATTTAACTTTGAAAATTAAATTTTAATAATTAATATTAGTTTTTTAAAACCCTAAATGTCTTAGCTTTTAAAGATATTTTTAAATGGACAAAAAAAAATTCAAATGGACAAAATTTTTATGTATATCCTGATGATCTCGTGTTATTGGGAGGAAAAATATCTACATATGCAAGATATGCGTGTTTGTTACTCTTTTTCATGTTGTTTTATATCATGCATTTGAATTTGTTTTTTCTAATATTTTACACTCTAAGTTTAAAAGAAATCTATTTTTGATGTGTTAAGAAAAACTAATCTGTATGATACTTTTAAGTCTTCAAATTTTATGACATGTATAATATCGACATGTTCTATACATGCTTTGTGCCTTTTTGTATAAGAGTGCACATTTTGGGATAACTAAACAAAAACCACGTTTTGTCTAACATAAAGCATTTAATTTTGAAAATATTTTAATTTAGATATTCAGAAAACTTATGCTCCCTCAGTCCCATAATAATGGTTTCAGTTGATGAATTTAATTTGTCCCTTTATAATAGTAGCAAAAGAAATTAAATATGGATCACAACATTTATTATAAAAAAACTATATTAAATTAAACAATAAATTTAAAATATTACTCATAATTTTTTTTTGAGTGTTCAGATAGTTTCTGGATTTTTCAATAATTTTGGAATAATGTAGATTTGGGAACTTGAATGGTGTGAGCTGCTGATCTTATGATTTTTCTTTTGATGCATCAAGAACTAGGCAATCACAACTGGATCTTTGCTTGAAAACTCCCTTTTTTTCATTTTACTTTTACAATGGGTTGATATTCAACTGAAATAAAACAATTGATTTTGATCAGTGGATGAAATTAGAAAAATAGTTATAATTCGTAATAATTAGGTTAACCTAAAAATTGAAAAATGTGTCAAAACAAATGACAGATGTCATGGAACATTGATTTTGATTGAAGACTTCGCAATTTTGCACTACAACATAACTTACAGCTGCATTCGCCAATAATTCCTGTTTAAATATTCCCTTGCTCCTATTATTATGGGAAGAGGGGGTATTTTTTCTTTTTAAATAGTATATTTTATTTTCATTTATTTAACAGTGGTGCCATTGACCAATTGGAATCCCTAACTGATGAAAATATTTCACAGTTTCAGTCCATTATTTCATCTGTGAAGAATACAGTGAAAAAGTATAGCAAGCAACTAGATGTAGGTATATCTGCTTAATAGTTTGATGAATATTTGACTGTATAATTCTATTATCTTTATTCTATGATTAATAAATATTTGACGAGAGCATAAGTAAAAATGCTCTATTGTGATGGCTGAAATTTTTTTACATAACGTATGCTCTAAATGTACTTAATACTCTTTTGCCTATAAAAAGCCTGTTGGGGCAACGCAGAGCTTCATAAAAATAATTTATTCGATGTAATCTTTACATCAACAACATAACAAGTTTTAACAGAAGAAGCAAGTAACAGTAGCCGGGCTTTCCCCGGTTTTTATATACATAAACAAGCCACACGTCATAACTTGATGTCATATTTAAAGTAAGTCTTCTTTAACACAAATGAATAAATTAACTAAATATACAAACTAACATTAAAATAAATATAGCTACAAATATGTACGGCCAAAATGTAATCCAATAAATTTCAACAAAGCCCTCTGCAAAACTTCATAACCGCTTTGAAAATACATTTTGATTTAAAATGCACTAAAAAAATCCAGATCTGTACTGTATATCTGGCATCCTCGAGCCCCACAGCAATGAAAAATGTCACCGAACCTGGGAAATTAACCCTCGACTGCATATTCAGGTATTGCTACGTAGCGGCCAGTCTTCAGTGATTCATGGCCGATACTCGAAAGGGGGGGGGGGGGCAAGGTGTTAAAAGAAATTTAACAATTTAAACCAAAATATTTTTAAATGATGGGAGGGGGGGAAAACCAATTTTTTTTTATCAATAGTTACTTGTAATAATGAAATAAATGTATAATTCAAGCAGTCTTAAAATAAATTGATCAAAACACTAGAAAAATTTTATAAGTACAAAAGTTCTTTTCATTATGCTTGGGTTTAGATATATTTTTTTAAAATGCTGTTCTCCTATATTGCTATAATTAAACAGTTTCAACAGCCTTGAAATTTTTTTCTTATAATTCAATGGTGCTTGTTTTTCAGGAAGCAAATGTAAATTTATCATCCTTAAAAGAGCAGAATTCTATGCAACAAAGGACTATTGAATTTCTTGAAGACGAAAGAGAGAAAATGCAGCAAACTAATACAAAACTATCAACACAGTTTGATTCTCTGTGAGTGAGCTTTCCTGTTTCACCAGCTACAAATATCATTTCACTTCTTATAATTATTGGAAATCTAACATTTTGTTTATTTTTAAAATTACTTTATTATTTTATATATACAATGGAACCTTGATCGATCATTTCCAGAATACTCATTTTCCCGTATGTGTCATTTACTTCAAATCCAGTCCCAATAAATATTTCTTTGTTAAGTTCCTGCATCTATAGTTTTCTCACATTTATTGTTCAGTGCAAAAGGTCCCATGAAAAATGGTAGATCGAGGTTCCACTGTAATTGAAAAATTATCTTTTTTATAAAATAACATGCTGTTAGTACTTGGAGAAAAGATTTTATTTGTAATATGTAGGGGTATGTAAATTTTGCATAAAAAGTATTGAAATTTTGAACAAAAAAAAATTACAATATATAAAATTTCACATTTATTCGCAAATATATATATATATATATATATATATATATATATATATATAAATTCAAAAATTTTTCATTTATTTTAAAAAAAAATCACAATTTTACTTACTTACTTGGTTAGGTAAGTATCAAAATTCTTTGTTAAAAGCTAACATTGTAGTAGTCTCCACATTCTCTTCCTTAAGTCTTTAGCAATAAGTAATAAGCAAATTTGAAGAGTGAGACCTCTCACTTAAAGACCGTGGATGGTCTTAGATAAGCAATTATGTTAATAAATTATTACTATTATTACTTAATTTTGCTAAAAAATCTGTTTATCACCGAGTTTTGCCAAAAAGTAGTAAAAAAATAATTTTCGCCTTTATTCGCTCAGTGGCAAATTTCGCATCTATTTTGTAAATACAAAATTACATATCCTTAGTAATATGTTATGTAAAAATAGGTTTAATATTTTAATTGTTTTCCTTAAAATTAAATGTGTTTATTAATGAAACATTTAAAAAAGCTATTAATAATTATATGAACTGTTTTTGTAGCCACGTGAAAGTTCAAGACTTTCTAAGGGATGGAATTAAACCTGAAAATCTCTCAGATGATAATCGTTCATCCTGTTTAGATGTGATGGTGAAATCACTAAACGATCAAATTGAAAGTCTGAATGCAGAAAATTCTCGACTCCTAGATGTTCAAGATGAATTACAATCAAAGTTGAAAGATTTATATGAAGAGAAAAGGCTGTTACTTACCTCTGAGCAAAATTTAAAGTTAGAAGCTAACAAAAAGTAATTTTTTTTTCTGTGTATTACTAAAGTTATATTACTTTAATTTGTCATGTAAATCTTGTATGAAACTGCAACTTTATTATATATGTATCTTAAAGTTTTTATATATTCTTGGGGAAGGGGGTGGGGTGAAAATGTAATTGTTGTAAGAGATTGAAATCTTGTGTTGTTGTTTCTTTATCTCTCTCTCTTTCTACCATTCTGTATGTCTTTGCATACACTGTATTCCTTAAAAAAGTATCTTTGAGATATATTCATATTGAAACTTATGTTTCCATTTCTAATCTACTAGACAAAAACGTTTTGGGAAAATGTGGTGAATGCTGCAGGAAACTTAATGTGTTTATGTGTAATAAATAGCCAAAACTTACCTTAGTTGAAAAACTTTTTGAGCAATTTTTATTTAAAACTTTTTTCATCATTTTTAAATTTTAATCCTGTAGTTTTTTGGTGATGTTAATGACACATTGTACTATTTTGTTTTCCATTTTATTTAGGGTCTGTAGCTTACCCATTTTACAAAATATTAGATAGAATACTGTTTAAAAATTCATTGGGAATTTTTAACATAATCTTCAAAACTTCAACACGTTTTCATTCATCAAAACCTGCTTTTAATACTCAAATAACATAATCTTTAAATACAGTTTCTATTAAGTAAGCAGTTAAAATTTTTGACATTTAGTGATTTCATGCATGCCTTCATTTCATTTGTGAAGATGAGAAACCATGTTGTAGTTATCAACTTACTTTAGATGCAATGATTAGATTCATTGTAATGTATTTTAGTCTTAAAAAATTTTCTGGTCTAGGTATTCCTAAAAAGGTCCTAATGTTTAATTTTGTCATGAATATTTTCATATATATTTATTATATACTTTTTTCTGTGTAGTCAGAGACTCAGTTCAATATTTTTTCAATCCTTAAATAAATTTTCTATAAACTTATTAAATAAATTTACAGCTGATTATATGATATCCATTTATTTATATAAAAGAACTCACTTTCTTGAAAATTAAATTAATTTTTATTCTCCTCTTTTAAATATTTGCAAATTTGTTTCCTTATTTATTTAACATTTTCAATGTCTACATCTTTCTAACACAGTTTGAAAAAGATTTCTGTTCTTGAAAATAATATGGATTCACTGCGGAAAGAATACTTACAGACTCAAGAAATTTTACAGCAAACAACTCTAGATAAGGAGATTCTCGAAGAGGAAAAACAAAAATTTTGTGAGTCTTTTACTACTTAATAATGTTACATTTTGTTTGCTACAGTTTTTTCATAATGATGTAATTTTTATGTAGTATTTATGTAACTGTAACTTTCATGTTATTGTTTATATAGCTACAATTCTATCTAATTTGGAGCAACAGTGCTTTGATTTAAAGAACTGTCTTCAGCAGCTGAAGGATGAAGAGAGTAATGTCCGAGAATCCTTAGTTAGTCTACAAAGCTTGAGTGAATCCCTTTCATTGGAAAAGAATGATTTATCACAATTTTTAAATGATGTAAGAGTTTATGTGATTTCTTCTTTTAGGTTTTATTTTGATTACAGTAGAATTAAGAGTTATTTGGGGGGAAAAAAAGGAAAGAAATATCAGTTCCTTGTCCTATGTCAACCTGAAGCTTACTGGGATTTTTTATGCTAATTTTTAGTTTGCTTACTCAATGTGAAATTTCCCTGAACAAAAACTGTAGTTATAGCTGTAAAGTGTATCTTTTACTTTCTATTTGAGTTGCTTAGTTATAGAATCAAAATAAGGTAATAGCTTTACCTTTCTCAGGGGTGCCACAAGAGCGTGAATCAGTTAGATGCATAGCAGATAGAAATACTCCTTCACAATCACTATTTATTCCACATTATCATCTTGACTAAACAAAATTACTAAAGTTTATTAACAACCATACACATTTACATTTATGTTTAAGAATATCTAAATAAGGACTCCATCGAAATATATGTTGTTATTTGGAGCCTCATCATCGTTCGTTTTTAATCCAAGTTGTAGTCTTAAAGTCAAGTGTTCGATGAGGGTGCTGATGTAGCTCAGCTCATTCTTTCTGGGAGGGGATGGGGGTGTTCCGTAATAGTGCCACGCTGCGCAACAGTATCTTAAGTTTAAAGTAAAAATCTTCTCTATGTTTAGGCATAAAAAATTTGTGAAGTTTCAGATCCATTAAGTAGATTTTTGTAAATATCTGCATATTTTAAATGTTTTGTCGAAACTATTTTAAGTAAATATATTTTGATTAGAAATATTTTATTTAAAAAAAGTTAGAAAGGTACTAGCAACATAAATGAGGAGTTTTAAAGAAAGTTCATGGAGTTTTTTCATATCTTTTCTATTACAGAGAAAGAATTTTGGCTATGCTCACAACCAAAGTTATTTACTGATGTTTATAGTTAATTTCACCTTTTTCTCATAACTTTTAACCATTTAAGACTACTTATTTCAGTTTCTATTTGTAAGAAATAGGATTTTTAATAGCAGGGAACAAAACTGTTATTTTGTGCTAGAAAACCAGTTGTGTATTTATAATCTAGTTATAGCTCTTTATATATTATTTTAGTGTTTAATCTATTTAAATTAAACCTGTGTCAAAATAAATCAGTCGAGGTTATCATGAAATTTCATTTTAAAAAAATAGGGATAGTAATATAGACATTTAGTAATAACTATATACTAAAAAAAAATGCATAACTTTGTAATTCAATATCAATAACTCAAATATTTTTTATTTAATCAGTAATATGTACATATTAAAATTTGTTACGTATTTATACAAATTATAATTGTACATTAGATCAGTTGTTAAGATCATGATAATTGTCAGATTCATTGCTTTAATTTAAATATATCATCATTTTATAGAAAGCAATAATAGAAAAATGTAGCAACTGTCTCTTGTTCCTGTATTTCTAATGAAAAGCTATTCACCTTTTCCTTCTAACAATTTACAAAAATTTCAGATTCTTAAAAAGTTTGATATTATTTAATACATAGATTTTTGAAAATTTTCAAAATCTGTTTCAGGCTACAGCTGAAATTGAAAAATTAAAAGAAGACCAATCACTTGAGAAAATGAAGTATGAAAAAGAGAAAAGTGAGATGAAATCAAAACTTGATGATTTGAATGAAAAATGTTTAGAACTTGAAAGTGAAAAGGAAAGGCTTCAAAAGACTTTACAGGATATTGAATCAATGAAAACAAACATTGAAGAAGAAAAGAGTCAAATTAACCTTCATAACACAGACTTAACTAATCAAGTTACTAAGGTGATTAGTACTTTTAATTTTATGTATGAATTAAAAGATTTAATTCTTCGCATTTAACTTAACTTGTTTTAATGAAATTTTTCAGTTGATGTAAGTCTTCAGTATTTATTTCTTTTTCATAATATACTTAAAAATATTTTGCACGTAGCTGAGTTTAAGAAGTTTAGTTAAATATTAAAGATCAGTTTTAATGCTATATATTTATCATACATTTAGCCAGTGTCCATGTCTGTGTGTTTTATTGATTGCTGTATGAATATGCAAGAAATGCATGTTCTATTACATTTAATTGTTGTTCATGGGAGAATGAGTCAGTTTTTTTTATGAAATATGTAGTTTATTTTTTAACTGTATCGTAATTTAATGAAGTTTTTTGAAATTTGGTCCAACTTCTTGTTTTAAATTAATTCCCAATTCTCCTGTCAGGATTGGCTAGGGTGCTGGCTTTCGGTACCTCTGTACCGAAGTCAGTCTGTGGAGTTCTGTGGGTTCCAGTCCCACTCTTGGCATAGAAGTTTGTAGCCATTTGGAATCATCTTTGAGCAGTAGGCTTAGGTGTAGCGTGTTTCTAACTTTTATTTTTTTTTGGGGGGGGGGGAGCACAAATTGAATTCAGTTGGGGCCCTCCTCTGCACATTGACTGCCTGGTGGTCCTTAAAATACTAAATAATATGAGTTTTTTAAAATTGAATAACAATAGAATTGATGTCTGAGTAGTATTCAAAAGTTATAGAATGAGAAAAAAATATAGCATTGAATTTTTGTTATGGATCATATCATTGTTAAAAACTATGTTAAGGCTAAAGACATAATCAGAAACTTTAGTTTCACAACTTGAAAAAGGTGGAAAAAACCAACTTTCTTGAAAGTTTTCTACAATTTTCTGATTTTAGCTGAATTTCTATTGACATTTAAATTTATTTCAAGTTAAGTTGGGGGGGGGGGGCACAACTTAACTTGAAATAAATTGATATCTGAGTAATCATCAGAACCCTTTGTTAAAAATATAATTGTTAAAAACTATGTTAAGGCTAAAGCCATAATCAGAATCTTCAGTTTCACAGCTTGAAAAAGCGGAAAAAAACAACTTTCTTGAAAGTTTTCTACAATTTTCCCGATTTTAACTGAATTTTTATTGATGTTTAAATTTATTTCAAGTTAAGTTAGGGGGGCACGTTCCCTCCCGACGTGACTTGAAATAAATGTCTGAGTAATCATCAGAGCCCTCGTGTAGCAAAAATTGACTGTAGTGCTCCAAACCAGACCTGGGAGCATTGTTGTTGGCTCCAAAGACTAGTAACTTTTTATCACTTGTTCATCTATCTGAATTTAGAAAATGCATTTGTCAATGTTTGCTGCTTTATATATTGTTATGCATTGATAAATACAACTGAAGGATATCAATTTATCAATAGCTGGCCAAGTCGAACATTATTTTTAGCACTATGGTGCTACTGTTATCACTTTAACAGATTTGTTTTTCTACCTTTTTCAATTTCACCAAAATTTCCAATAAAATAAGTAGTATAGCTTTGCCTTAGCTATATTTAACAGAGGATGAAAAAAATCAATGAATTTATCAATAACACCTTAAGCATCTTTAAAACCTCAAACAAAGTTTTTTTTTATATTTGTTCTTACTATTTTGTTATTTTTACTCTTTACAGTATTCTACTCAAAAGAAGAATATTGAGACTGAATTAGAAAAAGTTCGGGAAGAGTTAAGACAACAATTAGAGCTTACAGAAAACATAAATTTAGAAAATAATTCCTTGCTTCGATCTAAAACAGAACTCTCCATGAAGTTGGAGACAATGGAAAATGAAATAAGTGAATTGAATGATATTATTTTAGTATTAAAAGAGGAAAAAGCTAATTTGGAAAAGGCGCTGTTTGATGCTCAAAAATCAAAAGCTGCACTTCAAGAAGAAAAGGCAGATTTAATCAGGGACTTGGATTTACAGAAGTCTTCGATTACCAGCCTTCAAGGTAAATGCTGTCATTTTCTTCCTGTAAATTTTTTGATAAAAATATACATATATGTGTTGAGTTTACTATGCTTAGAAACTGTATTTAGAATAATGTTTCAAAGTACATGGGAATATAAGTAGAGTGATGGACATGGTAATGTCCATTACTCGACAGATGGCTTTAATTAATTAGGTATAACAAAGGAATATCTGTAAAAACATGAAAAATTGTGTTTAAATCCTAAATTTTATATAACTCATAATCAAGATTAAAGATAGTTTGTTATTCCAAAATTTTGTAATTTGTAATATATATATATCTATATCTATAAAGGAAGAAGTCCTGACTTATATATACATATATACATACACGTATCAACGCCCAGCAAAAACTATTGGAGATACAGATATCAAATTTAAGGAGCTTATTACTTTTGTGCTGAAGGAGTCATTTAAGAAGCGATTTTTCAAAATTCGCCCCCCAAGGGGGGGGAGGGGGGAAAAACGTGTTTTTTACATATTCCTTCATATCTCAAAGAAGGATATTGATATCCATAACATTCTTGCTTTAAAATGTAAGTAACATGAATACCTAAAAACCAATTTCAGGATTTTTCAAAATTAGGCCCCCAAGGTGGGGAGGGGGAAAAAACGTGTTTTTACGTGTTTTATCACATTTTCCTTCATATCTCGAAGAAGAAAACAGATATCCATAAGATTCTTGCTTTAAAATGTAAGGAACATAAATACCTAAAAACCAATTTCAGGATTTTTCGAAATTCGGCCCCCATGGGGGGGAGGGGGCAAAACGTATTTTCCCATATTCCCTCATATCTGAAAGAAGGAAATTGATATCCAAAAGATTCTTGCTTTAAAATGTAAGGAACTTGATTACCTAAAATCAGTTTCAGGATTTTTTTCAAAATTCGGCCTCAAGGGGGGGAGGGGGGTTAAACGTGATTTTACGTGTTTTTCACATGAAACGGATATCCATAAGATTCTTACCTTAAAATAAAAGGAAGCCGAATACCTAAAAATTAGTTCCAGGATTTTTCAAAATTCGCCCCCCCCCCCCAAAGGGGGAGGGGGGACAAAACGTGTTTTCCTTCATATCTCAAAGAAGGAAATTGATATGTTAAAGATTCTTGCTTTAAAATGTAAGGAACATGAATACCTAAAAACCAATTTCAGGATTTTTCAAAATTTGGCCCAAAAGGGGGGGAGGGGGCAAAACGTATTTTCCCATATTCCCTCATATCTCAAAGAAGGAAATTGATATCCTTAAGATTCTTGCTTTAAAATGTAAGGAATTTGATTACCTAAAATCAGTTTCAGGATTTTTCAAAATTCGCCCCCAAGGGTGAAGGGGGGCAAAACGTGTTTTTCACATATTCCTTCATATGTAAGAAACCGGGTTAAATAATACACCCATACCTCGCTTTACGGCCTAGATACGTTCCGGAAAAGTTGGCCGTAAAGCGAAAAGCCGTATAACGGATCAATTCTTTTGATACAAACCCATACAAATTTAATTGGATCTGTTCCAATTTTTTATAAATAATATAGTTTTTAGCTCAGAAAGCATTTTATTCTTTTTATTTCCTAGAAAAATGCTTACATAAAAATAAAAGTACAAAGCAATGTAATAATTCAAAAAATAAACATATAAAAAAAATAAAAGAAATCATATGCACATATGTATACATATAATGAAAACCATAAAATAAAATGTTTAAAAACTGTTTTAATGTGATGACGAACATTAACATGAAGAATCACTAAGCTATGATATGCTGCCATCATTACTTTCCGGCATACTAAACAATTAACTGAAGAGTAAATAGTTGGTATTTGGCGCGATAGATGGTAGCGGCTATCTAGAGCATTAATCCGAATAGTCATATCGATTACAAACTAATATATAAGATCGAGTAATCATATCGAGTACAAAGTAATATAGAAGAAATTCTAAAACAGTTTAATTTATTAATATGCGTATAAAAGAAATATATCCGTTTCCTACTTTGAGATATGAAGGTATATGTGAAAAACACGTAAAAACACGTTTAGCCCCACCCTCCCCTCCCCTTGAGGCCGAATTTTGAAAAATCCTGAAATCGGTTTTTAGGTATTCGTGTTCCTTACATTTTAAAGCAAGAATCTTAAGGATATTGTTGGGAATTCATCTCTCTCACGCGCATGTCCGGATGTGTTCAAGGGCAGAGAGTCACGTGAACTTTTTGATATCTTTTTATTTTTACTTTGACTCTTGGCATCATGTTCACTCGAGCTCATTGACTCGAGCTCATGACGCGTGATGAATCTTTAGAAATTAATTTCATTTTCTTTTTATGTATTAAATTTTGAAAATGTTGTAACATGGATTAAAACTCTAAAATATCAAGCTTTGAAGTCTTTCTTGAAACATGCGGATTCGTGATCATACAGATATCAATTTCCTTCTTTGAGATATGAAGGAATATAGAAGATACAAAGTGTAAAATATTAACGGTATTACTATACGGTAACTGTGCTTACCATGTATAGCTGTAACCTAGAGGTTAACTGCTAGACAGACATGTGATGTTGTCAGATTAAGTTAGTGTGGTTGATTTTCATGCGAGTAAGTTTTTTTTTTTTTTTTTTAACTCTTTATCAGATTTACTTATATTTCTGAACCAGATTTAAATTTGATTTTTATATTTTCTAAAATGGAAGAATATTTATGCATAAATGGGGAGTTTGTACTTCATAGTATTTTCCCAATCACAACAGATGGTGCATGTCTTTTCCGTTCTGTCTCTTTTGTCATGTATGGTACAGATATGATGTCTAGGGAAGTCCGGGAATTAATTGTGAGTCATGTGGTAGAGAATTGGGAGCGATTTGCTATAATGTCTGATGACAGGAATGGGAATAATTATTCTAACTCTGCTGAATATTTTTCCGAAATGTCAATTCTCTCCACATATGGCAGTTCTTGCGAATTGTCAGCAGCAGGTGAACTGTTCAACTTTGTTTTTGAGGTATACCTCAATGGTGAACTATGTCACAGTTTTGGTGCTGCTGGTAACCCAATAAGGAGGCTGCGTTTTACCTCTGAATGTGACCTCTCGAGTGGGCATTTCGATGCTTACTACCTGTCACAGGAAACACAAGCCATGCTATCTCTCCCTTAATCTACCTCACATGATGCATCACTTTCTAATCCCAATAAAGCTACTAAAAGACGTCGCTCTAGATGTACTCATGCTCTAAGGAAGCAGCAACTTAAAGATGCAAGAAAGAAGTATGCAGAGAGGAATCCTGGGGTGAACAGGGCAGCTGTTGCACGGTACCAGAAAGCTAAGCCTGAGGTGATCAAAGCAGCTGTTGCACGATACGAGAAAGCTAATCCTGAGGTTATCAAAGCAGCTGTTGCACGGTACCATAAAACTAAGCCTGAGGTGATCAAAGCAGCTGTTGCACGATACCAGAAAGCTAAGCCTGAGGTTATCAAATCAGCTGTTGCACGGTACCATAAAGCTAAGCCTGAGGTGATCAAAGCAGCTGTTGCACGGTACCATAAAGCTAAGCCTGAGGTGATCAAAGCAGCTGTTGCACGGTGCCAGAAAGCTAAGCCTGAGGTTCACAGGGCAGCACAATGCCAATATGAAAAAAAGAATCCTGGCAAACGAGTAGAAAGGCGAGTACTTCCATGGCAGGTAAAGGTTCTTTCAGGCTTGGCATATGATCCTGTTATTGCTTATCAAGCAGATAGCATGGTATCCCTGGGCACTATGAACCACAAGTGTCAGTACTGCAATGCCCTGAAGTGGGCAGACGAATCTCCAGGAATGTGTTGTAGTGCTGGCAAGGTAAACCTACCTGCATTTGAACCTCTTCCTGAGCCTCTCAATAGCCTGGTAATTGGAGCTTTTAGTCGAACAATTATGAAATGCTGAATCTACCAAAATTCTGAGATGAGTGTAACATTACATGTGCTCTTTTTTACTACGTTATTTATACTGTGTTAAGTTTTTAAATTGATTTTGATAACATACATACTTAAAATCCTGGGCAACGCCGGGTACTTCAGCTAGTATATATATATATATATATATATATATATATATATATATATATATATATATATTTTTTTTTTTTTTTTTTTTTTAATTTTGAGACTGCATTTTAAAAATAGTTTTTAAAAACATTGTTTTGAGAAAAACAGCTTTTGAAGTTTGGGAAGAAAACCAAAAATTTGGAACATAAACTACAGAAAGGAAGTATTTAAACTGTACTTTCAGCACTCAATTTTCAGTGTTTGCATCAATCATATAGAGCAGACCTTAGGGAGTTAAAATAAAAGTTGGAAATTCATACAGTTACACAGTAAATGTAAACACACTGCTACACTATTATCATATGACTCTGGGGGAAAAAAATCAACATTTCTCAGCAAATTACTTAAGATAGAAGGCTAATCTTTTGTCTGCAGGTTGCCAAATGTTACTAGAACCAGCTAACATTCAAACCTGAAAATTGTTAATTTAATCTTGAGCAAGGTTTTTTTTGCTCTGCTAGGAAATTTACGTTTTCGACTTAGGGTACTTTTTCATGGGTTGCATCACATATATGAAAAAATAAAATGGTTTTGTCCTTCATAAGCATAATGCACCAATCCATACAGCACATTCCATGAAACAGTTTATGGCCAATATTATATTATGATGTTAGAACACCTTCTATACTCTGACCTTGCTCCATCTGGCATGTTTCTTTACCATTTGTCAAATCTGTATGAATACAACTCCCTTGCATATGTTATTAAAGTGAAGAAGTATACATTAGAGATATTAAGACAGTTAACAGATTGAGAGCTACATGTTCTGCTGTGACATTCTTCGAAATTTTGTGAGAGAATATAAATTGGTAAAAATGCATCCACAGTCCTTAATTGATGAACAGTTTATTTTTCTTTGTGCAAAAATATGACCTTGTTGAATCTCCATCAGCTCTGTGTAATAGTAAATAGTACAGCCAGATGTTTCCATTTTATGGACACCTTTAGGCTCCCATTCTATTCTACTTTAAAGCTCCTATGTTAAAGATAGATGGGAAATTTTTGCTCTCTGCAGTAGTGACTATACCTTTATAATTTTCCAGAATTTCTTTTGCACCATTTTTAAATGTACAAAAGATATTCCTTGCTACACGAACATTAATTGTCCACTAAAAAATGTATTCATCACTAGTGTTAGGCTGAAATTGATGCATGGGTTTATCCGAGTAACACAAAATGAAATAAGTTTTTGGTGTTACAACAATCTTCTTAAGTATTGACATTACCTAAGCCTAAATTTCATGCAATAAAAAAATATCATTTATGAGTTGAAAATTTATATTTTTGTGAGTTTTTTAAATTTTTTTTTCAAAGTTATCTTAAATGTATTTGTTCCTCTAGGACAGTTGTATACTTGAAACTTCGTATAATTATAATGGTATTAGTTCCATTGACATATATTAGCTAGTTTCATGAAGAGAAGGAATAAGGTCAGGAGGGTTTTTTTTTTTTTTAGGGGGGGGGGAGCATCAGTTATCATTCTAGTAGAATGCAGTAATTTTTATTGCCCTAAAAAATTAAATTTGATACCAAATGTCATATTTGTGACTGTTCATTTCATCAGTAACTGCATATTTCACATTTGAGTACAGATGTAGTATACGCAACGAACACCAAGAGGCGATTTTTCGCCAAATCTGATGGTTGTTTGGCGGGTTTTATATTCTGGCAAGGAGGATTTTAAGATCGGATGGTATTTTTAAAAAAAATTTTTGCGATAAGCTTTGTTTTACTGACCGTGGCTGTAGCAGCCAGCAGAAGCTTTTTTTTACTGTACAACAGCCAGCGGTATGTAGCGAAGCCAGCGGCAGGGGATTTTCTGTAATGTTTTTGGACGGATGCGTAACGGAGCGTAGCGGAGTGAAGCAAGGGTATCTGAGTGAAGCGAAGATCCCGTGTGCACCTATGAATTTCATAAAGCCAGCAGTAAGTTTGTTTTCCAATTTATTGTTTACATTTCGCAGTTTAAGCCTAACAGGTCTCCGAACGGGATTTTGGCGCCAAATTGGCGATGGCCCGTTGCGTATACTACATCTGTTCCCACATTTGGAATGTATTAAAGAACATCTGTGAATTATTTAACAATTTAAAGGTTTAATTGGGTAAACATTAATTTCATGAGAAATAAACACATTTGTTCATTTCGGAAATAGTAGGGAATTCGCCGATTTTATTTTTATCTTTGATTTCTGCAGATTTATTATTTAAGACGGAATTAAAAATGCATGTGTTGGTCTTCGGGTTGCTGTGGTTACCGTGCTCATTATAAGTTTTAGTGACTTTTGATTTAATTTTTTGTCGTAAAGTGAAGGCTGCAGTTGGCATCATCTCCACTTTTCTATCTTATCGAAGTCACCTGTCACCTCGTACGAAGTTTCTTCTATACAAATATTTCATATGTCCCATTATGACGTATGGATCCGCTGTTCGGAGAACCGCAGCTATTATCCATGCGTTGTACATCTGCTCCTTGGTACATTCGACATCACGTAATTCTCGTAAAGAGCTCCGCGTTCGACCTTTTCTACCCGAAATTAAAAGACTCCCTCTTAGGTTTCAGAGAAGTACAGAAGGCCGTTTGCACTTTATGAAAACTATTTTGATAGTTTTATGTATAAATGCCGTATTTTTTGCGGCAATTTGCTTATATCTGATAGCCATAGTTCTTGACAGTAGCTCTAGCTCGAATTTTCCATGAAAGTAAACTTTTTCTTAGTACTGACGTGTCAAATTTACCCCATTCCTCTTGGACCGTTTTCCAAAGTCCGTTCAGTGTTCTTGGATGCCGTTTTCCCAAGGCTCGTTTTAATAAACCGAAAGCGCTAAAGTCCACTGGAGAAGCGTCAGGTGATTTTACAGGTATTTCATTAAATGGGATTTACTTTGTTCCTGTTTCTGATTCTTTCTCTGCTAAATAAGCGGCAGTTGATTTAGACGTCTGACTTGAGGCTGTGTCCATATGAAGCTCAACTTTATCAATGTCCTTTCCATATAAGGCTGAAATTTCTTCAAAAACTGGTTCTAAAATATTCTGCTGTTAGTAGAGTGAATAAATTTTGGCTGAGACCTTTTTTGATTGTTAATTTGCCGTTGTAACAAAATCCTGCAACTATCATGAATCCCTTTGGGAACTTTTCTGTACATTGACGAAGCCATTTCGTGCGTTCATTCCCGTCAGTTGAGCAATAAAAAAAAATTGATCTTTTCTTATTACAGTCACTTAAATACACCCTGTACCGTAATAAGACAGCTAATTAACAGGAAAAACAAACTTTATTTTATATTGAAAAGACGAGGGGCAACACAACACAAAAATTGGTGTGGAACAACATCACACTATATCGGTAGCATAATATCTCAACAAAATCGAAAAATGATACTTCTTTTACACTGAAACACGAACAATCCTTCTTTCTCTCCCCGCTCGTTCCACCTTTTTCTCACTTCAGTTCCGTTCGATCTCATTTTAAAACCGCAATCCGGGTCTCGATCGGGAGGTCGTCACAACACCCATGCCAGATCGAGTGTTACCACAAATTTCCATTTTTCAGCAGCTAGGAGTTTTTTTTATATAATTTTCTACAATTTGTTTATCTTTTAGCAATATGCTTTGGCAAAAGCAGAAGAACTTTAGGCTAAAACATCTTTTTTAACTTCAAATCTTTATGAATGATTTTACTTACAGTGCCAGAAGACATTCCTAGTTCCGATGCAATGGATCTTTGAGTCGGCAGATTTCCTTTCAGGATCCGATACCGTATTTTGCTTCTAAATTTCTTTTTCTTTTTGACCTTGTTTATTTTTGTTTTAATAAATTCCTCTTTCGTTATTTGAAAATTTTCACATCAAGCTGAAAGTCTCGTGCAATTGGACGCATGTTATTTACCACGTTTTTATTAACTTGCTTTCTTGTTTGTGTGTGTGTTTGTCCAGTACAAATCTTGAAATCGATTTTTAACTAACTTCCCGACTAGCTAGACATTTGGAACTTTTAGAATAGCTCAGAATACGACGACAATGCATTTTTTCACTACTTTTAGCCATCTTTAAGCACATTTTTACCATGTTTTTATTATTTTCAGTTAATTTTGTTTTGTAGACTGGTGCAGCTATCTGCCGGCTGGGATGGGAACGAGAAGTTAAACGCAAGTTAACTTCCAATTAACTTCATTTTCTTTCAAGTTGATGGGATAATTCATCAAAAAAATTTTAAAAAAGTATTTATTAATACATAGAATTGTCAAGTTTATATGATTCAACAGAAAATTTAAAAACGTGGTAGATAAAAGTCATTTTTGTCTTTTAATTATTTATCCTCATTAGTTGTGGATTTTAATTCTTTTTATAATTTATTCTTTCACGTTCGCTTTTGTTTTTCGCTGCTGTCCATAGTTAGCAGACATGAGGAAAGTAATTAAGCTCCCTCTCCCCCATTCCATTTCTATGCGGACAAAATTGTGCACACAATAAATTATACACTATCTACCAATAAGTATTTGAACACTCATGCAAATGACGATATCTGCGGTTCTGATATACGTCACGCCCTCTGCCGTTAAATATTGTGTAGGAAACAACATTGGCATTAGTCGCATGCAAGATGCCACGAAGTGCAGAGTTATCTGATTTCGAGATAGGTGTAATCGTCGTGTATCACATAAATGGCCGATCCTTAAGGGACATATCTAGCGAGCTGAATTACCAAAAATCGACAGTGGCCTATGTGATTCAGAAGTGGAAGGTGAGCGGCTATTGTCGGAACTGTGCCCCGAGTCGTCAGACCCATGAAACTGGGAGATCGACGGGTGCTGTCCAGAGGTATTTGGAAGAACCGCACCCAACCGATGTCCCACATACTCCAGGAGTTTCAACAGGCATCCGGGAGTGTTGTTTCGATGAATACCATCCGTAAGGAAGCACATCTGCTTGGTTTTCATGGTCGTGCTGCCGCCCATAAGCCTTTGACCACAAATTCCAACCTTGCTGCTGGGTTAATGTGGTGCAAAGCACGTCGATTCTGGACCGTAGATCAGTGTAAACGGGTTCTCTGGAGCGACGAATCAAGGTTTACCCTCTACCGTTCGGATGGCAGGGTCTGGATCTGGCGTCTGCCTGGAGAACGTCTCCTGCCAGACTGCATTGTGCCCACAGTAAAGTTCGGCGGAGGTGGAATTATGGTCTGGGGGTGTTTCTCCTGGTGTGGACTTCGACCCTTGATCCCAATTCATGGTAAGCTCACCCCCCCCCCCTTTTGGATGACAGTGTGCTTCCTACGTTGTGGTAGTTTTACGGGTTGGACCCATGCTACTTCCAGGACGACAAAGCCAGCCGTCATGTTGAGAGGTCCATCATGGATTGGTATGGTGACAATTGGGTTAACCGAATGGACAGGCCTGCCCAGAGCCTAGACCTCAACCCTATCGAGAACCTCTGGGCGGGTTGGATCGCCGAATTAAGGGGTACAACAACCGCCCAAAATCGGTGAAGGAACTTGCATGTCATTTCCAAGCCGAGTGGAAGAAAATACCACTAGCCGTCATACAAAGATTTGTGGAAAGCATGCCCCCAAGAGTTGAGACTGCAATTGCCTCTCGTGGAGGCTCTACCAACTATTGAATATGAATAAATTTTGTTTTTCTCTTCTATCACAAGTATCCAAATACTTATTGGTAGATAGTGTATATCACATAGGTAAAGGCAAGATACCGCTGGCACCTCTTGAGCTGATAGCAATATCATGGGTTTTCCCCGGCTTTGAAGGGGGAAATATCCCCTGCGGCAGCATTTGGATTGGAATTTGCCTTTCGCCTCTAAAATTCTAGTTTGTATCTGCGATATTTAGCTCCGATATATCCAGTTCCTATTTTATTCTTTTCGATTAGAGGTTAGAGTGGGTTATGCTCCATCCCGCTAGGTACGCCTAAAACCCATTACCTTACTTTACCTTTAAATCGATGGCACTTGAAATACGTTATATAATCAAAGCCGCGATCATACCACTATTGAAGCTATGAAGCCATGATCTTAAGACTGCAACTCGATATTTTAAGGGCCTGTTCACGTAGGAATCCGGTAGCTGAAGTGTTAAAGTATTGAAATATATTTAACCAATGACAAACATCCAAACGATTAGCAACGAAATTTTTAACGCCTATGATTGGTTTATTTCCATATCAGCGCCATCTTTCCTTTTACGCTTCCGGTACCGGACTCCTATGTAAACAGGTCATAAAAGTTTTTTTAAATTTTTTTTAATACGAAGATGTGTTTTATCAAGACCCAGATATGGTTGGAAAGTTGCGAATCGAGAAGAAAAAGGCGTTAATTTCAGAGATTGTAAACTCTAACTGGTATCTTACGAGGCATCTAGCACACGTCACAGCTCATCTTTCACATAAACGAAAGGCATAATTTGTGGGCGATGGCTGGGATGATGGCATTCAGTCTCAGAGTCTGTGGGTTCGAGTCCTATTGTTGCCATTGGTGTTTGTAGCCGGTCGGAATCGAGCTGCGGGTTTCGATGTGATTGACCCTTGTATAGCAACGTTGACAGTAGCGCTCTCAACAAGCCAAAACGTTTGTTGTAAAAGCATAGATTGGGGAAACTCATAAATTATTTTTCTATGGAAATTCGTGCCTTAGACCCCTGAGCTCCTAGTGCATAAATAAATGGCATCCGTTTCCTGTCTTTAGCTTTTCACGTGATTGCATTTGTGACGTTACACCAAACTACCTTGCTAATACAGTGCTGAATAGGTAAACTTTTAAGACCGCCTAAATATTTACAAAAAAAAGAGTACCGATTTTTATTTTCAAAGAGAGGATTTAAAAAAAATCGAGGCATGGAAATTCGGCCTCCCATAAACGCAAATTTCTCTTCATCCAGCCCTGTTTTCGTGTGACAATACTGGTATAATAAAAGTATAATCAAAGCTTAACGAGTGGTCATGTTTAAAATTTTATCATACTGATGTCAAAAAATATTTCTGGAAGGCCCTGTAGCAAATATGTTGTGAATTAAATGCTTTTTGATACTGGAGACAGGGATTTGAGTCTAAGAGGTAGGTGATATCACCACTAAAATAACGATGGGAAAAAACTATTTTTTGGGAACATTTCGTCGTATGACTGGTATTGCTTAAATTTTCTATTTTAGACATGAATAATAATAGTAATAATAAGTGTGTGTGTGTGTGTGTGAGAGAGAAAGAGAGAACACTAGGAAGGTGATTCAATCGTGAAGCAAAAAAATATAGAGAGAGAATAGGCGTAGTTCGCTCAAAGATGCAACACCATGGACGCAGACATCAACAAACACAGAGCACACAATAAAGATTAGATTAACAGTAGTGGCCACATTGTATATAGAGAAAAAGCAAATTGATGGACTTAGAGCGGAGAGAGTAGTTCCGTTCTAAGTCCGCATTTACAAGGGGACGAACTTCGAACGGAAAATATCGTGACTTTTCACAACGGCTACCAAGTTGAGGGAGCGCAAATGCCTTCCCTTCAGACGTATACAAAAATTATCATTTGCTTTTTTTCACCACCGGGGTTAGAATACTTTAATTGGTTACAGAAATCATGTGGTCTATACCCGCGTGATTTTGAAGTGTTTACAATTTACCTGTGCTACTCTGTGCATGCTGTGGGATTATGATGCGCCGAGTAAACGACAGTCTTCAAGTACTGTGTAATCGTATGCCGAGAGGTGAAACGACGTATTATTTTGGACTATTGTGCAAGAATCCAAACTGGAGCAGGTACAGGTTTCGGCGGTCTGTTAGTGAGTAATTGGTTGTAAACAAGGTTTTATTTATGACGCAGTTGGTTTTTTTTATCATATATGGCAATGCTATTGGGGTTCAGAAATTTCCAGTGCTTGTGAAAAGAGTCGGCACGTGCATTAAGGGTTAGCACAATTTATCAATTGCGTTATTTCTAGTTCGCGTTTTAGATAACGGGCTGTGCTTAAAAAGAAATGAGAATTCGGCATTCGCGGAAGGGGAAGTTTATTTTTCGGTATATCTATATATACACAGTGAAACCTCTTTTATATATATATATATATATATATATATATCTAATATATAAAAATGAATGTTTGTATCTCTGTAATTGTATAGAAATCCACAGTTTAGGAGCAACGATCGTGAAATTTTACATACAGGCGTCTTTAAAAACAGCCGAGGGTCTGAAGAACTTCAAAAATCGAAATTAATTACCGTTGATTTTTAATTAATAAAAAACCAAAAATTTTGAAACTAAATGTAAGATGTTACACTTTGTGGAATCACCACTCTGAATATGGCGTCCACGTTAGGCTTAGCTGGCAAACAGCGAGCGAAAAGATAAAAATAAATAAAATCAAAAAGTTTCAAGTTATATATTAAACCAGAATAATAAATGAAAATAATAATCTTTCAAGTCAGATTTTATACTCTAAAATAAATCGGATCCAACGGCATATTGACACTATCACACGCGATGGAAAATTCGAATCAACCACGCTAAGTGTCACAAGATCATTTTTAATCGCTACTGCAACCCCCCTCGCTTATGTCTTTGTGTCTATTGAAGAGTTAAAGACTAAGCTTCTATCCTGCTAACTTATTTCTAACTTAAAACTCCTCTTACTCCATAAATACATGTATGTTCACCAACCCATAGCAACTTTCCAGGAATTTTAGTACAAATATTCTCCTATTTACACAATACACCAGCATGTTATTGTGGCGCATTCGGTAAGAGCGTTAATTTACTATACAACATGACGCGGGTTCGAATACGGATCGTACAGATTTTGCTAAACCTGTATTTTCAGCTTTTTTATGGAGGCTTTTTTGTTTCAGCTTTTATTTTATTATTTTTTAAATTATTATTATTATTATTTTTATTTATTATTTTTTTAAATTATTTTTATTTTATTTTATTATTTTTAAAAATTATTATTTTTATTTTATTTTATTTTTCATATTATTAATGTGTATAACATTTCGTATACTTTTTTTTCTATGTTATTTATACTGTGTTTATTTTTTTAATGGATTTTCGTAGGTTTATTATAAATTTATGTATTTTATGTTTTACTTTTCAGGAATTTTTGCTCCAATGATAAAGGCTAAATCTTTTCTATGTTATTTATACTGTATTTAGTTTTTAAATTGATTTTGGTTAACAAACATTCGACAATTTGACATTTTTACTTTTCAGCTTTACTTTCCTAAAGACAATTTGACATTTTTCCTTTTCAGCGTTTAGTGGTTTATTATAAATGTATATATTTTATGCTTTACTTTTCAGGGTTTTTTTGCTCCAATGATGAAACGCTAAATCTAGCTGAATTCTGAAGAAATTATTGTAAATTTATGGTTTTTTATGTTGGGATTTCTTTTTATTCATGTGTATAACATTTCACATGCTTTTTATTCTATGATATTTATACTGTGTTTAGTTTTTAAATTGATTTTGGTTAACAAACATTCTTAAAATCCCGGGCAACGCCGGATAAATTATCACCTGTGTAGGTTGATAATTTATAAATTTTAAAACTGTTACCATATGTATATGTACAGATCCACAAGAACTTTCCAATATTTTTAATTAATAAATAACCAACAACTCTCGATTCACAAGCGTACAGTAGATGGCGCCACTATTTTAATTTTTTGTGTGTCTATTTCGTTGTTATGTGACGATAAATTTATTTAAAGTACCAGATAAAGAAATCACATGATCAGCGTTTAATAAATTAAATTGTAAAAATTAATCTTTAAAAATTCACCAAAAATTAGAAAATGGAGGTAAAGATGCGAAAAGAATTTCATTTTAAAGGAATTTTTATGATCTTTCTCGTGATATAAATTTTACAACCCTCAAATTATTATTTTAAATGCAAACTTGAAAAAAGTTACAAAAACAGATTAAAAATTTAATTTAAAAAAATCTAAGAAGAATTTTTAAAAAATCTTTCTTAGTGCACCCCTACATTATAAGAAGAATCGCCATGCAAAATTTCTGTCCTTTAGGCTATGTACACATGAGAGTGTTGCAACGCGCGCTCTGGGGCAGTTGACTACTGTTTTTTGACAGGCATATTTCTATTTTTTTACAAAGTGCAGAATAAATAAGATATATATGAAATACATGAATTTTTCAAAATGAACTTATGCGAAATTTTCAAATGTTATTATTTTTAATTTTTTTTAAACATTTGAATTAAAATAAGGGAGTTTGATGTTACATGAAAGATACGCAACTTCGTGCCCAATATGCTAATGTATATTTTTTATTTTATGATTTATGTATTTTATTATTTTTCTGATATAGAACCACAATAATACATTCCCTGAGTACATTATAAATTTACATTTCTTTAAATTTTCTCTCCCCTTTCTATCTACAGATGATATTTTTTGAATGTAATATTTTTTGAATGTTTTTCGTGATATAAATTTTACAACCCTCAAATTATTATTTTAAATGCAAACTTGAAAAAAGTTACAAAAACAGATTAAAAATTTAATTTAAAAAAATCTAAGAAGAATTTTTCAAAAATCTTTCTTAGTGCACCCCTACATTATAAGAAGAATCGCCATGCAAAATTTCAGTCCTTTAGGTTCAACGGTTTGGTCTGTACTTTGTATGTCAGTCAGTCAATCAGTCAGTTAGTCAGTTACGGAACTGTTTTATATATATATAGATTTTTATTACTATCTCTATATCGTAACGTTAACTTCATGCGCACACATTATTTTTAACTGGCATTCACTTGGCTGTTAAAACTTTATATTTACATCCTATTTAAAAGAAGTAGGGTGTAAATTGTAGGGTGGAAAGTTGGTAAAATTAAAATTTTGTGCAATGTATTTTAATTTCTCGATTAAAAGTAGTTTTTTTCTAAAAATCAATTTATTTCGCTTGAAAAGCTAAATATTTTATGCACGCGGTTTATATTATTATTACTATCTTTATATCGTAACGTTAACTTCATGCGCGAGCATTATTTTCTTATGCTTTTTTTATTATTATCATCTTTATAATAGCTTTATTTTCATATGGTTTTAAGCAACTATCGTTTTTATTCATATTATGTTGGTTTTTTATTAATTAAAAATTAAGGGTAATTAATTTCGATTCCGGAAGTTCTTATCTTTATTTTCATATGCTTTTTCATTTACGAATTATTCAAATGTTGGTTAAAAAACTTCTGCGCAATTTATATATTTGTGTGTGTTTAATTATTGAAATTAATAAATTTATATTTCTGGAGAGGATGTTTCAGATTTTAGTGGTACTATGATGAAAGGCTGAATATACCAAAATTCTGAGGAGTTTATTATGGAGAGAAAAGGAATTTAATATGTAGAGGATGTTTATAGGAGTTAAATGTGGAGAGGAGTTGAATGGTTTGCAGCCCTCAATCAAACACTTCATTTTTTTAAGAGGCAACGCTGCAGTCATATCATTGTTCTATTGGAAATTTCTGTGTGAACCTGTAATTGCAGCTTTTTTTTACCCCAATGATGAAAGGCTAATTCTAGCTGAATTCTGAGGAGTTTATTATAAATTTATATATTTATAGATTTCACAAGGTTTTTTTTCTATGTTATTTATACTGTGCTTAGTTTTAAATTAATTTTGGTTAACAAACATTAGAGAATTTGACATTTTTACTTTTCAGATTTTAGTATTAAAATGATGAAAGGCTGAAATTCTGAGACGTGTATAACATTTCACATATATTTTTTATGTTATTTATACTGTGTTAATTTTTAAATTGATTTTGGTTAACAACAAACATTCTTAAAATCCCGGGCATCGTCGGGTACTTCAGCTAGTATATATATATATATATATATATATATATATATATATATATATATATATATATATATATACACATATATATATATATATATATATATATACACAGAGGTGGTTATAAAAATAATGGAAACACCAAGAAACATCATGAAAACCTTTGTTAATATGGCTCAGGGTCACCTTTGTCATATAATACCACCTGATTCACCTTGGAATTGGATTATACAAGTCATGAATAGTGGTTAAGAATGTATTATATAATACCATTCTTCAGGAAAAAATCATGAAAGTTCCTGTAGAGATGCTGTGGTGGATGTCGATACTTGGCTCTATCTGCTTATACAGATCACAGTGGTTGGATGATATATAGTCGGGGGGGGGTGATTATACAGGGAAAGATAAGGTATTTGACTTCTTTTTCATGCTCTTCAAACCAATACTTGATAGATTTAGCTGTATGTATAGGGGGATTATCATCCTGGAGAACGTCATCTCCTGCAAGAAACAATATTTGTACCATAGGATGGCCTAGTGAGCTAAAATTTTGACTAGTCCTTCCCATCCAATCTCCATTTTAGGGTTACAATAGAGCCTGAAAAAAACCATGAGATCCCTGAGAGAAAACCATCAAAACCCTGAAAGACATGTCTTCATGACTGACAGTTGAGATGAGACAGCCAGAATCTTACGCTTGTGTAGGTGTTCTCCAGACATACGCACGTCCTGTTGCAAGGAACAATGTGAACAATGATTCGTCGCACCAAATGCCGTTTTTCAACATATTACTCGACCAGGATTTGCGCTCGTGGCACCATTGTGGACGATATTTTGTACTGGCTACTATTACAAGTGGCTTGGGAATAGTTACTCTTCCGCAAATACTTTGTTTGCGAAGTTCCCTTCTACCTCTAATGGTTAATACCAGAACATGCAGATGCAGATTGAGCTCTTCGGTCATTTTGGTTGCTGTTGTTGTCTTTCTTCTTGTCACAATCCGCTTCAACACCTCGCCCGTCTCTTTCACTCAGCTCTCCCTTTCGTCCATTATCTGTTTGGCAAAGGATGATTTTCCGTGCACTCTGTAAACTATCATGACTTTCGATACCATAGCTCGAAAAACACCCATTAACCTGGGGGTTGTAGTAACAGATACACCAATTTAAGCGCATTCCAACAATTTGTCCTTTTTGCAAGGTCTGCAAGGTTTGACATTTTACGCTGTTGTTACGTTTTTTAAAACATTATAACGGGGAGAGTTAAATTAAAATAATTTATTAAGATTGTTAAGCTTACATACACTCTTAGAGGTGTTTAAAAAAAAGTTACATGAAACCTATTAATTCACTTGCGTCGTGGTTAGTACCTTTTAAGGATGCGGGTTGTGATAAGCAATAACCCATTAAAATACAATGTCTGGTTCGCTGCTGATGCCCCTGCTGTAGAGGGCTGAATCATGAAAATTAATTTAAATTAACTTGAAAATAGTTCACTGAAAAGAAAGCTGAAATAAAAATTACCTAAAAGGAACGAAGAAAACTACGAGGCAACTGAACGACATGACAAAATTTATACCTAAAATTAACATAATTTATTTGAACGTCATTCGACCATATATTTTACACTGGCTATAGGCAGCTTACACTCTGAGGATTTACTCTCCTCTAATTTTCATCAACATCACCTTTCACAATATAATTTAATTTAAACAAGTTCGCGTAAGTGGCTGGTAACCAAAACTTTTAAATCATTGATAATTAAGTTAATTAAAATAAAAAAAATTTAAGGAAAAACAACATTAATGCTTCAGCGAATAAATAAAAAAAAAGGGGGACGGTACCGTCTTCAATAGCAGAATTTAAAAGGGAATGGGCCAGCAGGTCTTTCTTCTCTTCCTCAGACATCTAGGGCACGCTCGGGCTAAAATCGAATCATCTCCAGATCCATCTTGCATCTCTCGGCTAGTCGAGTTGAAGGCTCCCCACTTTTCAAAGTCCCCGGTCGAGAGAGAGAGCCCGCCGAAAAAAACTCACTCCCCCCTCCAAAAATCTCCATTCCATAACCCTCTCACCCCTTTGTATGGCTACTCGTGGGTGAAAATGAGTGCGTCTTCGCTCCTTGATTTTAACAGGGAAATTCGGACCAACAGAATTTGAGGGGCTTGAATTATAATTTGATAGGCAGTATAGTATTTTATTTTCAAACTTTGATCTTGCATCCAATCAGGATTTATTTTTTTTTTTCTAAACTCTGGGACTAACTCGGCGTTTGGCGATCTCAGGCGTATCCATGCGCCTACCCCTCATCAAAACGGTTGTTTCGCTTATCTCTTGGCCAGCTGCAAAAAGGGGTTGTTTCTAGAAATGGATACTTCTGTTAATCCCTTTATCCGGTGTAGTCCTGGGTATGTGCTGTGAAAATACTGTGAAAATGGAGGAGATCTCGTTACATTGCCTACCAGCCCAGCTTACACAAGGGTTTGGGTTCATAATCCAAAATTTACTATTAATTGAAAAAACAAAAATAAAACACTCTAAAATTAATAATTAACTATGTTGAATACATACCAGCCACCAAAAAAAAACTAATAAAAACAATATACCAGTCACTTTAACAAGTAAAAGAATATAATGCACATAAATGTTACAGTCATATTTAGTTATTTAATTATAAATTATTAGTAAAGTTAAGGAATCAAATATTAGTGCTAGCCGTGATCCAATATTTTAATATACTCTCATGCTACCTCCCATTATCAAAAAAATTGCGCACCTTTTTCTAATAATCTTCAGTAATAATCAAGCAATTAAAAATTGGATCGCCGCTAGTTGGAACAAGTTGAGTAGAGGCTTACAGAGTTTCAACAATGCAAATATATTTAAAACAGACATTACCACGCGCGTTATGTATTAATTATATGCTATCATCTTAATTATTAAGTGTATTTTACCTACATCACACTGTTCCCCCCAAAAGTTAGATGCCCTTAGCTTCATTACTGCTACCTGACAGTAGAATAATACATACACTATATTACACTGCTCAAAACAATTAGGGGAGCATATGGTTTTAACGAAATTACGCAAATACTTACACCGATAAGTAACATAAAATAAATCATTCATAATTTAAAGCCTAGCAGGAAACAGAAGAAAACTTCATATGCAAATCACAGTTCATGATGTCAAAAACCAGAAAAAGAACATAAGGGCGGAAATCGGGATGTTGCAGAAACGTCTGTTTCACTGCCTTAACTGGGAAATTCGATTGCTCAGTTATTCTTTTTGAGAAAAGTTGACTTGAAAATGTCTCAACAACGTGATTTACCGGAATCCATGGCATGGCGTATTATAGGCAGACTTGAATCCGGGCAAACACAACGCAGTGTCGCAGACGCTGTTGAGTCGCCAGAAGTGTCGTTGCAAGGCTGTGGAATCGATTCCAAGAAACAGGGAATGTTAGACGTCAACCAGGGCAAGGTCGGCCACGCGCCACTACAGCAACTGATGACCGGTATATACTGTTAACAGCTCGTCGAAACAGAACAGACAATGCTACTCAGCTGCAAAGACAGTTGCTCTTGGCAACAGGACGAAGGGTGTCCAGCCAAACAGTACGTAATAGGCTTCATCAGGGAGGTCTCTATGCACGTAGGCCAATGGTCTGCATTACGTTGACCTCACGCCACTGTGCGGCCCGAAGAAGATGGGCTGCTGAACATCGAGATTGGGAGCAACATGATTGGAGCCAAGTGTTGTTTACAGACGAGTCCCGATTCAGTCTGGAGTGTGACACCCGACGTGTTTTGGTATGGAGGGAAAGGGGCACTCGAAATAACCCCACATTCGTTCGTGAAAGGTCACAATACAGACGAGCTGGTTTTATGGTATGGGGTGGAATCAGCATAGGTGGACGTACGGACCTGCATATCATTCGGAATGGTACTTTGACGGCCCGAAGGTATGCAGACGAGATACTGAGACCTCATGTCATACCTTATGCTGCAGCCATTGGAGAGTTCTTTGTTTTCCAGCATGATAATGCCAGACCGCATACACCTCGTCTTGTGGAGAACATGCTTGAAGCTGAAACAATACAGCGTATGGAATGGCCAGCGTGCTCTCCTGACCTGAATCCAATCGAGCATGTTTGGGACATGCTCGGACGACGCATTGCTGCGAGACCAAGACCTCCTTTTACTCTCCGAGACTTGGAGATTGCACTTCTTCAGGAGTGGAACAGTATTCCCCAAAGTCTTATCGATAACATCATCGCATCCATGGAAAACAGGTGTGTAGCAGTCTTAGCTGTTCGAGGAGACCACACGCCATATTAAAAATCTTGCATGATTTCTAAACAATACTTTTTTTTATCGTTTACATGTAACCAAATTGTTGCCCTAAATCATCTTTTCATGTTTTTTCCATATTTTCAAAGAATTAAAGTTTAATTACAAATTTTTTACAGATGATACGCGTGTACTATCCATTTTATGCCAATACGTGGCTGTCTCGCACGGTTTTCTTAACTTCTTTGCTTGCTCCCCTAATTTTTTTGAGCATTTTTTATATAAAAATACCGGTGTCCAGACTTTAGTTTTTTAAGGAATACGAAGCATATTCAAAAACACCACTATCAATATTAGGTGTTTCCATTATTTTAATAACCAACTGTGTGTATATATATATATATATATATATATATATATATATATATATATATATATATATATATATATATATATACACACAATATATAATCTCTCTCTGTAAATGGAGAGGGAGGAGTATTTTAAAAATGACTAAGGTTAATATATATGTCTGACGTCTTGAGGGCTAAAATGTATAAAAAAATTTACTATCTAAAATATCTGTTTTGGTGGATTGTATCTAGAAAAAATTAAAAATACAAACTTGTTTACAAAATTTACCTGAAATGAATACGTTAATGAATCTGCGCATCATAGACTTATTTGTATCTCCGTTTTCTATAAAATAATACCGTGCTGTAAAGTAAATGTCATCAACCAGTGCTTGTCCTTTTGACTAAATTATAATTTTGATCAATTTCGCGTTATAGTAAATTGAAATTAAAATTCTTAAAAATTTCTAGTACCCTCAAAATGCTGAATGATCTCTTTATTTCCGCTCTCACCAATTTTAAAGTGTTTAGTTAAACGTTTTTAGCACTGATGTAGGCATAGTTAAATATACGTAAATTACCCCACACTTTATTTATTTATTTTTTTTTTGGGGGGGGGGGGGAGAACTTGTTTTTTGTTATGCTTTTCCCTCTACCTGGAGCTTTGAGGTTAAGGCTGCTTTGGTGTTCTTTCCTCCGGGGAATTCTCTGTCTATGGAGAAAATGAATTGATGCTATTCAACAGTTCTAACCTAATAGTCTATAATTGTTTTTCTCCTTTGTTCGCTTTTCACCTTCTCAGTATAACAGTAAGGAAGTCCCTACGTTTAATACAACAAGGGGACAAGGTTTTGAGCGCTACGGTCAACTTTGGTTCCAGAGGTAGCCAAGTGGTAGCGTGTTCACTTTCAGTACTGAGGGAGCTCGGATCGAATCCCGACAAGCGCCATTAAATGCCTTCGTGTCTAGGCCGGTTATGTGCTCGTTAAATCCGTAGACTGAAAAGTCCTTTGAGGTCAGTGAGTGGGGAAGGTAAGATTCTCCCCAGATGTCACCACTGAATGTGCTCGGTCAAAATTGAGGTGGTACCTGGCTAAGTCGGACTCCGACCCTTGTGGTGCCATTATAAACCGGAGCCGCACCCCTCAGCCCACAAGCCTGCATGGACCTGGTCTGGAATACATACCGGCCAGGGGGCAACAACAACAACACGGTCAACTTTCGCTACACGAGAGCTAATTAGACCGACTGCAAAGCCGATTTCAAACGGCTATAAACGTCCATGTCAAGAGTGGGACTCGAACCCACAGACTCTGGTACTTAACGCTAGCGCCCTAGCCGTTCGACTATCGTCCGGCTCCTGCGTTTAACTTAAATCATAGTATAACTATAGAGAAAAGGACTCAGATAGTGCGATTTGGGCATGTATTATACAGGTCAGACATATATAGGTAGATTGTTTTTTTATTATTAAATCTTAAGGAGAAGTTTCTCGTGATGGAAATTTTATGAACATATTTTTTATCTTTATTTTCGGGTAATCTAAGCTGTCATGATTTTATTCTTTATCTGAGGATTTTCATATACAAGCTGTTGTATTAGGGATTTAGTTTTACACCTTAGCCTAATGAATTGCCAATCTTGTTCTGATGTCCTATAAGCGCTTGTTTCTTTTTTACATTTTTCTCAAGTGATCTATTGTGTACAAACTAATAAAATTCACGAGGTTTTTAAAATTCTGTGGAATACAAAATTTTAGAATTTATATCAGTAAGGCCTGTTCACATAGGAGTCCGTTGCGTTGCGTTAAGGAAAAGATGACGTTGAGACGAAAATAAACCAATCATATGCCTCCAAACGATTAGCAATGAAATTTTTAACGCCTATGATTGGTTTATTTTCGTCTCAACGTCATCTTTTCCTTAACGCAACGCAACGGACTCCTATGTGAACAGGCCTTAAGAATGCTCCTTAACAGTTCATTACAATAAAATGATTTTTTAAATTACATTTTCGTTAAATTATACTTTTGTACCTCAGCATGCAACGAAGTAACCTCGCGAGAAAGTTAATCTTACTCGTAAAGTAACAGATTTTGAGACGAGATGTTTTTGCAAACTAGTCATGTCAAGTCAATATAAAGTTGTCAGAGTTCCATGGTCGGAGGTAAAAGCAAGTAATTGTTGTCAAGATACGTATGCTCAGTAAAGTAAATAAATTTAAAATTAGGCCGTGGTTAAAAAGTTCTCGGGGGAAGGTAAAAAACAAATGGGAGGAGTTTTAGAGTAAAATTAAGTAATCAAGATAGAAGAGATAATAGTGCCGTTTACATGTGCCAAAAACCCGGGTAAAAGCAGGGTCGTTTCTTACTTTTTCCCTACGATAGGGAAAAATGCAGGGTTGATTTTCGACCCTGCTTCGACCCAGGATAAAACCCGCTAATTACCCATGATGCATTTCGAAGCTGGGAGTAAATAACATGGCGGGTTTGAACTTGTGTGAATCCATGAAAATGCAGCTAAATGATCGATGGAAGGATCTGGAACCCCTTAACGACCGCATAATTTTCAAGAAAACAGTAGAAAAGTGCCTATTTTTTTTCCGGAGGATTTCATTTATTTCTTGATCTGACCATCTAGTTAAAAAAAAAAAAAACCATCTCCAATTGCATTATAAATAGAATGGTACTGCCATCTAGTATGTAAAATAAGAAATAAAATTTCATTTCAATAAAATTTCAGTAACATTTTCATTTAAAGTGTTATGGTAAAATTAATAAATTTAATAAGTATTATCTATAATTAAAAGTAACATTAAAATTTATTTATAAATTAATTATTTTAGAATTCACAGATAAAAATTTATTTATATCTATTTATGATTTTTTTTATTTATACAAGACTAAAAATTACTGAAACAAAATTGAAATCAAAATTACATTTTGATTTTATAAAAGGATTTATTAAAACAATAAGCAATAAGGACCATGCACTTCGTAACGAGATAAATGCGGAGTTCGAAGTTGGAAAGCTAAAAATAGCAATACAGTGAATTTGGAAAAGTATGACACTGGCTGGGATCGAACCCATAACGTAATTTACAAGGAATGATGGTGTATGAGGATCATTTCCGCCGAATCATGTGACGGCCTTTACTTCCGGTAAGACGGGTAAAAGCAGGGTGAAAATGTGGTCCCATGTAAACGGGCTTCGAAGGTTTTCCCTATTAGCGGGTAAATCCCGGGTATTATTGTTGTCCATGTAAACGCAGCTAATGTTAGCTCTTAAGGAGACACGCCCGAGGGCGTTTACGGTTAGCGCGTAGGAAGAAGTCATAGTCTGGGAAATCCGCAATTATCAATTGCAAATTAGCAATAAAACGTCAACCAAACAGTAAGGCAGTTTCATGGAACGTCATCAAAGGGCAGAAAACTGGTGTCACGCGTTTTACTCCTGGAACTCTGATACGCGTGTCTCTACGAGTTTACTGTCCGACCACGGAAGCAAGGTCCCTGGAAGCTGTTGCGCATGCGCGAGAAAAGCTAGTCTACTTAGAAAATAGGGGAAAACGTCATATTTTCGGATGTGTTAGTTTATGAAATACAGACTGCATTTCAGACTGCTTTGTGTCCGCAATTTTAAAGTTATTTTTTAAAACTTTATTTTTGATCGAATATGTGAATAATAATTTCAAAATAATAAAAAGAAAGAAGCAAATCTATTTAAAAAATAGGAGTTTTATAGGAGTGGATATTTTCGAATTACATCACAATCAAAATTATCTAAAGCTACGTTTTCGGTGGTTCTTTTTTTCTGACGTTTCCTCGGAGATTCAAATTTTGGAGTTTCTTCACCCTTTGCTTCTCTACGTATTCTTTTTACACTGGACATTGATATCCCTGTCATTTTACTAGCTCTCTTTGGGGATTGCGAAACTGGAACAATAACATTTCCTTCTAGTGCTTCTTTATCACACAATTTAATTTCATTGTGTATTATACGTTTACAATCACTACGGAACGGCATATTCCGAGCAGTCGTGTTAGGTAAAGGATGCATTAATTTTAATATAATAATCAAAATAACAGACCAGGAAAAAGCAAGCAAGCGCAGTTAGTAACTGATTCTAAAGAATGTCGAGAGAATACGAGACTTTCCCCCCTCCTTGCTCAGCAGCCTTACCTACAGCGTGAATAGAATCGTCTTGGCACTATGCCAACCGTGGTTCTTCGTACTGTGGTCAGACAGTAGTAATCTATGCATTTAACAACAAACATTTTGCTCTTCGTGTTTTTGCCCAAGTTGAAATGGGACATGCTGCGTGCAACTGCCTTATTGCTTGACATCGGTTTTGGGAAACAAGATAAACGCATATGTGGCGGCCTACTTCTGAGGGGCTGTAATTTTAGCTGTATGTATATCACCGTTTAAATGTGCCGTTTTCTGAATTGTTTCTCTTGGAGTCAAAGCCCTAACAGTCCGCAATAGGGCTTCACATGCATGCATTATTTTCTGCGGAGTAGGTGTGAAAGTTTCTCTACTCTTGGTTTTTCCTCGAGATATTTCAAGTATAATTTTGCGAGTATGTTTTGCATAAATCTTACGATTCTGAGACAAAATTTTCTCGTGGTTCATATTTTGATATTTGTGCAATACTTATTTATACGCAGATTTTTTTAAAAAATATCTGTGTATTGAATGTTTTTCTTAGGATTATCCGCAAGAGATAACCACTTTCTGTCTTTGGCAAAATCATGTAAACTTCCATCGATTAGATTTTTTTCATATATATATATATATATATATATCTTTATATAAAATCATTGCGAATTTTTCGCTCAGTCGTTGTTGACACAGAAACGCAAAGGACAAATCATCAATGGTATGAAGTTCATTTATTGGGTCCTGGTCCGAATTTTACGGCTCTTATATATATTCACAATTGTATTTTATATGCATTAATTGTATTAACCGAAGCACGGACCTTTCTCTCCTCCCCCCCCCCTTCCCTGAAATATCTTTCTGGCAACATCGATAGTTACCATGCATGTATTTTTTAACACATATTTTGAACGATATCTCGCTAAGTTTGGTCACTTTTGAATTTTTTTTTTTCAGGGTTACCGCAGCTGTACATCGGATATTAGCCATTAATTAAGTCCAATCTCAAAAGTATATTATCGGGCTACAGCGAATATTATGAAATAAATAGAAAAAAATGTCTGAGCGTAAAAGACCCGGGTAAAACCGAGCGTAAAAGACCACGTTAATTCTTAAGAATACAAGGATTAAAATTTTTTACAGTATATTAAAACGATTATAATAATTTTAAAGAAGTTATAAAAAAAGTCGGCTCAAGATTTTAAATACGGACCAAGGTATTATTAATTTAATTCACAATTTTTTCTTCCTTTGTGTAAAGTCACCAAGGCATTGCTATGTTACTTGTTTTATTTTAATTTCCAGCGAATTTGAAAACGGCAGAAACGCAAATCTGTCAAAATGATTGATTACAATAGCACCTTAGTGCTAAAAATAGACTGAAAAATTTCAATCAGTTTTATGTTGCAGAAAACTCTTCCCGGGGAAAAACTTTTTGCTATCTAAAAAAAGAATGATTATTATGTATTTTTATTTTTATTTATTTATTTTTTTTTTTTTGGGGGGGGGGGGTACTTTACTTTAAAAGTACTAATTCCATTTCATTCAATTTCTGAAAATAAAGAAATCTTTCCACATGTGTATTTCTTAAAATGGTTTCCAAGAATTCAATTTTGGCCACTATTTTGAAGTGAAGCTGTGACTCCTTTATAGGAGTGGCTGAAAAGGGGTCTAAATATAGTAGTATATACTCAATAATATAAAATTAATATATTAAAAAATGGTCTGACGTTATGATTTTTTTTCATGCACTGTACACTGCGTTATCTATACAAAAAAAAAATTAAATTCAACTGATCTGTAATAAAAAATACTGGTTGCTCATTTATTCTAAGTGGCTATTCTACCCCCCCCCTCCTTCTCTACTTTCTTTGCTGACTGCATGTGTTATTGAGTTCCCAGCTACAAGCTTATTGTGTTATTACTGTTGAAGACCTCTGTAGCTATGTGCTTCCCATTTGTCTTATAATAATAGCTGAAACTCCTCCTGTTATTTTTAAGCTTACTGAATATGTATTGTAATGGTGCATCTACATTCATGCAGAGTTCTCTGCATGGAGACCCCCCCGACTCCTGTCATCACATTAGTCATGGTAACCCTACCCGTCCAAAGCCATGTGAATGAACACGTGTCTTCCAGATATTCCCCCATTTAGAACCCCCCATTCCCGCCCCCCAAGGTCCCTCGTGTTTCTTGATCTAGTGTCCCCCACCCCCGCTTGACACCATTTGACCCCCGGAAGCCCAGGATCTTTGATGCTCTGTAGCAGGACCGCCAGAGGAGGAGATCCACGTATATATGGAGTACGCAGTGAACATAAATCACTGGCTTCCCCCGAGCAGAGCACATGATTGCAAACGCAGCATTAGGGGTAAAAATTATTCATTTTATTCTCTTGGGTTTATGAACAACAATGATGAGCACCAGTGAACAAAACACTTGATTTTAATAGGAAGTAGATGGTATAGATAGAAGTTTCTAGATAAGAACCTGTAGACATGCAGAGTATAGCTATATAAAATTTTGCAAGCCTGAAAGTTTTCATGAGAATTTATCATTGGTGTGGCCCCTTGAAAACACAAACTTTAAAGTGCTTTTAATGTGCTATTTAAATTATGTGGATAGAAAGATCATCTTCATTTGTGTTGCCTGAATCAAAGTTATCAACTGAATTCATGAGCTATAAAAAGCTAGCTTTATTTCAGTAATATTGGGTTTATTTATTTTTTGTTTATTTCTGTGACAAACAATCTTATACCCTTTTCATGCTCATATTTATGAATTATATACTAGCAAAATATTGTTTTTAATTGCAGCCCAAGTCAGAGAACTACAAGAACTGCATAAAAAATATGTTGATGACACTGCTAAAGAAAAACATTCTTTCATGATGAAGATGCAGGAAATTGAACAAGAATTTCAAATCACTCTTAAGAATGAACAGCAACAGCATAATGTTGATATTGATATTTTATCACAAGAAAAAGTAAGTTTAATATTTTTGATTTGTTATTTCTCTTTTAAATAAAACCTAATTTTTTGTTTTTCAAATTTAAAATCAAATATAGAAAAATATTTTAGGTTTTCAATTTTTTTTCTGTTTTTCTTTCTTATTTGTTAGGTTCTATAGATTTCAGCTTTTAATAAATGTTTTACTTGTTAAAATCTTTGTTGAATATACAATGGACAAAGTCTTGCTCTATTTGACCTTCTTGGCAATCATCCACATTGTAAACAATCTAGCATTTTTCTCTCTCTTTGTTGAAGTTATTCATTCAAATTGGAAATCATCTTCAGTACTTTCTTTTAATAAGACCTCTTTGTCGCAGAAAAACTTTATCCGATAGACAAATAGGTATCCCTTTATGTGATGTGTTACATGACTAGGATTTCTGCTGGTTTCTTGTACATTTAGATGTAAATTTGATCATGTATCTGTACTCATTAACACTTGAATTCTGACAGCAATGAGCAGTTTGTATATAGCAGATCAGTATAACACCTGTTTCTAATAAAATCCACAGTACCACCTAAAAATGTGAAGTTATCTCCCCATCCCTCTGCAGTGGATGAAGCAGCATAAGTCCTGTTTGTCCTTGTGGTCACAAAAAATTTATTCTCATTAAGACATCTTATATACAGGATTCCCACCTATATCCATTACACCCCCTTAACTTCTAAATGGTGACAGCTTAGGCCATAAAGTTGGTGTCTAGGTATAGTAAAAAGGCTATGCACTACTCGATGAGTCAACTTACAACGCCTTCTATTGGCAAATTTTGGAACTAGCATTTTTATCTCAAAAACGATACGAGACACGGGAAAAAAGTCAATTACAATGTTGTTCAGTATCATCAATTTAGTAAAAAAAGACACCTTGCGCACATTAATACTTAAAACAGAATGTAGAAAATGAACATTTGTTTGGTCACAATTTCAAAAATTGTCATGTCATAAAGAGTGGAAGAAAGAAACTGAGACACTTCCCTAGCTTCATTATCAATTCATTTATGTTGCTGAAAATTCTCTCCATTAGCCACTATACACATTTGCACTCTGGACTGGATTTCTCACTGCACATTGTGCAACATGGAGGTGTTACGAAGGCACAAGCATCAGTAATGCATTGTCGAAGATCCTGCAATGTTAGCAGAGGAGTCACATATACCTGCCCTTTTATGTGTCCCCATAAGAAGAAGTCCAATGGGGGTCAAGTCGGGTGAGTGCGGGGGGTCACTCTACAAAACCACCATACCCGATGACTTGATTCTCGAATGGCTCCATTGTGTTCATTTTCTACATTTGGTTTTAAGTATTAATGTGTGCAAAGTATCTTTTTTTACTAAATCGATGATGTTGAAAAACTTAGTAATTGACTTTTTTTCTGTATCTCATACCGTTTTTGAGATAAAATGCTAATTCTAAAATTTGCCGTTAGATGGCATTGTAAGTTCTCTCATCGAGTAGCGCATAGCCTTTTTTCTATACCTAGACATCAACTTTATGGCCTAAGCTGTCACCGTTTAGAAGGTATAGGGGTGTAACGGATATAGGTGGGAACCCTGTATACATATCAAAGTAAGGGTTACAAGGGGGCCATACATGTTCAAAGTAAGGGTTAATATTTTAGCTTTGCATGTTTATGTCAAAATTATCAGTCTTTACTTTTGAGTCAACCAAATATATTTACAAAATGCAATTTTATTTTTGTAATCTCTACACTTTTTTTCAGTTAAATTTTGATTACTGCTTGAACTGCATTCTTAACTGATGGTAACAGGCAGTACTAATTTAATTTAAAACTGCATGAGAAAATAAAATAAATCTTATATAAACATAAATCATACATTTTTGTAGATTACTAGCAATTATTTGTTTCATACTTGGTGCAAGGGATAAATTTCATTTTATTTATTTTTATAGGAATCTTTGCGAGCACGTTTAGTTGCTGCAGTTGATGAACTTATTGCAAGTCACCAGAAACAACAGGAAGAATTAATCAGTGCTCATCAGGAAGAAGTTGCAGCTTTGAAAAAGCAAATTTCCTCTCTTGAAGTAGAGTGTGATGAAAAAAATCTGCATCTGCAAACTGAGAAGAAAAAGGTTCACAAATTGATACAAATTGAGTTCCATTATAATTATGTGATTTTTAATTTTTAAGTAGTAATGCACAAATAACTAGTATGATTTATATAACTGTTGATTTATCTGAAATTCTCTAATTTTCCATAAATATTTAACTACACAGTAACACTTGGTTTATAACCATAATTTATTTTGTGCTGTTTATGAAGTATAAGTGCAGTTTATTTTTAAAAAAATTACTTATAATAGAAATTTTGAAAGTTTAAAAATTTATTATGTACAGAAAGATATGTCACCTTTTAAAATGATTGAACCTTTTTTAATTGCATTTTAGATCTTAAGGTACTGAAGATCTATGAGTTGACCTCTACAAATTTAATTTAAATTAAATTGCTTTATTATCACTGGGTAATAAATTTAAGTTTTTTTAAACAATGTACTTAATAAATAGTGCATTATTGTCAGAGGTTCTAATTACATTATATCAACAATAAAAATATTTAATAAAATTTTTTTAATTTAGCTGAGTCAGTATTTTTTTATTGAATGAAACTTCTTTTAACCAGATACCTGCAAAAATTTAGATATTTTTTTTGCAACAAAGGGAAATATTCCAGAGTTCACTATTTTAATTATGATCTGAAAATTTAGAAAAAGGAAAATTTTAAATATATTGACCAAAATAATCAAATGAAATGGAATACAAACAATTAGTTTGCTGATGCATTATTTATTTTTTGATAAATAATGCATATTATGCATTTTCTAGGTATTTTCAAAAATATTTGAAATTATCTAGAAAAATAGAATTAATCATCAATATGATATGTGAATTATTTGGAATAGTGTTTATATTCCTTATTTGCTTTATCATCAGTCTAACCAACAAATGGAAAAGGTAATTTTACTACTGAGAATTTATGTATTTATTTTTTTGAATAACTGGAATATATGGGTATTATAATGGTTTTTTTCTAATTTAGAAAAAGGATTATACCATAATTATACTGTTAATTATATAAACATTAAGTTTTCATTGTTACAGTTTGAAAAAAAATGCTATCATTAAAATTATTATTATTATTTTAACTTCTCATATTTGCAGTGCCATAATATTTTTTTCTTGAAACATTTAACTAAAATTATATATAATTTTTTAGAAGTTTATTTTGCATTTTTAACCCAGGTTGACAGTGATTACAGAGAACAGGTTTTATCTCAAGAAAATATTATTGAAAAACTGAAGCAAGAACTCGCTGAAAATGATTATTCTATATCTGCCTTAGAGGAGAAAGTTAAGCAGTTTGAGAATGATAAAGAAAATATAATTCAAGAAAATGAACAAATCCAGCAAAAATTAAAAGAGGAAATTGATAACATTAAGTAAATTTACTTCTGTTATTATTTAAATTTACTGAGTTAAAAAAATTGATATTTTGTTCAGAAATTATAAATATTTCCAAGAAATGTTTTAAGAAATACCTAAATAAGTTGTATTTTAAGTTTGAAAAGTATTAATTAAATCTCAGTGACTTAATACATCAATAAAAAAATTACTTCTGTATTTTTCTAAACAATGCTTTTCAAGATTTAACTTTTGTGTAAACTAAGGAAAGTAGACATTTTACTAGGTAGATTTATTTCATTGACATTGTTGGTATAATATGACAGTTTTATTTGACTGGTACAATTTTTCTATGAAAAACTGTAATTTAAATGAAACGTTTTGAATTATTAATCAACAAAATTCGAAGAAATAATTCTTAATAAATAAATTGGGATGCATTTTAAAGGGCTATTTGAAGTGCTCTATGGTTATTGCTGTTTGGTTGCCCGTTTTTAGATATATTGTATTTATATCTCAGACAAATTTTATTAAGGTGTTATAAGGTTTTTTTTTTCCCGTGGGTGTTTTTATAGCTTAGAAAATTCGAAAAACATCAAGGATTTACAAATCCAGATAAGAGATTTAAAGGAACTTAAAGAACAAGCTGAAGAGAATGTAAATCAACTACAAGTTCAAATTAAAGAAATTGAAGAAGAAAAGAACATGATCTCAAGAGAATTGAATGAAAGCAATTCACACTTCAAAAGTGGTATGTCATATGTATTGAACAGACCTATGTCAAATGTGTAATCTCAGTTTTCATTCTCTTTTTTTTTTTAAATTATCTCTTTCTCAATTTTCAATTCTGAAACTCTTAATTAATACTATTTGTTAATGTGCTAGAATTTTGTAAATTTCTATTAGAACATATTGTTAAGATTATAATCATAAGAAAAGGTGTCTACAGCTCTTATTCATATGTATTATTTCTTAAATTTATTTATTTATTGACTCTCTTTGAATGAAAAATTATAGGATGTGTTACAAAGTAAAAAATCAGTTAAACATGTCTACCCCCAACCTTTTTCTAAATAATTGTATTATATCATTACTTAAAAAAAAAAAAAAAACTGAAGCACATATTTAAATAGCATATTATGTTTGCAATTTCAAATGTTCTGCAGTTAAAAATTTCTGTATTTTTTTTAATCTGCATTTTTAAAATTTATTACAAACTTGTAGTAAAAGCATGTGTTCTGCCTCTCATGGGAGGCAGTTGCTACTATTCGAAGTATTACATGCCTTGTGTTAAGAAAATTTGCATCTAAAAAACTCTTTCTTCATATGCATGTGATATGTTCATTTTGTACACTCCAGTGCTTTTGTTTTTGTGCTATGTAATAACTGTGTATTTTGTTTTGCATATATTGTTTATTTGCATATGTTGTTTCCTTGCATGGTTATGGGATACAACTCTTTTTCCCTTTACTATTTTATGCTACTGTATTTTCAGTTATCCTTCATGAAAATTATATTCATAAAGAAATGATTCAATACTTTAGAAACATGATACAAGAATTTATTGAAAATTAGGACCTAGTTCCTCTGAAACATGCAAAGAAAAAAAAATTATCCATAAATTTTTCTGGCATTGTGGCAATATTTTATAATTTTTCGTTAGTCAGTAAAAATACTCTACTATACTTTGGCATATCTTCTAAGATATGTTTAAATTTTGTGGAAATAGTTTAATATTTGTTTTAAATTATTTACTTACTTTTTAAAGCATTGCCGAATTGTATTCAGAACTTTTTCCAACCCAACCACAAAGACCAAATATTAATTCTTTTAACAATGGAATCATACTGCATTGTCTATTTTATTCAAACTTAAGTCTAAGAACAGTGACACTTGTTAATTTGGAACCACCAATTTCTTTTATTACAATTTATTATAAAATTTTAAAAAAATTTGCAGTAAATTAATCATTGTTTGTTTTTAGAGGTGAATTCAAAATCTCAGTTAGAAGATCGCATAGCTTTGCTTCAAAATCAACTAAGTGATGAAAAGAGTTTGAATGAAGTTATCGGTAAATCACTTGATGACTGCAAGCAAAGATTAAAAGTAACTCAAGCAGAAAATGTTGAATTAAAAGCTCAGATTGAGGAAGCTAATCAGCAAATAAATGGTTTGTGGTAGTTTTCAGTTATATACATTTGTTAATAATTCTCTCACTGCACAGATTTCATGTTCATACAAATATAGATATCTATGTGTCATTATTAATATAAGATATTCCTTAATAGGAGGCATTTTATTTATAATTTGTGACAGGAGAATACTCAGGTGTTTATTTATATTTACACGTCAAAAATGTATGAAGTTTTTGGTTAGTTTTCTAATGACAAAGTCTTTGTTTCTGGTAGTCCTAAAATATATCAGTTTAATTTTCCTTCTTTTGTTTTATGCAGATTTTTGTATAAAAATATAGAACAGTGATTAATTTATTTAATTTCATTTACAATAAACCAAACCATTTGATATATCTATGACTAATGCAGGGACAGAAATGTATTTTTATAAATAATTTTTCAGAATTCTTGATTTTTAACCTTTTTTTCCCCTTCCTCTCCCCACTTTTTTTTAAAAATTGCTATTTACTTTGACTCTATACTTTTTTTAATTGTTATTTTTATTATTATTATTTTTAATTTTTAAAGTTGAGGAATACTTTGACAGGTTTAAGATACAGGAAAAGTTGAAAAGAATTCACTCTACATGAGTTTCAAATGCTGCTGCATGTTGTATAAATGTGCAGATAGTATAGTTTATATGTTAAAATATTTTAAATCAATTTTGACAGAGTGCTTAACATTACAAAAGAAGATATATTGAGCACTAGTTAAATTAATCTGGAACATTATATTTTTTAAATATTATTTTTAAACCTAAGCATGTTTTTTGCTATAAATTTGCTATCGCCAAATTACGGCTCATATGCAATGTTTTCACTTGATTCTTCTCTAGCAAAATATCAAGAACTGCTTAAAGCACTAGTGTTCAAGACAAATTTGATACTCTATGAGATTTGTGGGTTTATTGTTTTCTTTTGTGATGGCTTGTAAACTTTTTACTAACATTTTGTTCCTTCCACTGAATTTTTTCGACCAAGAATGAACCAGAAAAATGCTTTTTTACTTACTTTGTAATCAAATTATCTTTCTAATCAAATTTGTTTTTGTCATTTGTTCCCATGTCAGCTTGCTGCAATGCTAAAATATTAATTTTTATTATTTGTTGCTTATATTAACTTCTCTGTATGACACCTAGGAAAATTCAGAAAGTAAGATAAAGTATTTTAAATCTTACTACTGTAAAACGTAAATAAATACTGTAAAAAGTTTTTTTTTTTTTAAAATTGGTTATTATGCAATTCTTCTCACTAATGAAGCATGTATGAGTAACATTGACAAAAAATAATTCTGGATAAGTAACTATAACTATAATAAAATTATCTAGTGGAATAGTTGTAAAATTATTTTTATGTTGTTAAAAATATATATATAAACTAGTAATTTGTTATTCTCCCACAGGAATTAAAAAGCTCTTGTCATTTAGACATGAAATGAAAATATATATGCATAAACTAATTTATGGGTAGTAATGCTGTTTATATTTTAGTGATGCTATGTATGTAAACTCATATATGCTCATGTATAATATACTATTGCTTTGTTTCCCTTTAAAACAGAACATTTTACTGCTTTCCTAAAAAAACATAGTTATTTTGCCTGCTCTTAAAAACAGTTGGAACTTTTATGAAAGAGGTAGAAAATTCTGTAACATATATTTAATTTCCTCTACTTGGTTATGTTATTATGGAGACCTAAGAAACAAAGTTTTATAAATGAATTATACCCAAAATTTATTTTGAAAATACTCATGGGATCTAAACTCCTCCAGCTGGAGAATGTTGGAAAAATATAATCCTATTTCAGTACATTGTTTCCCTTAGTTTTGCTTTTTATGTTTTTGAGTGTTTTAAATGTAGTCCTCTATTTTTTTTTTTTTTCACATATCAAATCATTGTGTAATCCCAGTATAGAAATTTTCTGCCTGCATTTTGTGCATGTGTATTCTGGATTAATAATCAAATGTGTATCTTGTAATTTTTTTGAAGTTCTTTTGTAACTACTTTGTCTAAGAATGCATTCAATGCTCTTTATTATATAATTAGAATATGTGCCATTTGCTTTTTTAATTTAAAAAGGAAATTATCTAATTTTGAAGAGTATTAAATTTAATGGAAAGTGGAGTAGACTGCATATAGAGAAAATTGTGTTTAAATTTTTATTGTGTAATAATTGGGACAAAATCAATCTTTTATCCTCATTTGATAGTTTAAAAATTATCTAAAAAACTATCATTTCTCAGATTATTTTAAGATTTATTTTTGTTATTACTTATTTAATCACCTGGAGACTTGTGATATCATTAGCTATATAAATTCTGTCAGATGCCTCTGAATAGTAGGTGAAATTTCTGATCTATGATAATCTTTTAATAACACTAGCCAACAAAATTTAACTTCTTTTCTGTAACTTTGATGAAAACAGTTAATCTTTTTGTTTTCGAGTGTGCTGAACACAAAAATGATCATGAAAATGCAAGTTTAGCTCTAGTTTTTTAGTTTTCAGATTTTGTTTTAGATTTTGTTTCAGATTTTGTTTTAGTTTGCCCCTAAAAGTGTATGTATGTGTTTACCTTGTTGTTGTCTGACGAAGAAAGGTCAGTGAAGTCACAATCACCTTGCCTGCTGTTTGTACTCAGTTGCTGCTGATTCTCTGATTACTGCCCAGCATAAATTTTCTGATGTTGATTCACTCCACTTTCCCTGATATCTTTCTTCCATGTCCAAATTTTGCTGATGGAAATGTTCCTCAAGTTAGTAGCTAACAGCACCATAGTTATTGGGGAAGAAGTCCAAGTGTGAATGTAAAAAGTATAACTTTTAGGACATGTTACATCCCAGTCTATCGTAGCACTGCAGAAGATTTTCAACAAGGTTCTTATAGTTTTCTTCCTTTTTATTTCCAAGCAAGTTGGTGGACATTTGAACACAGGCATCCCAGGCTAACTTCTCATCACCTGGGAGAATATTATTGAAATGATCATCTTGGAACTGTTTATGTATTTGTGGACAAACAAAATAACCCTCCTTTATTTTGGCTTTGCTGAGACATGGAAACTTAACGTAAATATAAAAATGCTTCCCTGGTCTTATCCATGGCCTTTACAAAGTTTTTCATATGACCCGGCTTTACATGAAGAGCAGGGAGTATTACACTGCTGGATTCGACAAGTGTATCATCAATAACATCTGTTCCAGGTTGAATTGATTGATGCGTAGGCCAATCTTTCTGTCTGTAGTGACATACTTTGTCATGGCTATCCCACAGGCACAAGAAGCGACAGAATTAGGTGTAACCCTGTTGTAGTTCAAGTAATGGCAATGACTTTTAGATCACCGGAAATCTGGCATTTAAACTTATCATAGTTTACTGTCCATAGCAGTTGCTTCATATTCAGATACATTTCTTTCATGTAAGCTGCATATCAATTGGGACCAATAGAAACAAGTTGCTATAATGCAGAAGGACAGCCTTTAGACTTAATTTTGAAGAACATATGAACAATCTCCAGTTTTGTAGTCAATTTTCAGAGCTGCCATGACACCCTCTATATTACTGCAAAATATCAAGTTATTTTCATTTTTGAAAAGCTGAAGGAATGTAGTATGGCAGTTACAGAACACAGTCACATTTACTGTCAAGACAATTCTATTGCTGCAGTCTAGATGGCAGCAGTTCTGCTTTACCTTTAGGTAATTCTAGATCTCTTACTAGATCATTCAGCTCACACTGTGTGATTTTATGTTGCTATGTAGACTCCTCGTTACACCAAAAATCATCATGAACTCAGTTTTGAAGGTGATGGAGTAGCATTAGAATCACTACCACTCTCATCACTTACTGTGTAAGATATGCCCCCACCCCATATTTTGTAAACTAGATCTTATAGTAGATTTTCATGGTCGTTTATGTGTTCGGCTTTATCATTTTAATAAAGAAAAACTGGTTTCGTTCTAGTTACATTTTCACTGTTGGCTAGCGTAATTTATGACACTTATGTTTTTCATCTATAATGTAGTGTAAATTTGTTGCGACATTATTAATCATATCATATATTCAACTATCTTTTCCTTTTAGTCATTGAAAACAGTAGTGCTAAAAAAGTATCTCAAAATATTGAGTTGAAAACTGCTTTAAGGGATATTGAAAGAGCTCGCTCTGATTTAAAAAGAGAAGTAACTACTTTGAAGAAAAAACTAAGTATTTTTGAAAGTACATTGAAAGTCAGAGAACAGGAAATTGCAGAGTTAATTGCTCTTCATAATAAAGATGAAAATAAGGAAGATGAACTGAAAAAGGAGATTGTATCTTTAAAGCAAAAAGTAAGTGAAGAATTTAGATTTTGATATTTTTATTAATTTTCTGTTTATGAAATGATTTAGAAAGAAATATTTACATATCCTCATAAAAGTTTTAATTTCTTCTGAAATATTTTTCTTTATTGTGTTATTATTAATGTATAAAATTAATCATTGTCATGAATACTTGATAGTTATGAAATTTTTATACAAGTGTTTTAAGTTGTACTTTAAACGATATTGATAAAGCTCAAAATCTTTTATCAAACTACCATTTAAAGAAGCTTTGAAAATTTTAAAAGCAAAAGCTTCTAATATAGTATACAGGTATTCCTCGACTTATGACCACTAGCACTTATGACCGAAATTTTTAAATTAAATTTTTTAATTTTTTTAATTTATCCTAAAAAATACTGTTCCTTGAATGTACCCATATACATTACATAATTATTAAAAAATACGATGCAATATTCTGCAATACTGCAAAAATGTATGATATAATAGTTTCGATATCCACATGGTAAATCAAATAAACCTTCATTGGCTTCAGAAATGTTTTCAGCTTTTCATTATATTAATAAAGGACTACAATGATTGGAAGCAATGGATCCAATAACACAATGAAGAAATAATCACAAGCGTTAATTGTTGTATTCAGGAAAATCTGGCTTCCTACCAGACAATATATAAGGAAAAGAAGACACAAACTCTTCAAACTATCTTGGATAACTTTAAAAAAAAAACTTGCAACGTATCTTCTGTTGCAAAGTCTGAACCAGTGGATTGTGCTATCATAATAAGTAGTGATGACAAAGATTAATTTATGTCTTCTAAATACAATGTATTTTAAATTACATATGTATGTATGAAAGTAAAAAATATATGTATGTACATATACAAAAAAAAATTGTTTGGAACTCAACTTACGACCAATGTTTTGGTTCCTATTTCGGTCGTAAGTCAAGGAATATCTGTATTGTATTTAAAATATGTTCTTTAACTACAAACTTTAACCAAAAGCCAACACATTGCTTACTACAGATTTTTTAAATTTCTTTTTACTTTAGTAGACAAAATATTTCATTTGCGCTATTTGTAGATGAAATATCTTAAGTTATATTTCTTATTTTAGTATCTAAATTATTATTTATTTATTTATTTATATTTTATTTCATTTAACAAAATAGCTACTGGAATCAAGTGCATCGAGTGAGGCTTTGATGAAAGAAATGATAAATTCTAAACAAAAGCTTTCTGGTTTGGAACATAAACTGAAGATGCAACAAGAACATCATCATTCAGCTCTTCAAGAGTCTTTAACTAATGAACAGACCTTGTCTGAATATCGGCTGAATTTAGAGAGATCAATGGCAGATGCTAACAAAGAAATACAGAGGTTACGATCTTCTTTGAATTTTGAGGAAGGAAAAGTTCTTGCCTTAGAATCCCGGGTTGTGAAATTAGATGGTGTGTTAATTTTTCATGTCTTTTAAGTGTTGCTTACTGAACAGAGGATACATTAAAAGTCATAGTTAAACTTTTTATATGACATAATTAAATTTCTTTAATTTTCTATAGCATTATTGATTATTTTGATCAACTCAAAAAAGATTATGGTTGTATATATTGCAAATTATAGTCACAGATCATCATTTTGTTTGTACTTCTCAAACATAGATGCAGCAATGCAAAACTTCATCTATATTTGTTATCTATTTATTACTGCTTCAATCAACAGGAATACTGAATTGTAATAATCTATTTTTGAATCCTGTAAAATGCACTTAAGTTTTTGCATTTTATTTTGATCCAGTTGAGGCATTAAACATAAATATGTATTTTAATGAAATGAAAGTGGGTGCATAAAAATCAGTTTAATTTATCTTTGTTGTATGTGTTTCCTATCTTTTATAATATTTTTAAAGCACTTAAACAGTAAACAAAAGGGTTTTTGTAATGAAATGCATTAATCAACATTTAAAATCCTCTGACATTCAGAAAAATATATCCTTTAACTGCTATTGTCAATGAAAATGAGTTAAACATTTATGTTCAAATACTCTCATTGATAAAAATCTACATTAATTTAGAATTAAAGCATCATTGAATAATTTTTCAAATTGAAATTCAGGGTGATAACACTCTGGATTGTTGAGTTCATCAGATTAAATATTTTATGTTGCAAATTGAAATTATATATTTGTTTTGGGCATACTAGTAGTACCACCTGGCTGCTTCGTTTTGCACGAAGCGTGTGTATTTTAGTTGTGCTCTTGAACGAATAAGAGCCTGATGCTTGAATTCTTGGTTGCAATGAATTTCTTGAATTTTCTTCATTTCATTTTAGAATTTTGAAGTTAATTATGTTCTTAACTGTGTTTGAATGTACCTCTCATGAGTTCACAAACGAAAGATCTTTAACACTAGAAAGTCGTGAATTTCGTCATTTTGACAGTTAAAAATAAAATCAAGAATGTAAAATATTTTTTTTAAATGGTTAAATACTTAAATTTTCAACTATTTCATACCAATATATAATAAATTAGTATATATTTGGATATATTTTTGTGCAGGTATGCCGAGCTGACAACTTGGTATGGTTTATCCGTAAAAATATATGCATGGTTTGTGCAGTCCTTATTTTTCAACATCAATATTTTCGAAGATCCAATATTTCTGTTATTTGCAAAAGGGGGAAGAGATGAAAAGTAACTAACATTTTTCTGGTACTAGTAAAGATTTCTGCCTGTTTTCTGTATTGCTGTCAGATCGACGGCTTTCAGTCTCAGTAGTTATACATCACATTTTCTCCACCTCTTTACTATTGAATATAATTTTGTAAATGTGTGCACATATTTCGCGTAAAATTAGGAAAAGTCATAAAATTTCAGAAGCCTGAGGACATAAATACAGACATAGCGCTCAACAGTATGTCTGAAACTGTCAAAATGACGGCAGCCATCTTTCTAGTGTTAATTCAAATCTTTCTAGTGTTAATCAAAATTTTGTTTAGGAACCTTAGTGTGATGCATGATATTCAAAGATATTCGATCCACCAATTATAAAATAATCACCCTAAATATATTTTTTGCCTTTGCAAAGCTTGAAAATCTTGAATGTACTAGAAATATTTCTAATGTAATTAGAGTTACATCCTATAAAAATTTTTAATAATTTGTTTTGTACTGAATTGCTGTTATCTGATATTTATTGTTTTGCTTTTTTATGTTCATTCTTACCTAGGAGCCAAAAGGGATGTGGAAACAAAGTTATATTCAATTTGTCTCTTTCTTCGTTCAGCACTTGGTCTTGGATCTGATAGTGGATTTTTGAGTATCTCTACTAACATGCCTTTCAGTCCTATATTGTCTCACAAGTCTGAAAAGTCTGTTGATTCCTCCAGGTCATCAAGGGAGAGTCCTCACAGATTAAACCTTTCAAAAGGCAGCTTTTGTGTAACTGATCATGATATTGATTTATTGAGGTCAACCCTGATGGAGATGGTTGAAAAATATAGTAGTACAGAAAAAGAAAGGGTGAGTTCTTATCTTACAGTTGTATATGCATTATTTATAATAAAACTATACTAAAAATAATGTCATTAACCTGTTTATGTAGATATTGCATAAAAAAGAATAATTTCCTTGTTTCAAATATGTGAAATGTTATGTCAGTATTTGATAAAATGTATACACCTATACCTCACTATATAGCCGCTCTTTATATGGCATTTCGCTATAACGGCCTTTTATAATTAGGGCACTTTTTCGATTTATGTCCCACAATGTTTCGTTATATGGTCACAACAGCAGAAAGTGATGATGGCAGCATATTATAGCTTAGTGATTTTTCATGTTAATGTTCGTCATCAGATTAAAACAGTTTTAAAACATTTTATTTTATGTTTTTTATTATATGTATACATATTATATGTGCATGTGATTTCTTTTGTTTTTTATTTATATGTTTACTTTTTGAATTTCTGTTTATTATTACATTGTTTTGTACTTTTATTTTTATGTAAGCATTTTTATAGGATATAAAAAGAATAAAATGCTTTATGGACTAAAAACTACTTTATTTATAAAAAATTGGAACAGATCCAATTAAATTTGTATAGGTTTGTATCAAAATAATTGATTCGTTATACGGCTTTTCGCTTTATAGCCAACTTTTCCGGAACGTATCTAGGCTGTAAAGTGAGGTATGGGTGTAATACATTAATTAAAAAAGCAATAATTTTGTATATTATATGTCTTGAAACATACACACATATATATATAATTAATATAATAATTATATATAATTTTTATTATGATGTATTATAAAGTGAACCTGTGATAATAAATATTGTTAGTTTACTCGTCACTTCTCTTTAGTCCTAGTTTCTGTAGTTTTAATGTAATATGTAACTGTGAGAGAGTACATGTGCTAGTTTCTAATTGTTTACCTGGCTCTGCATCTCATAAGTATACCATATATAGTTCAGTGTAAAATCCTCTATCTGACATAAATAACCTGTACATGATTTGTTTTAAAAACAAGGATGCTTTATATAACAATAATTTTAAGCTAACTGAAATAGGTAGAAAAACAGCAGTGATAAGAATATTTTTCTCAAATTCAGGTATTTGTGGTTACTAAATTAAATCATTAGTAATAATGTAATTTAACCTCATTATACTGTCATGTACTATTTAGGTATAAATAAAAAAAAAAGTTGACATGCATGATCATCGGTATGATTTTTTTTCTTTTTCTTATTTTAAAATTTAGTGTTCTTGAAGTAGAGGAGAGTAGGAAAATGACTAAATATGTGATTGTTAAACTGTATTCCATTGTCAGTATTACATCAAATAATGCATAGATTTTGCCAAGATGCCAAAGGAAACTGTCCTTTATAGCTTGTTCTTTTTTAAAAAATTTATTTAATCATGCATTTGATGAGTCTTAATTAGTGTTTTGTTTAAATTCAAACTATATCAGTGTTAACAGCATCCATGGAAATATTGCACAGCAACTTATAGTACTCCGTTACCATGTTTTGAAGCCAACTTGCTTATACAAAGGATTGCATTTATTCCATTTTCAAATCAAAAATTATCTTTTTAAGGAAAAAAAAGTCTTATAAGCTATTTCATTATGAAGGTTTGAAGACATGTTAAAAGTATTTTTAAGGTCTTTTTGCACATTAATCATCTTGGAACTGTTTTTGTTTACCAGGATGACTTAAAAGATTCTGTCACACGGTTGCAAAAACAAGAGGAAGAATTAAGAAATGAACACAGTAGATGTCTTGCCAAAATTTACCAGTTGAAAAGAGATTTAGAAGGTTTTTTTCCTTTTCTCATTCATTAAAAAAATTCCGTAGCTTTTCAAATTTGTATTTATGTAACATGCTAAATTTTTTACGTTTTTAATCACTTTTATTAGACTTCCAGTAGTTTTACTTAGATATTACATTGTATTTTTTTAGATGTTATCTTATTATATTAGACTGTATAAATCTACTGCCATTTTGTTGCATCTTATAGTATTTGAACACACAGCCATAAAAATATAACTGTACAAATAAATTACTTATATATTAATTTTGTATAAATTAATGCTTGAATAGCATTAGATTTTTAAATTTCATTTCATTTTCAGCCATTTATATGGCATATATACATGGAAATTATAACCTGAAGCCTTAATTCAAATTTACATGGTCACAGTTTCCTTAAAAGCCTGATTTTTATAATTTTAAATGTACAAAATATATTGGTTATAGTGTTTTTTATTGAACTGCCACCAACAGTTTTATATAAAAGAAATTCAGATAGTAAAATTATGAGTAAAATCAATTAATTTTTTTTACATAAAAAATCGATTTTTAAAATTTGTGTTTCTTGTTTTATGTAAAATATAAAATCTTAGAATTTCATCTTTGTTGTTTTTAGGTTATTTTACATTCTTTTTTATTGTTCTACTTATACAATGAAAGATTTTTTGAGTATATATATGTTAATATTATTTGCTAAAATGGCTTCATTGTTAATGATCTGTCATTTGTCAACTGCATGTTCATTGAATTTTATATATATATATATATTTTAAAATTGTTATTTTTTAAATTTAATTTTTTTTTTTTTTTTTGTTTATTCATTTACATTTCATTGAAATTTTATACCATAATCATTCCATTATAGTTTCAAATTAAACCTGCATAGCATTCATGCAAGTCTTTTTTTAATTTTGTATCAGTATGATTATACATTCTTGTCCTGAAATATAGAATTTTTCTGAAACAGATTCTTTTATCTTTATTATTAAGTTTTTATTTTTTGGAATGAAAGACCAAAAAATTCTTCATTTTGTTGTCACTGAAGTGCATGATTCAGACGTAGTGATATTTTGATACCAATGTTGAAATTTCTTTTTAAATATTATCATATGTTCCTCTTTTATATCCAGAACAAATCTGTTTAGATGATAATCTGTGAGGAAAGTTCAAAATGAGTGTGTAATATGTGCAAGTAATTATACATGCAATAAACAGTTTTCAGTTATTTTTCAACAATAATATGTCATATTTCTGTACTTTCTATGTCTTTTTTAGATAAGAAAAATGTAGAAAAAGATTTGGCAACAAAAATTGCTAGCATTCACCACCATGAAGAAGTTATTCGAACACTGGAGAGAGAAAAGAGAAGACTGACAGAAAAAGTGGGAAATTTAGATTTCAACTTATCTGCTGTAACCAAAGAAAAAGAAAATTTACTTGTAAGATATAGGAAATTTTTCTAATTTCATATCATATTTTGTCCTTATGTGTAAAAACTTCTATTTGGGGAAATAACAGATCTATTCATGCCATTTTAACTGTTTTATAGTAATTTTTTAAAAAAATTATTTTTTATTTATTTATATATATATATATTTGTTTTCTGTTTTTGGTGTGTGTGTGTGTGTGTTAGTTAAGTTGAACAATTAATGACAATATAAAACATGTATTTGACTATCCAAAAATATTTTATAAATGATGCTTTAATATATTTTAGAGGATTATTTATGTTTAAAAGGATTTGAATGTTTTGTTTTAATGACACAAAGTCTCAACTCCTGTCCCCTCTTAATCATGAAGCTAAAAACTTTGTTACCCTGAAACTTTGTAATAACATTTTATTACATTTTCCTCAAGAAATTCTTTTGTGTATCGTTTTTAAATCATATCCATTTATGTCTGTAACATGTAGTATTTACCATAATCAATCATAAGTAAAAGATATAAGTTAAGCATAAATGTGAGCTTGGATGTATGAATAAAGAAAATAAATCATTTTGCTTAGCCACAGTATGAAGTTTATTCCACAGTTATACACACACGCACACACATATATATATATATGTATGTATGTGTGTGTGTGTGTGTGTAAGTGTAAGTAATATACCCATTACATCACGTCCTTAAACTATAATCTGAAAGGGAAAACTAACTCATATTTACAAGGCTGGAGCTAGACTCAGCCTGAAAGGAATAAAAATTAAATTTAGAAGCAGTCGGGTTGAATTGTTTATTAGAGCAACAAAAGTATATGCATCCTTTCAGAAGAATGGCTCGGAAGTAATATCACCTTTTAACATTAACGTTAGAGCAAGAGGAACATGTGACTATTATTTGTAGGGTTAGCAGATTTAGGGGGCTCGTGATGCTGACCCACTCCTGACTCCAGACGTATACATGTGTAGAAATGCAAAGGCATGTGATTCATGGGAAGTTCTGTGGCTAAGGGTTAAATTAAGATTACTGGGTATTGGATTTAGGAAAGGGAATTAAAATGCTAGAATGGAGGGCATAATATTTTAATATATTACATATATATATATATTTCATACTTATGCAAAATAATGGAAGGAGCTTTTTTTTATGAATTTTTCATTATGACTTTAGTGCTCTTGTGTATGCCTGTCATACCTTAAAAAATTTAAAATTTAGTCTGTATTTTTTGAACTTATAGAATAAATGTGTTGTATCTTGAACCCACGATTTATTTTTTAATTAGTAATCTGATATAATAGTTCAATATAAAATAGAAGCTTAAAAATCATAAATAAATTAGTTGATTATATGTTTATGCTATTAAACAATGAATCTTTTAAACTGCGACCAGTGCTATTGCAAAAAATGAAGCTGTAATGCAATAAATATATTATAAAACAAATGTCTATCTAGTTCAGGATTTGTAGGTTAAAGTGAATTATATCTATGTATGTACTTAGCTCTTCTGAAAGTGATTACTTGGTTGTAAATCAATATTATTAGCACAATTGGTTTTCATTAAATTTTTCTCTTAGGAAAAGGTTGAAGATATGAAAAACAGCATATTAAACTTTGAACAAGAAATGAAAACTGTGACAACAGCCAAAGAACATGCTGAAACCAAAGCTACTAAATATTTTCAGTCCTATCAATATATTGAAACTGACATAACAAGTTTAAAGGATACCATAGCATCTAAAGAAAAGGAAATAAGAGTAAGTATATTATCTCAAAATTTCTGATCCTGGGTTGATTTTGGGGTTTTGTGGTCTTTTCTACATTCTTAGTTTTTATTTAAGAAATTTTAATATTTTTACTTTTATTTACAGTCTTTAGAACATAGTTTACAGACTACAAATAAAAAATTCTTATCATCTGAAAATCGAAATAAAAATCTTCAAGGAACTATTGAAAAACTGACTTCAGCTATCGAGAAACATATAGATAATGAAAAGTTACTGCAGCAAAAGGTAAATTTTTTAGATAAATATATATATATGCATAATCTAGTGTTTGAGTATATGTGCACTTACATGTGCAGTTGTGTACTCATGTGAGTTTTTATTCTATCAAATTTTATGATGTGGGTGCAATAAAAAAGTACATTGTATTACTCAATTCTAGTGTGTAATGCTTTATTATTTTTAAAATTTTAGTTAAACTGACACTTACTTTATGCTAGTTCTGTCATTGTTTCAAGATTTATGCAAAATGTTATACTGTTTATCATAGTAATAAACTGTAATAATTTGTAGAAAATGGGTGATATGAAATTTCTAATTTAAGAAAAAAAGATTTTTAAGATTGACACTATAATTTTCTTTCTGGTCTTAAGAGTTCCCATACTCTTAGAATTTTTAAATACTCTACACTTTTTATGGCTGTCAATTTATTTATTTTTTTTTAATTGCAGCCTTTAAAAATGATTCAATTTGAAATACAGTACAATCTCCAAAATCCGGAATCGTTCAGGACACAGCAATTCCAGATTTGGGAATTTTGCTGATTTGAGAGGTTTTTAAATAACACTACAAAATTTTAGGAGGAAAAATAAACACATTTAAAAAAAACATGTAAAATGGTTTAATTATTAAATAAACCTAAATACTAATATATAATTACATTATAATTTAAACATTTCAGTCAATAATGTCTGTTGATTTAGTTTCAGCTTATTAGAAATTATTTTTTCTCGAATCATATAGAGTGCCATAATTTCGTGTTCTGAGATAAAATTCCAATGTTCTAAGCCTAATATTGTCCTATTTAATGATTTTATCTGGTCTTCCGTTGACATTCTGAATCATTCTCATGATTGCTGTCATCATAACCTTTGTTATTTACCACACTATCAGTAATTTCAGAATTGCTCAGATAACTGACGATTGGCATATTTTTGTCAATGTCTAAAACTTCCTGTATGTCCGATTTATCCAAGTTAATGTTGCCTTTATTTGCACATTCTACTAATTCTGCTATTTCAGCTTTTTTCCGAGATACTTGAAAGCCTTCAAAATCGCTGCTGTCACTTCCTTGAAAGGAAGCGAATTTTTTTACTGATCATTTTGGTATCGACGTCTATTGCTAAAATGGAAAAGTAAAATTGACCATTTATTTAAACATTTCGGATTTGGGAGGTTGTACTGTATATAATAAATAAAAGAAAAAAAATTGTTTCTTGTTGTATTTCTCTCTCTAAGCTTCCATAACAATTATCTTTCTTGCAGATTATTGGCCATTTACATTAATTCAAATTAATTAAAAATGTATAATGCAAATAAAAGTATAAACTTTTAATCATAGTTTTGAATATAAAGTAAATATAAACCTAATATATTAGTTAATAATCATTACTTCTTAATTTGGATATTTGAGTTGAAAAAATTATTCTGCTTATAGTAAAGAATATAAATAATAACTAGTTGGTACCCATCAAAACATGATAGCTAGATAGTAAATAAATGTACTAATATACAAATTATACTCAACACATCATTGCCAAATGTTGAAAATCATAATAATGCACAGAAACAAATTAAAGTGTTTAAGCGGCCTCGTGCTTAGTGAGTATCTAATGCCAGATTTTAAAATGTCACTGAGCATGTGCAGAAAGCAATTTTTAATTATAAATTATCACTAATTAATAGGAATTGTGGTTGCTAAAACCAAATTTTACACATCTATAGATCAAAATCTTTCATTTAAGACCAAAATGAAGTAAATTTATGCAGTAATTTTCTCTCAAGGACTGTCCAAAGAATCGGCTTAACAACTCAAATGTATAGATTTAAAAAGATAACTTATTTATGTATGTGCAGGTAACCCTCCTATAACACAGTAGATAGGTTCCTAGAAAATGCCATGTTGTGTGAAACCATGTTATATGAGACCCAGAGACAGTTCAAAATAGGGGGGTTACATTCTGAAAACTTATTAAAAACAAACTTTTTTTTTTAAATTCCATATAAGCAACTTAATTTTTATTAAAAATATAAATGTGTATGTATAACACGAAACGAAAAGAAACATAAAAATTTTATTTTCATTTAATGCAACCTTAATTTAATAAATTTCTTCCTCATCACTGCTCAGTACAATCAAACGAGAACATTTTTTCGATTGAATGATATCACCTTCACTTTCAGAACCTTTTTCTTCATTTAGATTTTTGCGCCTTCTATCCTCTTAAAAAAAAATCTGTAATTTTGGTTTATTTGTGGGTTTTTACAAGGTCATTGTAGATTCACTGTATGGAGATAGACAATTTTGCAGCTCTCTTTTGAATTTTCTTTCAGTGGAAGGGTCTGCATTATTGAAAAATGATTCAAGATTTTCATCTAAGCTTAGGCCTTCTTGTAATTTTATAGAGTTAAAAATGAATAAATTATAATTTGTTTATACATTTTCATGTAAAGCCACTATAGTTCATTATTCCTTCCCTTCATTATTTTAAGGTAATTTAGTTTTTAAATGTGTTAAACAAAAATCATGTTATCTAGTGCTACAGAAGTACAGTGTTGTACAAAGGTTTTCACAATTTTTATCATGTTAGAGTGAAACCATGTTACAGGTCGCAGTGTTATACGAGGGTTCCCACAATTTATCTTATCGTGTTAGAGCGAAACCGTGTTGTAAAATGCCATGCTGTAGGAGGGCTACCTGTATATAAATGTCTTTATCAAAAAAAGTGAAAGGAAAATTGAGTTTGTTGATTGAGATTTTCCATTCTCATAAGGTAAATAATATGTATAAGAACATGGTCTTATTACTTTAAGATATCTTTATCACAAAGTATTTATTTATTTATTTATTATTATTTTTAAAGGCAAGCTGTGCATGTAAGACACATATTTTTACACAAGCAGTTAATATTTATAACCTTTCAAAATATTTAAATTTTGAGAAAAAACAAGAAATCATGTTTAGTTCAAACATGTGTTTTCATATAATGTAGTAAACTTCTCTCTTTCAACGTGTTTAAATTTAAGTAAATATATTTTGAATTTTTAATGAAAATATTGATTACATTTAGTAATTCATTAAATGTTTCAGGGCTGGCTCTCTGTTCAGAATTACATGTGCCTAAATGTAAAGGTCTCAATTTAGGATTGTAAAAGTTTGATCAGATATATGTTACATATAATATATGTAGTCTGGTTTCTCTAAAAGAAGTCTTCTTTGAAGGCATGATGTAGATATCTATGAATAATTAAAGAATTGAAAGTAATAAAGTTATTCATGCATGTTGTGTGATTGCCTTTAAAAATATTAGCTAAATGTTAAGTTTCCGTTTTGTTTTCAGAAATATGCTGTTTTGTGAAGATATGTAATCTTGAACATTATAAAATAATGAATATGTTTTTCAAATTTTATTTGTTTCTCTTCAAAATAGTGTCAATTTTAGAAGTGTTTTAAAACCTTCACCTGGCCATACAAGGTTTACTATAGAATTGGAAATATATGTGTATAAATTTAGATGTGTGAAAAAGTAATTTTAAAATTTTAGGTCAAAACTAATTTTATAAAATACCTGTACTTTTTTTGTTTTAGGTAAATAGTTTAAGCAATACACTATCTCAGAACTCAGATACGCAACAGAATTTTTACCAGGAATTTGAGAAAATAGGAAAAGAACGCCGTAAATTCCAAAATGAAATATCACATCTACAGCAGTCATTAGACAAGGCAAAGTATGTTCTGTTTTAGATTCTTAAAAAGTTTTTCATATTTTCAAAAGGTATTGGGTTTAAAGCATTTAATTAATATTATATGGAAAATATTACTTATTTCTCATTTTTTTATAACTATGCTTTAACTTGTAGTACTTACTCATTGAGTATTGTATGGCAATGGATATAAAGTTAACATGATCAGAAGATAACATTAATTTTTAATCATTTCTAAAATTAATCATTAATTTATTCATTTTGTTGAACATTTTGTTTAAGACTGTCTTAAAAATCTATCTTCTTTAAAAGCTTTTATGAGGTTAAATATTTAATAGCATTTTTTGAACCAGTAATTTAAAATTACTTAGGTACAGAACTGACTATGAAATGTGTGTGTTGAGGTGATGCTATTTCTCTTTTTGTCAATTTTACATCATCATTCATCAACAGCTACATTTTATCTTCAAGTAAGTAGGTAATGCCTATCTTTAACCTTGTGAGGTATTGAATCAAAATTAACCCCCCTGGTTTAAATAAATCTCTGTTTGAAGAAGAAGAAGAAGCACCTTATGCAAATGAGTGGCGCTTTTCTACTATACGGGAATCCCCGTGGATAGGGTACATGCTTGACAGTGAGAGGGAAAACACTACGTGGCGAGGTCAGACAGGGGCGAACGGCGAATGAAAAACAATTGGAGGGAAGATCGATTTGTCGTACAGCAGCTGGACATTATCAAGTTTACTGAATGCATTTTAAAGTTAGCTATCATTCCAGTGACCTGATGATAAAATGAAGACAGAAAGGTTAGTGTGGTGTATGTACAAGCAGTGGCGTGGCTGAACTCTGATAGGGTTTCCGTAATATAACTACCGGGATTAACACATGCGATAAATAATTCCCCATTGCCTGCTAGCAATTGAGTACGGTATTTATGTAGTCTAATTGTGTTGTAATAAATAGTTTAGTATAGAAAACCTTGTCAGATCTTGTTAATGGTGAGTTCATTTGTTTAGTATATACAATACCTTAAGGGTAAAGGAAACAGTGAACTTCACAACCTCTTTACCTAACTTTTAATGATTTTACAAATCGAGAGTTGCTATTTACAGTTATGAAACTATTGAGCTTCTTGATTTTGCGTTGAGTGCATTTTAGTTTTACCATTCTATCATTTTTGTTGCAAGCGTGCTTTTTGCTTCATAATTTCTCCTAAAATGTCAGTCTACTTTTTACAGAAGTTTAGCTGATGACTATGAATTAAAAAATAAAATTCTACAAGATGAAGTGGAGGATCTCAGGAGAAATTTGAACCAAACTCAAGGAAAAGATGAGGAAAAAATTAGGAATCTGCAAAATGTAAGATTTATGTTCGTGCTGCCATTTATGGAAATGTGTTTGTATAAGTTCTTTCATACTAAACTAGCTGAATACCTGTGCTTTTCTACAGAGTACATTCAAATTAAATACAACAGTCAATGTATGCAATTAATTATCTGCCCCCCCCCAAAAAATATATATATAATAAATATAACGGTCATTGTATGCAATTAATGCCAAAAAACATTATTAAAAAAACTGATGGATATTTTTATAGGCAAAATAATGCAGAAGAAAATATTCAAATTAAATACAATAGTCAATGTATGTAATTAATTTGTATGTTTAATATCCATAAAACATACGAATTTGAATTAAATTCTTAAAAATTTCCATCTCAATTGGTCTAGTGGTTAAATTTTATCTTTTACCGTATGTCAATATTTTTTTGGTCAATTTATTTCGTTGTTATGCACGTGACGCAAAATTAATTTAAAGTATCCCAAAAAGAAAAAAAATCTCGTAATCAGCATTTAATAAATTAAATTCTAAAAATTAATCTTTAAAAATTCACCAAAAATTAGAAAAGGGAGGTAAAGATTCAAAAAAGATTTCATTTTAAAGCAATTTTGGTGATCTTTCTCGTGATATAAATTTTATAACCCTCAGATTAGTATTTTAAATTCAAATTTTTAAAAATATTACAAAAACAGCTTAAAAATTTAATTTTAAATATATCTAAGAAGAATTTTTCAAAAATCTTTCTTACTGCACCCCTACATATAAGAAGAACCACCATGCAAAATTTCAGTCCTTTATGTCCAGCGGTTGCATTATCTGTCAGTCAGTCACGGAACTCTTTTATATATATAGATTAATATGGTCTATTATCTTCGTAGATTTTATTGAAAACAAAAGAACTGGAAAGAGAGTTCACCCAACAAGTAAATCATCTAGAAATTCAGAAATCGAATCTTGAGAAGAGGATATCTGAAATGAGTACTTCTGTGAGAGAATACAAAGAAAAACTCCTAAGTAAAGAAGAAACTTGCATCATTCTGGAAAAGGAAAAGAAATCTTTACAAAAAACTCTTGAAAAAGTGAGTTACATAATTTACTTTTTTCTTTTATGCTTAGGGTTATAATCCTAAATTTTAAATTAATTTATATTTTTATTCTGAATTTATTAGTTGACTTTTGAGTACCATTAATAGAAAGAAGCATTTAAATTTCTCAATAATGATTATAAGCATTAACTGATGACAACAGATAACCTTGTTAAAATGAAATTTAGCTGGCTTTGTATTCTGTTCTTTTCACTATAATTATCTAAATTATAAAAAAATATTTTTACTTTTTTAAATAAATTTTAATGTGTTTGAATCATACATCCAACCTATTAAAGTGTTGGAGCAGCATTTCTTAAACTGTGGGTCACCACCCCAAATGGGGTTACAAAGCGAAATTTTGGGGGTCACCAAAATTTAATTCTGATACATTAATTTAATTCTTGTCATCCTCCACAAGTATCTAAGACATATATTTTACTTTATTTACTACTATTTTTCATATATACTACTATTTTACATTTGTACAGGGTGTCTGAAAATACCTAAACACATTTTAAAAATTTATAAAAAAAAGTATACAAGGTAGGAACTGGAAATTCACAGATGTGTTACCACATATATTAGAGTTTTTTTCTGTGTCAAAAAAGTTCAAGAAAGGGTGCTAGTTGTTCTGTGAAAATGAAAGTTGTAAAATGGCTGAAATTGTCAATGGCTATTTTGCTGTCCCACAAATTTCTTATTTACATCCCAAAATCATTTGGCAATAAGACAGTGCAATGCCTCATTAGGATATGATTGTACGAGACTTTTTAAATGAGGAATTTCCAAACAGGGGGAATGGACAAGATGGTCCCATCCAATGGCTGCCTTGATCTCCAGGCATTTCACCGCTTGATTTTTTTTGGGGGGGATTAGTCAAAGACAAAGTTTATTCAACAAAAGAAGACAGTCTTAAAGAACTCAAATGCATAATTGCTGTAATTTCATGTGTTATGTAATCTGTTTTGGAATGCACATAGGCTGAAATGGATTACCGACTGTATATTCTCCATGCCACAAAAGGAGCACATATTGAAATTTATTGACTATACTAAAGAAACCTCTAATATATAAGGTAACAAGTATGTGAATTTCTAGTTCCTACCATAAGTACTTTTTTTTATATAAATTTTTAAAGTGTGTCAAGGTTTTTTGAGACACCCTGTATATTGTTTACCAAAGAAATAAATTATTTATGAGAAAATATTTATCTTTATATCTTTATTAACTGGGGTTGCAAAAAAATCTGGATGATTAAAAGGGGTCATGAATGAAAAAAGTTTAACCCGTTTGCGACCAGCGTCCCGTATGCGCGACGCAACGATTCCACTGTTATCAGCCCAGCATCTCGCATACGCGAAGAACTCTGATCATCACGGGGAGCCCAGTGTTGCGTATGCATAATTTGAAAATGGAACGATTTGTTTGAATTTTTTAAATGCTAGTAGATGGCGCTAAATGGTAACGGTTTTCACAACGGTTGAGTCATATGGCATTTGACCTTCATGTACGGGCATTAGTTTCTGTTTTTCTGTTCTGTGCTTCTGGATTTGATAGATTTATTGGTGTAAACAAACTGTGAATCACGGCTCTTTAAAGAGCACGTATGTGTTAAAGGGACGTCAGCGTTTTTATTTATTGCTTTGCTTTTTTTGTTAGGAGAATATGGTGAAGTGCATCTAACTGACTATTACAGGGTATGAGAAAGAAATATTTCTGGGTGTTTTTTGTAGATATTTTGGATATTTTTTTTCGTTTTCTTTTTCTCGAACACGAAATCACTTTATCACTAGACAGTGATTTCGTATATACATCGCCTGTATATACATCGTGAGACTGCTGGCCATTAATTTAAGGGGTGGGGTTATATTCAGTTTCATTCCGTTATCCATGGCTAAAAGACCGAGATACCTAACTAAGAGTGAAATATGTGTTGTAATCAAAATATGGTAGGTGTTTACGCTGGCAATTCTATCATTAATCACTATCCAGCATTTAGTAAAACAGTGAAAAGACATAAAAAGCTGTTTTTTGGTTTGTTAGATATGGCACTTCTAAATGCAAATGTAATATATTCTAAGGTAAAAGGAGAGAATATACCCGCTTTGGAATTCAGATCCAGAGTTGTTAATCAGATAATAGAACAGTTCGGAAAACCAAGAAACTTAAAAATTTGTCCAAAATCATCGGGCACTCAACCTTTCCATTTATCTGGAAGACATTTTTGGAAAATTTAAATTGACGAAAAAGGTTATAAAGGTAGAAGGCGATGCGTTGTGTGCACTAAAAACAAGGAAAAGCGAAAGAAAACATCCTATTATAAGTGCAAAATATGCAAGGTAGGACTGTGTGTCGATCCTTGTTTTGAACTATTCCACGCACAACAGAATATTTAAATTGGAATTTCATTATCTACAGATAATTATTGCTTAATTTTCTTTTTTTTAAATATCGTATTTGTAACTTTGGTTTCGTGTGTACAGTATTTGTTTCCGTGTGTTTAAGTATAATTATAGTATTTTGCATGTTTCATTTATTTCTATTAACGTTATATTCATTATATTAATACATATTAAGAAGTAGTATATTATATACATAATTTCTAAAATTGAAGTCATTATATTAAAATGCTGATTTTATATGAATTTTTTTGTAAAATTAGGCTTAACTGCTGAAAATGCGTGGGCTGGTGGCGACGCTCCATTTCAGAGCGTTTGGTCCCATGACTGCGATTTGTTTTCCGCGCGCTGGTCCTCAAGGGGTTAAGAAGCGCTGTGTTAGAGCATTAATATTTTCCTTGAATACAAGGCTTCAGTGATTCAAAACTTGTCAGAACAAGCCTTCTGCCTGCTTTCTTTAATTTTAGTGATACACAAATCAAACCCCAGGAGTTTTGAATCTTCTTTTCATGATAGAAAAGTGTATGGGGCACTTTATTGTACCATATGAAGTATTATGCAATAATTAACTATGAATTGCAGTCTTATCACTCTTAAGGCATATGTAGTTTTATATTTGCTAAATCCTGTAAATTTGTCCAAAATAAGATATAACCCCTGTTTGTATTTATCAGTTTTTCCCTTCTTCATATTTCTTCCTTCACATTTATTTTCAGGTTGAAAGAGAGAAACAAAGGACAAGTGAAGAAACTGCAAAATTTCTATTAGAAAAGAGTTCTTTAGGTCGATCATTAACAAAAATGGAAATTGAAAATGCTGCTTTGCAAGAAAAAGTTCAGAATCTACAAGTAAAATTTTAAATATTAGTATATATTTATTATTTATGACTGGAAAAATAAAATTATGTAACTGAATAAATTTTAGATGATAAATTACTCCCAAAAAAAGTAATTTATTTCTTGAGTTTGTGACATTTTTAAACATGAATGAATGAATGAAAGAAAAATGTAATAATTTTACATCAGCCTCTTAAATCTAACAATCCAGTGTTTATCACAATGAAATAAATTCTTTTTCATTTCAGTGAGGTTATGAATATAATTCATAACCTCGCTGAATTGTAGCTGAGCCAGATCTTATAAAGGAATTAATTTTCTGTATCATAATATTTTAAAATGTGTTAATTTTTTTAAAAATTTCATTGCAGGCACAACTTGCTGAACTTGAAGAACGTCACGCACAAAGAGTGAAAGACTTTTTACGGAGTCAGAGTATTGAGTCAAAATTAGAAGATGATAGATTACGGACTGCTTTAAAACAAACAGAACAGCTAATGGAAGTTCGAGAAAAAACTCACCGCCAGAGGGTCCTTGGTTTAGAGGAACAAGTAAAATATTTATATGTGTTCTTTTATTTTTTCATAGAAAGTGCATGTCTTTAGTTTATGATATTCAATGGAACCTCAATCAATTATTCTCCAAATCATCGTTTCCCTGTATGTGTCATTTATGTCATCCAGTCCCGACAATAATATTCCTTTGTTATGTTCCTGCATCCATAGTTTTCCTGCATTTATCATTCAGTTTGATCAGTCCCTTGAAAAATGATAAAATGAGGATAGATCAGGGGTGGGCAAATTGCAGCCCGCTACAGATTTTTTTATGGCCCACCAAGGTAGCCAGAAAATTTGCCAATATTTTATTTAATTTATATTTTTGATTTTTATGATACAATTTATGCTTTTTCTGAAATGCAATAATTTTAAAAGGTGCGGCCCTCCACTTCCACAAAGCAGCCCCTGAGCCAAAACAATGGCCCACCTCTGGGATAGATTGATGATTATCCTCTGTAAATTTGTAAAGTTTTCAGAAACTAAATTCTTAATAATTGTTTGATTTTAAAAAAATAATAATAGCTAGCTTAATGGTCTCTTTGAGGTGGTATACTCTTGACTTACTATTGGAACACTTTCATGTTCAATGACAACATTATGGAGAAACTGCAGAGTAATTCCAGTTTAGAAATTCCCGATTACTTTTCCTATGAAATCAACAAAATAAATAATTAAACTAATGATTTCAGAGTTTCAGCTGTTCTGTTAATGTGTTATTGCGCTAAGTTATGCATCAATGGGAATCAACGTTTATGATCATTGGCTTTTAGCAACAGCACTGCCTTAAAAACTAAGTGCAGTAGTATTTTGTCACTCATTGTGATGACAAAGAACAACATTTTTAATGTATAAATGTCTTTTTTTTTTCAGAATGTTAGTCACATGCATCTGTATCATGTGACCAATACATGCAGCTTGTGTTTTGACCATTTTGTACCAAGGCATCAGAAAGGCCACATAATAAAATTAAATATAGCATGTTTCACCATTTTTTTCCCTTCTATTGAGCTGAAGTTAAAATTGTTTGTTATTTTACAGTTTTATATACACATGAGTAAAAAAAGAGAGGGGAATTTCTCAAAATTCATAAATACCTCCTAGGATAGATCAGGTAGAAATGCCATGGCAAACTAGAATTTTTAGGATTACATCTGCAAGATGTACAGAATTTCAATTTTCATTTTGGTCACTGAGTGATATTGCTTTACAAAAATTTCTATTTCATCTGCAAAGCCATATGGAAAATTACAAGATACTTTTACCATTTAAGGGTGATCTTATATTATATCTGCCCTGGTAAACTGTTTCAAAGTTGGGTGAAATATATTTTCTATGTTGTTGGTATTGTAATATGATATAATTAATAGAAAAGGCAATTTTTCAGTTTTGGGGGAATCAAGATGAATTAACTTAGTTTTTTAGAGCAGTGTGGCTGGAATTTAGTATTTCTGAATTTAGGGTCTAAACTTAAAATTTGTTATACTGGCTGTTTCTCATAATTTTTTGTTAATGTGTTAGTCAAAACTTGATAAGCTTTCACATTCTCTTAATTTGTTTGAAAAATTCCTTATTTATTGAATTTCTTTCCTCTGTATTCTTCTGAATATTTCTATGAATTAAATTTAAGAAAAAATATTAAGAACTTTTTAGAGAAAACAACTTGAGATTTCATTAAACCGGAATGAAAATTTTAATTTATCATTATTAGTGACCATTCTGTATGTAATTTTATTTTTAAGGCCTGGACTCCACTTCACCAGAAAACGCGACAGAAACAGAAAACAGAATCGGAAAATCTACGCACTTCCGGTTTTTTTCGTTTCTGCCCAGCAGAATGACGGCGGAAAACAGAGTTGAAAATGTTGAACTTTTCAGTTTTCGTCCGCGGATTCCGCGTGTATGACAGCCAATAGGAATGCGTCTTGATCCAAGAAACACAAAACAGCAATGGCGTCTCGGTTTGACATGGAAGCGTTTATTTATGAAGTTGGCGCTTACCCATTTCTACCATCACCTCCATAACTGCAAGCTAAATAAGTCAAACAGTAAATTCTACTAGAATAATTTGTTGGAATAATGATTTTCTATTACCAAATAATGGATTTAGTGCAAACTGATCTGTAATCCTAAGATGTCACTTTGTAAAGGTCTGATATTTTTAATTACCCAAATGTTATAGAGATGATATACACTAAACATGACAACTAAAACCCTCAGTAATATTTTGTCGAAATTTATATTACATACTATTTGTTATGCACTACTGTTTTTTCAACAAGACTGTTTTTTCAGAACTCCTGATCGGTAGTTCGAAGATCTCTAATTAAGGTGTTGTGAATACCATGTTTTCCCTTTCTTGGAAAATCTTTCGAACCCAGAATCGATGTTTTCTTTTTTTTTTTTTTTTTCTTCAGAGGTTCTAATTAAAGACAGCAGACTTAGGAAGTGCAAACTCGCCAAAGCAAAATCTGTGTCGTTTTCCATACTTTCTTGAGCTTAAGTATTTTATGTCCGAATCACAGCCAATGTAAAACAATAAACAAAAAAAAAAAAACGACGACCAGATGGCGCCAGCTGAGCGGAATCTGGTGAAGTGGAGTACAGAAAGAACGGAATCTCAGCAGAAACGGAAAACAGAAAAAAATTCCGTTTTCTATTCTGTTTTCTGTTTCTGGTGAAGTGGAGTCCTGGCCTTAATGTATATTTTTGGTCATTCCTTACCTTTTTTTTCCTCTGCAGATTGCTGTCTTAAAAAACCATCTTGAACGAGAAAAACTTCGATGGCAGCAGTATCATCAACGGTCTTTAACGGCCAATGCTAATATCAATTATTTACATTCAGTCCTTAGTAAATCCCTTCAGAATGTGTCTGATGATCCCCAGAAACTTCTGCCAGAAGCCGAGAGACTGGATTTGACAACTGAAATTGAGCTTAGTACCTCTCCTGGCATTTCAGTCTCAACTCCGTCCAAACTGTCACAATCAACATCACACTCACAAAAGACTTCTACACCCAAAGCAAAAAGACGTCTCGATTTATCACCAAAGACATAGCCTAATCGAATGTTATTGATTTCTTATGCAGCAATAATTTCACTCACTATTTTTTTAACTGTCATTTGTCAACATCTGAAGCTGCTATGAAACATATCACTTCATATATATATAAATTTGTACCCATTTGTATTAATGAGAGCAGAAAGTGAAAAAGATTACTAAATACATGCAATAATGTACCCCATTGCCCTGTTATATGACTTTGAAGAATTGTCTTAGATATGATTACAGTGTATGTAAAATTCTGGAGAGCTTTTCAACTACAATCTCTTTTAGGGATTGCAATAATGGCTTTAGTAAATACTGATTGATAAATATATTTAGTAAAATTCATATTAATTTGAATTTTATATATTGATTATTTTTATATTACTATAAAAAGAATGACAAAGGTAATTTGTTTTAGACATAAAGATAATTTTTTTTCGTCTTTATTAACCATTAATTTTGCTGGAAGCTATTTTTAACAACTTTAATTAATTCATATTTAAATCACTCCTGCCGAAATCATGTGTATTGTGTTTGTGCATTTAGATAAAATTTATAGTGTGTTTAGTTGCATGCATAAAGGGTGTTTATAAGGGAAATGCATGTAAGTGATTGCTTCAAGTTATGAATGAGTGAAAGTTTAAAAATAAATTATTTTTTTAAAAATGATGTGTATTTTGATATGATTTAATTATTTTTTTTTATAATAAATATCTAAACAGAGTAGAGTGTACAAATGACTAATTTTTTTTCTCATTTGAGAATGAAAATATAGTCATGTCTGGGAGAATATACGAAATATGGCATAGTTATTCTGATTTTATACCTTATAACTGTTTTAAAATACTTGTGACTTTCAGCTAACTATAAAATCAATAATATGAATCATATACTATTTTAAAGCTTTATAAATGATACTTCTTAATTTCCAAATTTAAATTGTTTAATTCTTTTAAATAGAAGTGTAAAAAGTTAATATTTATTTGAAGTCTTTAAGTAAATCAGTGACATAAAAAATGACTTTTTGTTTTCTTTCTGTTCCTCTTCATATTAGTGGTATCATGCATGTTGTATTTCAAAGTGTATATAATTTAGGAAGGGGAAAAAGAAAACAGTAATATGGAGCAGTAAAGTTGAAAAGTCACAATGAGATTTTTTATCCATGTAATTTCATAAAAATTAAAACTACAAGATAAAATATTTTTAGTACTAAGCCATATTTAAATCAAATTCATTTATTAAGTATGGTATTTAAAATAAATACATCTTACCATCTTTCACACCAATCTCCTTCAGATTTAAAATATTTTAATGATGACAATAGCATAATTAATGCTTCATTCTTTTGAAAAGCAAGGTTTGGTACCAAAATTCTCCGTGTATGAATAGAACTATTATCATTCCTTTGAACCTTTGCTTCCCTTAATGCCTGTTAATAAGTAGTTAGTTAATATAACTATACTAAATAAGAATCTTGTTGGTAATAAAAATTTATATACCAATGATTTCATATATATATATACACCTGACAAAGGACTTTGTCATTATGAATTTGAAGAAAATTAATTTATTCCCAGTGAATGACTCATTCTTTTATAATTAGCTGTATAAAACAGTAAATAAAATAATTATGAATGCACGCTTTAATCTAATTTCAACAAAATCTAAAATCTTCATTATTTCTTGGTACATCTTTATATTTAATTGTGCATTTATTAATATTTTGTATATGTTGAATCAAAGTTAGAGACAATTTTTATCACAGTTTATGAGTACTAGAGCAGGTCTCTAGGTAAAATTTATATTACTGAAAAGATATAATTAAGTATAGTTTGTATTAAATCTTAAAATATTTTCAGTAATAAATATATTACTTGTAGTCATTACAAAATATGTGAGTTTGATTTACTTTGTTTTTATTATGTTTGGCAATTCAACTCATTTTCCCTTAAAACAAAATCCTTTTATATGAAGCAGATTTCTTTTATGTTGCATTTATTTATCATGTGATAAAATCCTTGCCCTCATTTGAGATTTTCTGAAGTAAGTAAATAAATAAAGCCAATTAGTGGGAACGTTGATATAAAGAGATAATGCCTAGAGGACATTTATCAGAATGTAACTTTCAATATTATATTATTAAATCATAGGAAAATTGTGTGGAATACTTTTCTGAAAAAAAAAGTGAAAAAGTTAGCTGATACACACAGTATTACATTATTTCTAGGTTTACATGTTTTTAGTTATCGTTTTGTGAACTTTATATCATTTTTTATATGTTTGTTTTTCTATTGCATTTCATTATTCATTTCCATTCAGATTTTATTTGTTTGAAATCATATAATATAATTTTAAATCATGCCAGATGGCTTACAGAAGCTTACTATCAGAATATAGTAAGAATACTGCTTTCTGTGAGATGACTTATGTCTGCATTTAATTTTCTCTTTAATGGTATATTTTAAAGCTCTTTATTTCTAAAAGTATGTATATATACCTAAAATATGGTTCATAGTATTGTTTCCTGTGCATTATTTGTCATACATTTGAATATGTATTTTCTGATCCTCATATTTAGTGCCTTTCAGATGTTATTTGATGTGAAATTATAATTTATTAGTTTATAAATACTGGAGACTGATAAGTGTGTATGCTTTATTTTTAAGTTACTAAGTGTATGAAGATATTGTATAGTTAAATCAAAAGCCACTTACTATTTTTATCTGTTATACATTCCTTTCTCCATGTGATAAATTGTTGTAACTTCATGATTAGGCATGAAAACAAAAACTGAAATGCGCACATGATTTTATAAAAGAGCATTTTAGTTCTATTTTAACTCGTGCACTCTCATTCCAAGCTTCTTTGTAAATACAAGAACTTTTAGACTAGAACTTTGTTTATTCAGCATTTCATAAAAAGAAATTGTTTATGCTTCAGCTTTGCAAAGTTTATAAGATAAATATTTTGAAATTCTCAATAAATATTTTTTACTGAAACTAGTGATGATTTGCTTAGTTCTCTCATTTATGTGTTCTGTTATGCTACACTAATGTTATAATTCTAAAAATATATATTCATTCCACTTTGCAGTTTAAATATATTATTTGTAAGCAAAATTTGTCTTAATGAAATGTTTCATGCCATGTGTGGAATCTAAATTAACGAATAAACATATGATAGATCTGTAAAAGGATTGAAAAGTTTTCCATGACTGGTTAGAGAAACATAGAAAAGGTTAGTGTATTTCAAATATTGTTTTTCTCTGTTTTTCCCCTCTACTGTTTATTTGTATTAGCATTTAAATAGAGACATACTTTTTTTGTATGATATTATAGGGTATGATGTTGCTGTTGGTCAAATTTGTAGTCTCATTTTTTAAGAAACTCCTTGCACAAAGGCATCTTATTGTGGTGAGTTATTAATTTTTTTTCAATTATCTTAATTTGTCTTGTGACTTTCTTCTGTGTATATATTGTCGTTTTAAATGTGTCTGAAGAACAAATTATTGTTCTAATTTTTTTTCGAGAAAAAATTAAGAGTTTTAAATGTTTCTGATGAACAAATTTATTTTCTTTTGAAATTTTACAGTCATTAGTTAGAGGCACTTCTATACAAATAAATAAGAATATGCTTTCACATATAAGTATGCTGAGTATACCTCTGTGAAGAACAAACTAAAAACATATAAATTTCACTTTAGAAACATTTTTGTATTACAAAATATTATCAAAAATGAGCTTTGCTCTACCAAACAGTATAACATTACATCTTACAAAATGAACAGAGTTGTAAACTTAACCTATTACTACATGCAGCTGAATTTTGTCTTTACCACATTAAAGCTAAAAACAGACTTTTAATGACAACTTTTGTTACACCCACACCTGAAAGATGAATCTTTATGTATGCAATTTTTTATCTGTGCAATAATAATTTTCTGGGTTGAAAGAACAAGCACCGATTTCTATATTAAACATTTCTACATTTATTTTTGAAGTTAGGGGCAAAACTGAAAATTATCTGTCTAAAAATAAAAAATATAATTTATACATTGGTTTGTATCAAGACTGTAGACTTTAGATGCATAAAATCTAATTCAGTTGAACCAAATCCTACATATAACCTTACATTATCTTTCTCCATGGAAACTCAATATTAAACTGAAATCTCACAAATCATAACTCTAACTTTACATTGTCTGAAGTTACTGTTGAATTATCTTTCCCTTTTCTTAACTCATATGTTGTATTCAGAGATCATTTTATATAATTTCCTTTTTAAGAACCAAAAAAAAAAATGTAAGGTGAACATGCTCATAACACAAAAAAATGTATTTGTAGACTCCTTTTAACAAAATGTATCATAGAAAAAAAAATTGTGCCACAACCATATTTCTCTTTCAATGTGCAGGCAGGGGCGTCCAACCCGCGGCCCGCATGTGGCCCAAAGCAAGTATTAGTGCGGCCCAGAAAGAGAGCTCAAAGCTAAAATAAAATATCAATAGCCTGGCTCGACAGACTAAATGTTTTTTTAGTCCTCACTTCAATTGACCCAGATATTGATGCATTAATTTCTCATATTCAATAGCAATTACCACATTAATTTTATGACTCCTACAGTTATATTTATAATTATAAATAAAATTTATAATGAAATATGTTAATCATATTATACTTTTTTTTTTTACTCATTAACTATTTTTAATGTTAAGAATATTTTTGTGCGGCCCAAAACAATTTGTTTTCTTTCAGTGTGGCTCAAGGAAGCTAAATGGTTGGACACCCCTGGTCTAGGGGGTGCTAACTTGTCTACTTCTGCATCAGCTAAAAGAAAATTAAATTGCAATTTTTTATATTTGTTCCATAATAGTCTAGATGTAAAATTAGATTTTAAATACAAGTTCACATGATATGTATTTATTTTACTGATATAGATTTAGTTTTTAATTATGTATTTATTTCTGTTCAATTGCTTGAAAGCAGTTCACCTGTTGACCAAGGTGAAATAATTCTAATCAAAATTGATTTTAAATGCTTTGCCCTCTTTTTTGTCATTTTAAAAAGCTTGAGTTAAAATATTATTTTTGAAATGCAAAAAAATCATAGATAGTATCTAGTAGTCACAAACTAAAATGAGGTTGTGGGGTTTTATTAATGGTGAACATAGCATAGCTCATACATGTGATGATTAGCACACCTGTCTTGTAAACAAAAGTTTGATTTCCAGGTCAGCCTAATTGTTTTTTAGTGAAAATAAGAATGTTATAGAGATCTAGTTATTATAGTGGTGCCCTTTAAAAATGAGAAATGATTTTGATCTTGAGGGGGGAGGGGGGAGTCTTGAGCAGACAAGGGAGTTTGTTGTGTCCATTAAGGGAGATCATTGTATGGTGAGTATTCTTGGTAATGCAGGTTTGATTCTCAAACAAGTTTAATAATTTAAAGAATGGGAGTAAAAATGTGACAGAATTTGAGTCTCTAGAAAGTTAAAGTTTTGTAACACGATGTTTTTGAATCATGGCTTATTTTTAATAAGTAATATAGCTGTTCAATTCTTCAGTATTAGATTTTTTTACCAAAATTTTGTTTTATATATTTTATTCCTAATTCATATTATTATATTTTAAGATTAAATTTCATGCTGAAGTTCTCTAAAAAAAACAGTCTGTTTATGGAAGAGTCTCGTACTTCAAAATAAAATGTTCTTCAGCTCCTATTCTTTTTCAAAAAGCTTTCATTATGAGAATGCATTTAAAACCAAAAATATTCAATTGATATGTACAATATAATTAACTATGTACAGCATTTTTGGGGTTGAAATTCAGTGTAATAGATCTAAGCAAAAAGTTATTTGAAAAATGCTAAATCAGTGATTGATATGATTAAGTTCAACTGTACTTTACATTCTGTGATGATTTGTTGCCAAAAATAGATCCTTTTCAAAATGAAGCTTCTGTGGAAGGTATGATATGTTCTTGCTTTATGAATTCACATGTTCTATTCAATAATTATAAGCATCACAGACTCATGGCACATCTGTTGACTGCTTTTGGGGTAAAATGTCACAAATGCAGTCATCTTTTGTAAGTTAACAGTTTTGAGTGCACTGACTCATTCACAGCCAGTTGCTCTGGAAGATATATGGATGAGATGAACACGTCTCGGTAGCAATTCTCTGGAGTTTGTCATCACACAGGATGCACCAGTGGTTCACAATTTAAAACTTTTCAACCTCCTATTAAAAAAAAAAGATGAAGTAAGTAAATTTATTTTATATTTTTAAGTTTTTTGTGTGTTAAAGTTAAGATGGAGTTTCTTTTTGGGAAGCTCTTAGCAGAGTTTGAAGTACCCTTACAGAAATCTAAAGAACAAATTAAGAATTTTTAAATAAATTAGTTCTATTTTCAAGAATGTAACTGGTCCACAGGATATGTAAAATGAAAAGTAAGAAGCACTTTTTCATTAACCCTTCAGCAGGCACACCCATGTACAAAGTGCAACAGTTTTGTAATTTTGAATGGTCTGTTTTTTTATATGTAAGGTTTGAATATTCAAAGCAGTATCTATTTATAGCTACACCCTTTCTAATGCAGGTCTGATTTTCTGATCCTGCTATTCCTTTCCATTTATTATTAGTTGTGATTTAACTTTGGTAAACCAGCGATTATACTGGATTACAATACGACAAAAGCAGGAGTTGATGTAGTTGATCAAATATGCAGCTATTATACAGTATCCCACATATCAAAAAGGTGGACAATCTCATTGTTTTTTTTACCTTTTTGGACATAATAAGAATCAATTCAAAAGTTGTCCTTAGATCCAATAAACTGGACAGTTTTGAACTAAAGCGATTGTATCTGCATTCTTTGGCCTTTAATTATAAATATATCTCAATATTATCAACATTTTATAGCTTGTCATGAAACGCAGAAATATTTTCAATTTGAAAAAGAAAAAGCTTATTACAAAAGGAATAATCAAGGTTGAAATAGACGTTGCACTTTGTGCTACGTGTGACACATTACAAAAATTGGCGTGCCTGCTGAAGGGTTAGTAATAAATTGCCATATTATAGACTAAGAACATGCACAGACATAGAAGCTTTTAGAGTTCTTGGAACAAAATGAAATTGGTATATTTTAACTGTTAGTACTTCTAACGTTAATATTGGCTGAAAATTGCCGAATCTTGTGGTCTGTGCAATGCCATTTTAGACATGACAAGATTTGAAAATGTAATTGAAGAAAATGTGGAGGAGTGACAGCAGCAAAGATAAAGATTTTATCAGGGTGAAGTATTCTGGATGCAACTTAAGGAAGCTAGTAGAATAATGGGTGGGGGAATGTAGGGAAGGTTGAGTTACACTTAAGCTCTGGAATGTGTAGAGAAGCTGCCTTACTATACTGCTCAACAAACATAGTTTGGTTTTTATACACTATCTACCACTAAGTATTTGGACACCTGTGATAGAAAAAAAAAAATCAAAATTTATTCATTATACCTGACGATTACACCTTTCTCAAAATCAGATAACTCTGCACTTTGTGGCATCTTGCATGTGACTAATGCCAATGTTGTTTCTTACACGATATTTAACAGCGGAGGGCATGACATATATCAGAACCACAGATATTGTCATTTGCATGGGTGTTTAAATACTTATTGGTGGATAGTGCAATATCACAGCTTTCCATAACATTAAAGATCTTTTAGAACTTGTTTTACTTTTTGGTGAAGAATTAAGAATGTTTAAAAAATAATTACTTTTAATGTCCTTAAAGATATTTAAGAAATGTGAAAACCTTGCACTTTTAGAAAGTAAATGGGGAAATATCTTACGTTGTTTGATTTGACATAGTGATCCAGACCTGCTACGTGAACAAATACACTTTCCTGTAAACCTGTCACAGGTGGCTCCATTGTGACAACGGCATCGAAAGGCACAGTTGGGTCCATATCTGTTTGCTGGACATACTGGAAAATATTTATATTTTAAAGGTATTTTACAATTTTCTAGAAAAAAATAAGCATAAATTACGGTAATTTGGTTTTAAATTTATATGAATACAATATAATGAATTACAGAAAAAGAAAATTGTAAATAATTCTAATAGTAGTAAACTCAGTTTATGCATTTTGATGAGTTATTCAAGCTATAACTTAATACTATAAATGGATAACAATACAAATTATAATCATTAAATCTAATATAATGAAATCTGTGAACTTAATATAGATCTGATACCTGATGAATAAGTATTGTCAAAATCCAGCTAAATCATGTTTTTTATGGATATGGATTGAACTGCATAGTTATATCAACCTCAATTCAACAATTACTTTAAAGATGCTTAGTTTCTTCTGTGGCTTGTTGAATTAGCAACACCAGCTTTATATGTAAATTGGAAAGTTAAAACCTAAATTAAGAATTAGTTGAGAATGTCTCAGTACAGTTGCTATCTTTAAAGACTGAGAAATAGAACTCTTATAAAGCTACATCTGACTTGAAGGGTAAAAAAAATATATAAACTGTTCAATGAGATACTATGTGAATGAATATGTCCAATTATTTTTTAATAACTTATAATAGGAATATTTTATTGCATAATAAAGTCACCCTTTTTTAATTTTGGTAAATGAGCTAAAACTAAATTCTACTAGGTATTAAAATGTTGATTATTTACACTTTTAGAAATGATTATTGCAGTAGGCTTTTCTTGTGTGTGTATTTCAATTGATTGCTAATTGTGTTTTGTGTAATATGTAAATGATCCTTATTTGATAATTCTTAATATTCTGTTAAAATATAAATGAATTTCATATTTTTGCTAACTGAGTATTAATCGTTCACATAATGTGTAACTGACAGCTGGGGTTAAGTATACATAAAAGTAATATTTAAGAAATATTTTAATGGAGTCCTGAATTTTCATTTTATGAATCTCACCTTTTTGGCAGTGTTGACCTGTGAATCCTGGTGGACAGAAGCACATACCACTCACAGGATGACATGGATTTCCTCGACACTCACATTTCTTTGAACAGTTTAATCCATATGTATCTTCTGGGCAGACTGAGGTAGTAAAAATATTGAACTGCATTATGGAAATTTTAATGGAAAAATATAAAAAAAATAAGATTATCACATTTTTCACAACTGGTTATATTAACACATTGTATCAAAATTTTACAATTTACTGATTATAATTCTTTTTTTAATGTTTGTTTATGCAACCTTACTTAAGTCTGATACATGTCAGGTAATCTTAGAAATCACAAAAGAGTTCCGCCGAGCTAAAAAATTTTCCCATGTCAAGAAATTTCTTTGAAAGGGAAATGTTATCTATTTCCACATAAAAATGAAATAGTTTTTGATTTTAAAGAATATTTTCTTGGGTCTTTGAATGATGAGATATAGCATTTTATTGTAAAATCCACTGAAATTGTATTAAACTGAAAATAAGTGAAATCAAGCTGAAGTTAGTTACTACTGCTTTCAAAATGCATATTGTTTAATTTTCATTACTTGTAGTAATATTTCAAATTGGTGGTAATTTAATAGTTACTGTATTACAATTTATAACCCTATGAAGTCTTTCAATTCTTAATTGGTTGGTTCAGAGAACTACATTCATCTTTTGCGACACAAGAATCCAGGCGCTATAATTTAAAGCCAAACAGTTACAAACATCCATACATTGGGACTCAAACACATAGACTCTGAAACTGAAACAGTGCCCTTGCCATTTGCTTGTCTTCTTTTGACTCTTAGTAATTGAAAGATAAATAGGTGATAATTAATTTCATGTGCATCAGCATTATGTGTAAGAACTTTAAACAAGATACTCAAATTCCCCAAACAAAATACGTATGTGTGGGTGAATTAATACATTTGTCCTTGCAGTATTCCTGGGTACTACTTTTCTGTGAGCAACACAAACATGTATTTTATCATTTTTATTTCCTGCCCAATTTATCTAGTAACAATTTCAGTCTTATTTATTTTTTCTAATGCAGAGGCACTTGTTGTGAGACATTCGTCTTTTATTATTCACCTTGAAGTCTTGCTGGCTACTTTATTGTAGAAGCACCATTTAGGTGAGCCAGCATTGCTCCCTAAGAGGGGACAACACTGTAACGACCAAGCCTTATTCGGGATTTGAACTCAAACCTACTGTGTGGAAACTCACAATGCTAATCACTACACCATGTGGGTGGCATCTTATTGATTGTTAAAACATAAATCATTCAGGCTAAACCTAAGAATAAATATGAATCTTTTTATCTGCTAGATGTAAAATCAAAGGACTCCTTTACATTACATTTTGTTACAAATTAACATGGCTGTGGTTGTCACCATGATCAGTCAATGTACATATTTCTCAACAGATATTCAGAATATTCACTTACACCTTGACAATACCATATTATAAAAATGATCATGTACTACTGCTAATAGATTTTTCTAGTTAGTTTGTATACATGAGGAACTTTTAGATGGACATTTATGTTTCTATTAGACATGTATTAACGCATACATATGAGTTCTGCAATACATACCTTGTTCACAAATATTTCCTCTGTACCCTGGTGGACAGTGGCATTCTCCAGTTGCTGGAATGCAACTTCCAGAATTTAAGCATCCACAACGCTTAGTGCAATGATGACCATACCAACCTGGAGGGCAGGCTGAAATTTTTCAGGTTAAAATATGTAAAAGTTGAACTTGCAAAAAAAAATGTTATTAGTAGTTCGAAATGTGTAACAACAATTATTCTTATTTATATGTGTGAGCATTGAAAAGAATGTTTATGTATGAACAATAAAAATTTGCATTATAGTTTTTCAATTGTAAAGCCTCTCTTTTAACATTCTTTTTTTTTATATTAGCTAGTTGCATTCACCAACAATGAAAATTATTAAAACTCTGGACACTTTTTCAATATTTCTAATGAAAGGATAGGCACATTCCACTGAACCAATATTCACCTCATGCACATTTTCAGATTGTGCTATTTGAACCACATTTAATTTAAAGTGGTTCAAATAGACTAATATCTGAATGAGAAATATTACACTACTATAATAATAAAAGTTGCTTACAATGTTCACACCTGCTTCCAGTAAATCCATCTAAGCAGAGACATAAACCATTTTTTGCATCACAGGTTGCACTGTTTTGACAGTCGCATTTGTTTTTACAGTTGGGACCGAAAAAGCCATGATTACACCCTATTGTGAAGAAATAAAAGCTTATAAATATGTAATCATATTAAAAGAACACATGTAAATTAATCAAAAAAAAACATACATGCAAATATTAAAATATATTTTTTAATGAAGTTAATGTATATAAAGAGCACCTAAATAATAGAGTATGGTACTGTAATCTTTAAATGAAAAAATAAAAGATTGAATAGAATTATGAGAATTATAATGGGAAAGTGATTTTTTTTTTTTTACAGTTTTGCCCTGTATGTGTACACATAATGACTATATTTTTCTATTGACTATCAGTTCTTATGTCCGGTGTGTATCTGTTGTTACATAAATGATCTAGTCATGTGTTTGAATAGATTCTGTTGCAACTTACTGTTTTCTTTTCATCTAAAAGCTGTTATTAGTTTTACTCCTTCAATGAAAGTTTCAACACGATTGAATTTTTTAATGAATTTTTTCTGTTGGTTATGAATATTAATTTTCCCAAATAGCTTGTTATATGAAAATGTTATCTACATTACTAAGTATTAAAAGTGAAAAGAATATATATTAAAACTTATTTAATATGAATGACATTTTTATGAATATGTGTGGATTTCATTTTTGACCTTTATGTAAATGTTTACTATGAATTTGTTAATAGATAACAAGAAATTGCTGCATTTATTCTATAAAAGAATCTTAAAAAGCTAACCTTGTTTAAGAGAAATAAATAATATTTATTGCATAAACTCGACCAATAGATTATTTTTACTGAGTATTGTTAATTATTTAAATTAATTTTATTTTCTCACTATTTTTTTTTTTTTTTTTTTTTTTTTTTTTTTTTTTTTTTTTTTTTTTTTTTTTTGGGGGGGGGGGGGGTGCAAAAACTGTGTGTATATAAAAATAGGACAGTTTAAAAATAACTAATTCCTTTTGCTTTTCATAATAAAATACAATGTATTAGTGTTCCATTGATTGTTTTTAGGGAGACTCAAGAACACATTCATGAATATATCAACCAAAAATTTGATTACATGCAACATACTCTCCCGACAATGTGTTCCATGATATCCAGGGGAACATCTGCATTTGCCATTGACTGGATCACATGTAGAGTTGTTCTTACATCGACACTTTTCTGTGCAGTTTTCTCCAAAATACCCAGGATTACAAGCTGAAACAATATATTTTTCTTTGTAAATATGTACATACATATATATTAATAGGACAGTTAACTATTTAATAGGCTTTCCTTTTGTTTTAAGCTGTTTCTATTTGCAAACAGCCCAATGAGACAAAGAAATATGATACTGGAAGACATCAAAAAAGTACAACATTGTGGTTGTACACTCTTAGCTAGCAGTCTGCAATATTTTCCATACACAGATTTTTCTTTATGCACTAAGGGCCAAAATTCCTTTGAGCAAAACTTGCCCCATACTTTTCTAACACATCAGTATTAATGCAGTCTGCAGTATTAATACCATGCAAGATGAAAACAATCATACTGCTAGTACTAAATTCATACAGAAATGTCCATCTGTAGATTATTGTAAAAAAAAAAATGGGTTATTACAAACTAATATATCTATTTCAAATCATCTGTCAGTTTTGAACACTTTCTTCAACATGTGAATCTTTAATGCTTAGGAATCATGGTTTTGGTTTACTTAGAAATAGGCAATGCATACAAGAGAATTTGGATCTGGCACATTATTTTAACTTTATATTTACAAGGCACTGATGCTATCCTAAATATAAATGGCCATTACAGTTTAAGTTCCTAGTGAAGATAACCTAGGAATATTTCACTATACTTTCTTTTTCCAACACGACAGGCATATTGTCTTGCGACATTCACTCAAAGTATCTGCGAGATTAATTGGTTTCATATAATGGGTGCACCATACAATGAACCACCACCACCACCTGGTGTCACCTGAATTTGGACCGAGTACCTTCTGGGGTGACATCTGAAGTCCTTGTACCTTCCCCTTCCCTCTGAACACATGGAGAGATTTTCCAGTCTATGAATTTCACATGCCCATATCTGGCCCGAACATGAAATTTCACTGTACTTAAAACAAGTAGTTTTTTTTTTTTTTAATTTTGGGAAAAATTTGGCTTACATGGTAGCCTGAGGAGGGATTAGCTCAGATATAATAGGAAAGTGTATAGATATTAACACTAGAAAGACTGCTGCCGTCATTTTGACTGTTTCGGACATACTGTTGACTGCTATGTCTGTATTTATGTCCTCAGGCTTCTGAAATTTTAGGACTTTTTCTAATTTTATGGACGCACATTTATAAAATTATATTCGATAGTAAAGAGGGGGAGAAAATGTGTTGTATACATACTAAGACTAAAAGCCGTCAATTTGACGGCAATATAGAAAATAGGCAGAAATCTTTAAAATAATACCGGAAAAATGTTAGTTAATTTTTCATCTCTTCCCCCCTTTTTGCAATTAACAGAAATATTGGCTCTTCGGAAATATTGGGTATTGAAAAATAAGGACTGCACAAACCATGCATATATTTTTACAGATAAACCATAACCAGGTTTTCAGCTCGGCATACCTGCATAAAAATATATCTAAATATATACTAATTTATTATATATTGGTATGAAATTGTTTAAAATTTAATGTACTTAAGCATTTAAAAAAAATATCAAATATTTTATATTCTTGATTTTATTTTTAACCATCAAAATGATTGTGTTCAGTTTTTTTGTAAGAAAAAAATTCCTGTCTTTCTAGTGTTAACTCTTTTATAACATTTACCCAGTAGAATGGATAAAACAGGTTTCATCGTTTGTGGGATAAAAATTTTATTATATGCAGATTTACCTATGGCTGCAGAAAAAAAAAAGTTTATTGTATTGCTCTAATAATGTTTTAGATCATGCTTCTAAAATATTGAAATATGAGGATTAAGTTGCTGGTGATGTTAAAAATATTGATTTTTCATCAATAAAATATGTATTCTCATTAGGAGAAATTTTACCTTTATCACAATGTCTTCCAGTCCATCCAGGAAAGCACTGGCATTGTCCAGAGACTGAGTCACAGGACACAGCATTATCACAGTTGCATGGCTTTTCACAGTTTCTCCCATAGAATCCCTCTTTGCAGTCAATAACAGGAATGCTGTCTAAAGAAATATAAATAAAAATTTTGTAATAAAAACCTATAACTATAAAATCAGTGTTTTTATTTAGATACACCTCCTTCAAATAGTTTGTTTCATTAAAACAAGAAAAATATTTAAAAATACTTCTGCAACAGATGCAGTGTATTAAGAGATAAAAACATACTCAACAGTAGAATCATTTCATAATGTTGCACATTTATCAAAAGTTACAAAAATATTTCCATTAATAAGAATAATAATTTTAATTGTAAAATAATAATTGCTCTTAACAGTCTCTGTCAGATCTTTTCAACGTATAGTCTCTTATAATAAATTACTGTTTTCAGGAGTTAGTTAAAATCATAATTATAATACATGTTACATATGATAGACACTACAATAAGACTTCAGAGAATATATATTATTGTTTATGGCTGCACATTTTTTTACACATAAAAATATACACATACAATCACAAAATGATACATAGTGTGATATAAATGTGTGCTGTACATTTCAATGAATTTTAAAGTACTTGGAGTTTTAATTCAGAGTAAAAAGCTTTATAAATAATATAAAATGATTTTTAGTGGACAAGTACCAAGAAATACAATCTTACCTCTGAGCATACAATCTACTAAGTTTCCAGGGCAATGAACTTCACAGTATTTTCCTGAAAATCCTTTTTTGCAAACACACTGACCTGTCTGGAAAGATAAATTAACTGTATTATTTTACGTAAATTTCTGCTACTTGAAAATCTTTTATATTCTATGCTAGTTTTTTTCCAATCAAGAAAAAATTATTATGCAAGATTTTATATTATAAAATTATTTTGAGGTGTATTTTGTATTCCTTTATTGAAGAAAATGTTATAATATGAAGGATAAACATTTTCTCTTTTCCTCATTCGAATAATATTGCTATATAGTGACAGTAATTGTACTTGTGTAAAGTTTGAATCTTTCAAAGCATTATTTGGATCTTTGTGGTCAAAATATATTTTACATTTATTACTATACTCAATGTATGCCAGTATTTTGATTTAATCATGGAATATTTTGATTTCAGAAATATATATATATATATATGACATCATGGCAGCGAGGGCGTGGGAGGAAGGTGAAAGGTTAATATTGCCGGCTGTGCGTCCCATAAATGATAGTTCGACATCATAGTCAACAAAATTCAGTCTTGCGCTGGAAGTCGTGGCGTAGTTGGCATCTCGAAGATCTTTGTAAAAACTTTGTCCCTCCAGCCCCGGGCACACAGAAACACACCGCAACTCTCGATAAAACTTTATTTCTCTCAACTGCTACATCATAAAGAGGCATGGACAATCTGCAAAATCACACATGTACACTGAGGTGTGCCTATTTATAACCTAATAGAAGTATTGACACATGATGCTCAAAGTCTTGCAGTAATTGGCTGCAACCCTGGAATCTGGGCTCTGACATATTAGAAAATAACAGTGGTTGTATAAGAGATAACAGGGGTTATATAAAAGATGCCTGATTTAAGTCAATTCCTTTGTTTTTGAAATCGAACTACGTAATTACTAATCAATGTGTTACACGCAAGCATTTTTGAATGAAATTTGGAATTTTGAAAGGGTTTTGAGGTTATATGTATATATAAAATTGTTTTTTTTCTCTAAAATCAATGTTTTTCTACATGAAAAAGTTATTTATAATGAAACAAACAATACCCATTAAGCACTGATCACAGAGATCAAACATAACAACTGAGTCATATAATACATAACAAATTGCATTTAAATAATAATTATGTAAACTAACAGTAACAAAGTGCAAATTGAGTTGTTTTTTTCTGCCATGGTACTGAAATATTGAAGTGATTCATGAATAATGTTTTTTTAAATGCTTTTCTCTCTTTACAATCAGAGTTTAAATATATTTTCGATACAAAAGCTTGGAAGAGACTTAGCACATCAAGAAGATAATCATTAATATTATGATTTCTTGTTCAAGTTTTGTTTATGTTTTTTCATGACGAGAACAGGATTTGGTGATATATGTTTTTGCTTACCTGGGAGTCGCATAGTTTTGTGTTATTCCAAATACAACGACACTTTTGTTGGCAATTTTGTCCATAGGTAAACTTTGAACAGTGCTTTGTACATTTTCGACCCCTTCTACCTGGTGGGCAGATACAGAAACCTTGGTTTGCATGGCAGTAGCCAGTAGGACAAGTCTTTGGACATTGCTTTTCACACAGTTTGCCATAATATCCTGTAAATAAGAAGTTAAAAATATACTTAAATGGCTTTAAGTTATGGTCAAATGTATATAAAATAATGCAAACAAAACAAAAATTATATACTTAGTAGAGAACAATTTGTAGACAAAGTTCTAGTCTTAGGAAATTAATCAGTAAAATACAGATATAAATGCAAACCTACCAGTGGAGCAACCTGCTTTACATAGACCCTTGTCCTTTCCATATGGACAATAACACTGACCAATAACACTATCACAGATTTCATTGTTTTGGCAGTGACAACGATTTTTGCATTCCAAGCCAAATAAACCCTGTAAAAAGTATTTAAATCTTTATTAAAAGCTAATGTTTTAAATTCTTCAAAATATTTTAAAATATATACTCAAATTATACATTCAAGATTAGAAAAAACAAAATTTTAGATTTTAACTCTTAAAGAATATAAGTTTTTAAGATTTAAACTTTGTTTTTCACATTTTTTAAATCAAAATAAATGCAAATAAAATAATTCTTAATCCCTTTTCTAGAAAAGATGAATTTTAGAAATATGTTCTTACCTGTGGACATGGATAACTACACAATAGGCCAGTATATCCAGCTTTACATATACATCCAGTCTTATTATCATTACAAATACCACCATTTTTGCAGTTCTTGCATGTGTATAAGCACTTAGCTCCAAAATATCCTTCTTTACATTCTAGATAAGACCAGTTATAAATTGATACCAGCATTTTACAAAAACTTCAAAATAAATTAATCATGTTTATAATCATACATCGTGCAAAAAATAATCTGTCTTTAGTCTAATTTCCAAGAATATTTTTGTAACTTATTGTCTGAGTATATAAATATTAACACATCAAAATATTTGGTAACATTTTGTGTAGAGGGTAGCATTTATATAAAGGAACAAATTATTAATATTCAATGACATATATTTGAAATGTGTAATTAGTAAGCATTATAATTTCAGAATTAATATTTATTTTGTTATGATATTAAATATATGTAATGCATGTTTCAGTTCAGATTATTAATAAGTTTTTGAACTTTTAAAACTGTGTAAAATTTAAAATAAAAAAGATAGATTTTCATAACATATTAATATTCATAATGTTATTAATCATTAGATACATTTTCAATGTACATTAAAAACAATGTATTTCCAAAAATTTTAAATTAGCCTTTCATTTTGATAAATATGGGCATTTTTACATGAATTAAAGTTTACTGTTAGCACTAGAAGAAAATCTTTTAATAAAATCAATAAGCTATATATTTTTTATTTATATTTTAGTCATGTTCATAATATGGTAGTACATAATCCAAATATATCCTAATCAGTTTATATTATATTGTTTCAAATCATACTTTCACTTTGAATTGTTTTAAGTCATGAGGAAAACGTTAGTATACATGCCATGTTAATACTCGTGAACTTGCTTTGCATAAAATAGTTAAGAAGCAACTCTGGAAAATAATTGAAGAATTCAATTTATTTCATTATAAAAGAAAAATACAGTCGAACCTCCATATATCAAAGTAGCAAAGTGCCGGAAAAAAATTCGATATATAGAATTGATCTTAGTTTTATCATAATTCTCCTAAGACATTAAAATTAAAGCTAATTTTCGTATACGAAACTCTATTTCCAATTTATATGCGAATCACATTAAATGAAATTTAATAACTAAAAAAATTATCGTAGTTTTATCATAATTCTCCTAAAACTCATAATGGAGTTTCGTATACGAACCTCCATTTCCAATTTACATGCGAATCACATTAAATGAAAGTTAATAACAAAAAAGTGAATTAATATGAAAGATTTATTGAGTACTACATACCCTTTAAAAAACAATAATCCAGACAGTGGTTACAATAATCACAGTTACATTCTTTAAAAAAAAACTACGAATATCTTGCAGCCAGTTTTGCAGAAAGTTCATCGAAGAAATGTTCACATTTATTCAGTCCACTAAAAACTTCCTCAGGGACATTTTCCGCGAATTGAAGTCTACGACGTATTGTTTCAAACGCTAAAAATTGGGAGATTTTATTCTAAAGTGGAATAAAATCTCCCAATATGTCTTGAAAAGAAATTTCGATATATGGAAACAGTTTTTCTATGTAATGAACATGGAGATTTGCTAAGAGTTCGATATATAGAAAATTTCGATATAGGGAAGTTCGATATATGGAGGTTCGACTGTATTCAAATCTACATGAAAAATAAATAGACATTTGCATAAAAATTTTTGCCTTTCGCATTTGGCTCACAGACATACATATTTCAAGGTGCAAAATTTTTGTGGGGACTAAACTGAAATAAAAAACACAATATATGCAGAAAGATGATATTCAAAGCCATGTTGTGGTAGTTATTTACATCTACTTAGTGATATGAAAAGAAATTTGCTGTTAGATATTTTACTTTAAAGTCCAATAGTTTTAGTAATCTCTGTATTTGATTTTGTACATTACTGATTGCATTGTACTTATAATCCTATCAGCATTTGCATTTTTGTTTTTATACAATTACTAGGATATTTTCACATTATATTTACACAATTACTAGAAAGTTAAAAAATATATCATAATCCAAATAAGAATTATTGAGTACCATATTTTATAAGTGGAATTTTATATTAGTATAATTTTAAAATCACTTACTTGTAGTTGATGTAAAATTTGCACTGTACTGGCTGTCACTCTGTGGTTTAGATATGATCTTCTTCTGGAGCTTAGCTCTATTGGCTGCATATTCAGATTCTGGTAGATCTCCACGCACAGGACCAACATCAAATTCATCTTCTAGAGAATTTTTTTTTAAATTAGGACTTAAAATAATTACTACTGAAAAGATGACGCTAAAAAATGATTTGAATTTAAGGCAATGTGCTGGCAATGTAGTAACAATTTATGAAAACTGTTTAGAACTTAGTGCTAAATGATCTTAAAAAGCAATGAGTAAATTAGCATAATTAATGAAAGTTTTTTTTAACTTAAAATAAATTAAAATTGTACAAGTTACACCTAAAAGGTCAAATTAATATTTAAAGTAGATTATGTGAATAGATGTGAGAAGTTCTAAAGTTATTTAACCACCTTAAATAATCCAAATTCTTCAATAAAATAGTAAACTTCTTTTTATATTAAAATGTATGTATGTATTTAATTTATATTCAGACCCATTCTTAAAGAAAAATTCTCTTTACAAACTTAGTTTCAAATTAATTTAAAAAATAAAAAATTTACAGAATAAAGAATAAGATATAGCAATTCTTTTATTACTAAAGCTAGCTTGAGTTTTATGAATCTAGCATTTGGTCCTCTGACATATAAAATATAATCTGCTGAAGTACTTGAAGAACTAAAACATTTCCTCATACATACAGCTTAATTCATTGGCACATCATTAAATTTTTTATGCTTTTATAAATTTTTCTGTTTAAATTCTATATTAAAATAATTTATTTACATAAATTGTTATAAAAATTATATAAATCATACAAGCAAGTTTCATTGAAGAAATGAGTAATACATTTCATTTTTTAGACTCTACTACCATAAGTTTACCTTTAACATCACATTTACGTTGGTCTTCCAACAACTGAAAACCAGGATAACAGGAACATATGAAAGATCCAGGAGTATTCGAACAAATATGATCACAACCACCATTATTAGTTTTGCATTCATCAATATCTATTAAAAAAGAAACAAAAATATTTAAATGAAAGATTTCTGATTTTGTATTAGTTTTTATGAGTAGAAAATTATTATTGCATCATTTTTATTTTATTTGCAATCCCAGAATTCATGTTTGTCAATTTCTTTTTATTTTACATATTATATATAAATCTCTTGGTAAATTATTTTAAAGAAAAGAAAAAACAAAATAAATTGCTTTTTTTCTTGTAAATATTTTGTTAATGTTGCCTGCTGTTATACCAATATTATAACTTAATAATATAAAAATAATTTTTCTCTCTATTTTTTTAACTACTAGCCTACATGACTTCATGATGTTGCATCCATTGTAACAAAAATATATTCTTTTGAACTTTTGAAGAACATAGTTATTGAGCATTACTTAGGATATTTCAGCATCAAACTAGACAGAATAAAGCTCAGGCAAACCAAAAAAAACTTAGTCAAACAAATTCAGTCAGTTAAAATGAAGCAAAATTAGACCTGAACAGTAATTATTCAAAGGTACATAAATCAATACATTTGTTATATTTGTTATATTGTTAGTTTGATGAGGAATTTTAATTTTTATGAAAATTACTTAATTTGTTACAAAATTAATTCTTGTTTGGCACAGTAAAATTCATATAGAAGCTAGATATAACTTTTGAATGTTTACATGAGTCATTTAATTTCAGGGGTAAACTAAGATGTCATGATAAATGTAGATGAAAATTTGGCAACTTAAAAAGCATTGGATGCATATAAAGTTTTTTATTATTATATAATTTATAATATTTATTTCTAGAAATTAACTGAATTGTTTTTTAATCTAAAAAAGAACTTTTTAAAATGTGAAATAGCTGAGAGAAGATGTCTCATTAATTGTACTAAACTTATTGAACAAATAGCATGATATGCCACTGTAATAGTTTAATAAGCAATAACCTATGTAAGATAGGTGTAGGGATCTTAATTAAAATTACATTCAATCATGTAACTAAGCATAGATTGATATAATTCATTTATATAGATAATAAATCCTAAATGATGAATAAAACAAAAAAGGTACAAGACAATATATTAATTCCATGTAGTTCATTGCATTCCCAAACACAAAAACATGAAACATGCTTTATTACTGAGGGAAGTTGTATGACATCTACAAATATACCAATATTAGCTGTACAGAACCATAACATAAAGACACAGACATGCATAGTTGATTTCTGTAAAGCTATAAAATAAGCAGCACAAAGCACTGTTGAATCATACCTGCACAAGTCTTGTTGTTAGGCTTTAGGTGGTAACCATTGTAACAAAGACATACTGGTCCTTGTGATCCTTCTCGACATTTATGTTCACATCCCCCATTTTTCTTGACACAGTAACTTATTAATTGTTGCACTGTTCCTATTTTAATTGATAAAATAAAGAATATGATACACTGATAAAGAGAAACCCCTCAACAGCATTTTAATACATGTCTTTAAACGAGATTTCAGGTACCTTACAAAAGTGCTTGGCTGTATTTATATGGTTGTATAGTACCAGTAATGTTTTTGATACTGAGAAGTAATGAATTTTTAAGAAACTGATAAGCTTTCCAACTAAAATGTTACACCGAATATATGTTTGCTCCTATAACTGATGATAATAACATTTGCTTTTCTGCAAGTAAAATGTATTGTATCTTTATGAGATTTGGCACACAGATTATAAGGGGGTGTATAGCAACCATCACCGGGAAATGGGGAATGTACCCCCCCCCCCAAAAAAAAAAAAAAAAAAATATTTAAAAAAAAAAATGGAAAGGCAATATTTAAAGCAAGTAAACAAATCTAAAGCTACAAATTGCTTAAAAAAACATTTCTATGCAGCAGTTACTTACAAAGGCAACATAACAATGTAACATGCAGTATGCATCACAAAATTAAATAAAGTATAATAAATGTGTAATGCTGACTAAAATGTGTGATATCAATAAGATAACTAAAAATTCAATTGTATTTATCATAATATTTGGGAATGCCATGCTAAGGTGGGCAAAGTAAGCTTATAAATTTAAAGGGAAATAATTCTTTAATTCTAACTAAAAATATACTCATGTGATGTAAAAAAAATACTAAATAATGCAGGGAAACTTCTGCAAATCACAAATAACTATAAATAGCTAAGAAAAAAATTAATAAATTGCTCAAGTAACATATAACAAAATGAGTAAAATATTTAAACCTAGATATTAACGTTACAGTAATGCAAATATATGATTTAAAAAGTTCAGTTAAGTTTGAAGAGAGAGAAAACAGTAGTAGAGAAGAAAGATAAATTCTTTAATTTTCATTCACATTATAACCTGCTATTATGCAAATTTGTAGTTTTTGCACTTGAAAAGTTCTTGTCTCTATTGGGGAAAAATATGAATAAAATACCTTCAATTCTTTAAGACAAGGTAAACTCAGGTCACAGTAACTAAAGTTTCATTCTGATGAAGAGAGATTTGGTGAATATTTATCATAGATAAAGTTTCTTCTTGACTAATGTAATTGGACAAATTTTTCTTATGATTTAGTTTAGTAATGAATCCTCTTATAAATCCTTATAGTTAATCAGATCATGTTATTTTCTAGTAGAATCAGTGTTTCTAAGTTGAGATGAGAATGTAAAACAATGATTCCCTAGAGGGTCATATTGCACTATACCTATAATCATACACCTGAAACAGGATAACAGCAAAAAGTTATTTTTATCTTCCCTTCATGCATTGTTTACGTGAATATGTGGTCATATAGTGATTATCACTAATAAAAATGTATAATCTAACAGACACTTTCATTTGACTAATAAGGGGCTTCATATTACGGCTTGAAGTTTTTACATAAGGATTTTAGTTTGATTTTGCTGTATGAGCTTTTAATCTTTTCTTAAAAGTCTCTGACAATTGATGCCTTTAGATAGAGAAAATCGATCTAAAAACTTTATCACTTAGCATTTTCCTACATGTATGTTTTGATAACTGTTTTATGTTCTACATTCACACCAAAGAGAAGACTTTTTATTAATACATTTTTCTTACAAATCTCTGATTTCTTGATGTTGAAAGAAAGCTGTTCTCAGAATAACAGGATGCTTTCATAAAGATACTTATATTTTTTATTCATAATGCTATATATATATATATATTCATTCCAAAGTTCAAAATGGTAAACTGAAAATAATAAAATGACATTGTTGTAGCGTCAGTTTCAATTTCACTCTATTAACTCCAGATGCTTGGTTTATTAAACCAGAATTGTTGACATTTGCTATGTAGTTGGTATTACAGTGTTTATTCTTTGTGAGCATTTTTAATTTGTATAAAACTGTCATATCAAAAGACATCTATCTACTTATTTTATTGATCTGTAATCAACACTAGTCAATTTTTACTACCTCATCACACTATATAAATTTAGAAAAGACACAATAAAGGTGAATTACATATGCTATCATTGTTCATAAGTCCAAACTCCCAAATGAAGAAAATTCAATGAAGTTAAAGGATGAAAGAAGGAAATTAAGATTTATAAAATGATCATATTAAAATTGTGAAGAAAAAAATTGAAATGAGAATTAAAGCAACAATTCTAATATTTATCAGATTACACTTTTCAGAAAAGTCATTAGTTTGGTTTTTTTGCATATTTTTAATTTAAAAACAAACATAGGCCTCATTTAAAAACAAAATGAGGTTATTCACAAATCTTTTGCATAAATGACAGCAAAATACCTCTTTTAAATTCATTAAAAATTATCAATTAAACATTTAGTAATAACATTATATAATCTTATCATAACTATAAATATTATTTATGATTATTATTTAAAATGATCACAACTTTTGTAAATGTGGCAGTGATCTTTTTGCCCACAATTACAAAAGTTAAAAAAATAAAAAAAGAACTAAAACGATGATGCAAATAATTATGCGAACATAGATTTTAAATTCAAAATTATTTAAAATTAATAAAGTAATCTCCCATGAATAATTTTTAAAAAGCATAGCTTTAAAAATTTCAGGCTGCACTGGATTTTGAAGTAGAAAGGGTTTATCCCATGACAAGAGCATGGATGCAAAATAAATGTTATCTGTGCTTAATCAGTCAAGCAGAAATTTACATTATATTACGGTGACTATATTAATATTCATACAGGCTTTTAAACGAAGGAAATATAATTAGAAAACACCAGTCACAACCCAGTTTCTCTAGAGTTAATTATTCAGTTTGAAAAAAGAGAAATGGATAAAAATTCTGTTGGAACAAATGTTTCCATAACGATAAAGGAGAGACAACCCTAGTAAATAATCACTACTTTATTAGACTACAGTTCCCTAATTTACACCACAGGCAAGCCTAGTTAAGAATTATTACTTCATTATACCACAGTTCTCTTCTTTGTAAATCAAACCAAAGAGTCAAGCCAAATAACGAAATATTTTTATTATTTTAACCATTCCCCACTTTGCAACGTGCAAGAGCACAAGATACTTGGTGCTGCCATCTGTTTTCATTAGAATGAACTATACATGTAAAACTAGATTACATTAAAAATTTTAATTATGAATATATACATGCAGTAGGAGATATATTTAAATATCCATCTATCTATCTATATATATATATATATATATATACACGACTAACAACAAGTACAAATGGGACTAGGATTAAATTATTCAAAGAGATGTGACGGCAGTGATCGTGAAGAATTTTTGTTTTCAACCTGCTCTGTACACTCACGACAAAAATTACGGAACACTCTCAAACTTATCTATTTACACCTAACTTTTGGTTAGCCTATCATGTATAAATCGGAAGTTTTAAGTAAAATTATATAACGGCGCCTTTTAGGCTTAAGATGGCGTAAATTGCGCAGAGCTGTTCCACAGTGATTTGCTTCCGATTTTCAGGCAGTTTGTACGATCTACTGATAATGCTATTTTTTCAAATATTGAAAGTAACATAGCCCAAAGAGCACCCAAACTCCAAAGGAACTAAACAATAAAATAAAACAATGTTGCTTCTCCTAAAAATTCCCATCCCGATAACAAACCCCTTCAGAAATTATGCAATGTAACGTTTAATTCATCATGTATCTCCACTGTGAAAGATGTATATAATAGGTAGCGAAGTAAATCTATTTCGGATTAACGAAAAGCTTTATCTCTCTTTTGAACAAATTTACAAAATTAAAGAACACATAAAACGAATTCAGTTCGTTACATTACATGTGTATTGTTATCCAGACACAATTTGCGGCAGTTATGTATTATCCTGTCAGCGTTAGTGACTTTGTATAAAGCACCTCTCAGGAGTTGTTTCCTCACCGAGTAGTCTCTTGAGAAGAGTTTGTTGTAAAATTGAAAGAGTTGGTTCAGTGTAAAATCCTAATAATCAAAAGAATTCTAATACATGGCTAAAAAAATGGAAATAAGGGTTAAAAAAACCCAATCGAGAATTCAGGCACAGAGCTCGTTCGAACATTTTCTAGAAATTTTCTTCCCGAATCAAAATCTAAAACTACAAGATATTGATGAAAAAAGGGTGTGAGATTATCTCGGTCAAACAACGCCACCAAACGCCTGCTATAATCATTTAAGCACAGTCGCGCTACCTAACAGAAACTTTCCAACAGGTTATTTTTCCATGAAGGGGATTTATTCCCCTTCCTCTGGCCAAAGCCCAGGACGTGGTGAGAATGAGATTGTCGCCAATCAACCTCTACTCACCACCAAACATCGACACTTGAGCTGTCAATGCTCGAACAACAAGCCTTTGGGATCTCTCCAAAAAGTTTTACTAAGGGGGACTGTCTCGCAGCTGGGATTTATTCCAAAGCCATTTGAATCAGACCTAAATGACAAGCAGTTGCTTTATTTCGTGTGTGCACCGGTTATGGCTGCCTTGCGGACCACCTTTTTGGAATTAATATTTTTCCAGAACTTTCGTGTGTTTCGTGCAGATCTCAAGTAATGAACAAAAGGCACCTTAGAAACTCTGCAGCGTTGACATTCTCCTTTATAAGGGGCAGACACTGGGATGTTAGAGCCCTAATGGGCTAACGTTGTCTATTGTTCACTTTGTTAACAATAAACAATATTAGCCCATAAATAACTGTTGCTTTTCACGCATGGTCGAAAGATATGATTTTAGTTGTGGGGGAAAAAATAAAATAAAGTTAATAAATAAATAAATTAAATAGCAAAGTTTAAAAAAGTGGAAATGTTAAAATTAGATAAGTAGAGTCAAAGAAATTAAAATTAAAACTCTCAAAAGTCAAAAACGAGCCGCAGAGGTCCGCGAGCAGTGAAGATTACAAACTTTTTTTTTCCTAATGTTTTTATTATAATATATCATTTTCCAACAGCTAGCGTAATTAATATTTCTAAATTCTTAAATAATTTTAATATTTTAATTGTTTTGCCAAGTTATTCAAATCTGGCATATATTGGGTTATTGCAGTTCGTAACCATTCAGTTGAATATTGATTATATTATAACTAGAGAAAAAACGCGTGAACAAAGGAAATATATATATATATATATATATATATATATATATATATATATACAGTTGGTTCTCTGTTTAACGACGCTCTACTTAACGGCGATCTCTATTTAAAGACGATATTTCCCGGTCCCGGTCCCTCCGACGTAAAAAAATTCTATTTAACGACGATTTTGTTTCTATTTAACGACGATTTTTTTCTTAAATGATAAACTTTTCTTCAACTTTTTATTTACAGGAGGGTTACTTTCTGTGGGGGAGTTTGGTTTCAATAACAGACCCAGAATTTCTTTTATGTCTGTTGCAATCATAGACTTGTTGCAGTGGAAAAAACCGGGGGAGGGGGGGGGGAGGATTACTGTTTCTCGGAAGATCGAATGTTCTTCCCTGGTGGATCGAATTTCTTAGTGCGGGTGTGGAATCACTCTATTGTACCTACCATGTTCTCATGTGATTTACGAACTGTCCAAAAGCACCCCTCTCTCACTCCTTCTGGGAAGTACGTGTTCATGTTTAGAGAGTTCATGGTTGTGTGTAGGAGCTAATTCCAGTACGAATACGAGGTGAGCAGAGCAAAATGGCATCAAAGCGAAAGCATCTTACGCTACACGAAAAAGTGAAATTTATTGAAAACTGGGAAGAAAGTGTTGGAATAACAAAAGTCCAATTCGCAAGACAATTTCAGCTACCCGAGTCTACTCTCAAAGGCATTTTAGCAAGCAAAGAGAAAATTCTTGAAGCAGCACAAAAATTTGGTTTGGGATCGAAATCCAAACGGGAAAAAATTCAATGTGGCCGATCAGAAGAGTTTGAGAAGGCAGTCCTGCAATGGTTTCATCAAGCAAGAGCTTCTAACATTCCAATTTCCGGAGTGATATTTAAAGAAAATGCTATTATTCCTTAACGTATATGGGCGAAAAGTGTTTTGGTGGAAAACACAGTAAGGAACGATTGACTGTTTTACTGTGCACTAATTCGGATGGATCTGAGAAATTTCCACCACTAGTTATAGGCAAATCAAAGCAACCAAGGTGTTTTAAGAATATCACCAGGAAACCTTGTGAGTACCGCAATAACAATAAAGCGTGGATGACATCACAAATTTTTATTGACTGGATTAGAAAATTTGATGCAAAAATGCATCGAGAAAAGAGAAAAGTTTTACTTTTAATCGACCGATGCACTGCACATACTCCAAATATCCATGGACTTACAAATTTGACTATCCATTTCTTACCAGCTAATTGCACTAGCAAGTTGCAGCCATTAGACCTGGGTATCATTCGCAGTGTGAAAGCATACTACAGAAAGTCTTTAATTAGGAAATTAATAAACAATTCGGCTGACAGTATAAAAATTAGAAAATTTACAATCTTGGAAGCAATGCACATGATAACATCAGCATGGAAAGAAGTTTCTTCATCCACAATAAAAAACTGCTTTCGTGTTGCTAGAATTCACAAAGAACTTGTAGTGGAACTGCAAAGTACGGATATAGAAATCAACGAAGATGACATTACCCCTGAAGAATGGAGAAGTCTTGTTGAAGATGAGGATGTTTCAATTCAAGATTTCTACAATTGTGATAAATATGTTTTAACAACAGATTTCAGAAATGTAGAACAAATTTATGAAGATATTGTAAACGAAAACACAGTGTCAGACGATGAAGGTGAAGTTGAAGACACGGAAAACGAGACACTGCCACAGTCTTACACAGATGCAATTTCTGCTCTAGATGTTCTCCGACCAGTGGCGCACCCAGGATTTTTTCTTGGGGGGGGCCGAGATGAATGGATAAAAATATTTATATTGCATGGGGGGGGGGCGAGATGAACGAATAAAAATATTTATAATGCAAAATCAATATTTCTACTTCTTTGGGGGGGGCCAGGGCCCCCTGGGCCCCCCCCCCCTGGGTGCGCCACTGTCTCCGACGCTATATTACATCGAAAATGGAAGGTGACTCATTTAACATTTTAGAAAATATGGAAAAGAGAATAACGAAAACAAGGCGAATGAAGCAATCAACACTTTTTGAATTTTTTAAAACGTAATTTATTGTATTGTTTGTACTCTTTTTTTTCAATGTAATTTAAAATAACTTTTTGTGAATAAAATAATGATGATAATAAAAATAACATTTTTAAACACGCCAATATATTAAGAAATATATTGACAGTCCTAAGCCTGTAAAGTGTGAAGGGAAATGTTATTTTTTCACAAATTCTGTTTAAGGACGATCTCTACTTAAGGACGATTTTTCACGGTCCCTTGAAAGTCGTTAAACAGAGAACCAACTGTATATATATATATATATATATATATATATATATATATATATATATATATATATATATATATATATATATCAGAGTACAATTTATAAGATGTTAGCTGAACGCCCGTGCTTCGAGACGAAATATATTACTATCATCCATTATGTAATTTTGTTCATGTCATTTAAATTAACTTTAGTGGTAAAGTGTTGTCATTACTCAGATAAGTTTACCATGTTTTTTTTTTAACGACCGTAATCTGGCATTAAATATGGATTTAGGGTTTTTCTTTATTTTGGAAATTTAAGCACTTATTTTAACCCCTTTAAAAGGTTGGATAATTTTTTTTCAAAAATCTTAGTAAAGCACAAAAAGGGCATAGGGAGAACCCCAACGCAAAATTTCAGATTCCTAGGCCTTTTGGTTATAGAGATACAGAGATCGGTGAGTAAATGGTACTTGGCGCATATATACACTGCCCTCTAGATCACAGCTGTTCTAGATTGGATAGCTTTCTAGAGGGCAGTGATATATACCGGGTAGTTAGAATTAAACTTCCCCAATAAATGACATCCTACAGCGCAAACGGGTGAACGGAATGCAACGAAATTTCGTATATGGGCTATACACGAGATATGCTCACGGAATTTCGAAAAAAAAAAAAATTAGTTTCAAAATGTCCACTAGAGGGCGCTTTTTCGGGAAAAACATGAAATTTAACACAATAAACGACCAAAACGGAATACATAAACAATTTGAACGTTGATTGACTAGTTTTTAATCACCTTCTCATCGAACCACATTAAATAAAGGTAAGGAAATAAATAACAGTACGCCTTTGGTGTTTGAGGGAAAAAAAGATTGAGTTTGCAGAAGCAGGTACAGATTATGACGAAATGTCACAACAGGAGCTAGTTGTTAATCGTGTCCAAGATAATGTAAGGAAAGGTTAATGTTTTCCTTACATCGCGTTTCATGTTGGAAGCAACACAACAGATCTGTTACGATCTGCTATTGAACACACTGTCTATCGACTTGAAATTTTGCAGGTGAATGAAGGTGGTCACGTGGAGCAGCTTTCCCTATATCGTCTTGGACACGATTAAAAACTGCTCCTCTTGTACAATTTCGTCCTAATCTGTTCTTGTTTCTGCAAACTGAACTGTTTTTGTTTCTCCCTTACCTTTACTTAATGTGGTTCGATGACAAGGTGATCAGAAATTAGTCAATAAATGTTAATATTTTTTCTGTATTCCGTTTCGGTCGTTTATTGTGTTAAATTTCATGTTTTTCCCGAAAAGGCGCCCTCTGGTGGACATTTTGGAACTAATTTTTTTTCGAAATTCCGTGAGCGCATCTCGTGTCTAGCCCATATACAAAATTTCGTTGCATTCCGTTCACCCGTTTGCGCTGTAGGATGCCGTTTATAGGGGAAGTTTAATTATAACCACCCGGTATATATATATATATATATATATATATATATATATATATATATATACTGTGAAACCCCGATTTAACGTAACCCGTATTTAACGATTTCCCGCATAAAATGCCATTTTTCATTAGTCCCAATTTATTTCCTATACCTGTAATGTTAAGGAATTCCAGATTTAACGTTATCATTTTAAAATATTTCCCTCATTTAACGTTTTTTCAGAGGGAAAAACTCAATGAAATTTTCCTAAAATAGTCAAAAATTGTGATGAAGGAAAAAAGAAAAATCTTATCAAGACGTGAAATACTCGGAGTCTCCCCTCTCTTTGTCCTTTCTTCCCAAAGTTCTACTTAGTTCGTGCAACAAGCATTCCCATAAATGGCCAGTTTTGAAATAGAAATTGCTTCTAAACTGGGAATTTAAGGATTCACAGCTTCAAATGGTTGGGTAGACCAGATTTGAAAAAGGCGCAATTTATCCTACAAACCATTGAAGCTGTGAATTTATCCTTCAAATGTAGAGAGTCTGCTGGGGTCGATTCTTCATAAATTGGACAGATAAACGCGCTTACAGAAACATAGGATTATTTTGTTCGTTGATCAATGTACAACCCATGTTGTACATTTAGAATTACAAAATGTGCGAATGGAATTTTCCCCTGCAAAGTTCAAGCAAAGTACAAGTAAAGTTCAACCTTGGGATTAGGGATGCGACATCGATGTCAATGTTTTCAAAACATAGAGTTTTGATAAAAAAAACATCGATTTATTGAAGCCGATGCTTTTTTAACATCGATGTTTTGTGCCCGATGTTTTACGTTGTCTCGGTGTTTTTTTTAAATGAAAAATTACCATAATAAAAAAATTTACCACATAGCATAATTTTCACACTCAGTAAATGTAAGTCTGAATTCTGTAAAGGACGAATACAAAAGGGGGAACGAGTCCTTAGCAAACAGACAAATGGCAATCAACAACCAATGAACCAATCAGTGGACTTGGAATGTTCCCGACACTCCCGAAACTTCCATCGGGTTTTATTTTATAAATAGTATATACACGAGAGCGGCCATTTAAGTTTTTGTTTTGTTCTGGGTTTATAAAAGTTGACGTTAATATTATTAGTATGATGCCTCCCAAAAGTACCGTTTCGAAATATTTTTGCAAAACCTCAGACAAATTGGCAAAATGCAGTATTTGCCTCAAGTCCCTCAAAACTTCTGGCAATACCACGAATTTATCTGGACATTTGAAGGCAAAACATGGCGATATTTACAACGAGGATTTTGAGTCATCAATGTAGCCCAAGGCAAAAGCAACCAAGTTTTTGTCATTTGTGTCAGCCCAATAAGACAGTACAATTAAATAACCCCCCCCCCCCACACACACACACGAATAAACGAAGTAACATTAATGTTAGAGGTTACTAAATCAGTTTTAAAAATTGGATGTTCTAAAACATCGATGTTTAAAAAAATCGATGGCTTTGGGGCGATGTTTTATTAGCATCGATGTTTTATTATTTAATATCGATGTTTCAAAACATCGATTTTTGTTATCGATGTCGCATCCCTACTTGTGATTTGGGGATCATACGATCGTTCAAAGTAAAATATTTCTTAGTATAGAATTTGGAGGCATTCAAAATCAATAAACGTTCTAAAATCTCTTCATATGATTTCTTCAGCATGGGAAAATGTATCTCAAATCCTTTTGCAAAAGCTGGTTTTCCGGAGGACAGAGGTGAGGAATTTGAGTATGAGGAGAGAGAAAATGAAGACTCTAGTGAAATGGGTGATTTCTCTTCTTACTCATTTATAGATCTCGAGAATTATCTACATTGCGATTCAAATACCGTGACATCAGAGATTCCGTTTCGAAGTGATTTAATGGACTCAGAATTGGATAGTTCGGATAATGATGAAGATGGGGAACATGGAATCCCTTCTGCGACAGAAACTATTCAAGCTTTGAAAACAGTGGAATCATTCCTTTCAAATAGAGAAGGCCAAGAAAAAAAGCGTACAAATCTCCTGTTGAGAATGCGATTTGTGCTATAAAAAGGACGCAAAGTAAAATAACCGATTTATTTAAAGCATGATTTAAAAAACTGATGTCTAAACCATTGTAATTGAAGAAATAAAAGGTATGTGACCTAATTTAGTCTTTATTTTATGCTCGGTGTTTTGTTTTTGGTCTGACGCCAATTTAACGTTTTCCCGCATATAAAGTCATTCTTTTATGGTCCCTTGGATAACGTTAAATCGGAGTTTCACTATATATATATATATATATATATATATATATATATAGATATAGATATAGATAGATAGCTTATAGATAGAGATAGAGATATAGAGATAGATAGATAGATAAGAGATAGAGATATAGAGATAGATAGAGAGGGGGGGGGGTAAAACGTATGCATTGGAACATATTTGAAAAAAAAAGTGAATTTAAAATTTTTCTTTTACCTCCGTCTGTTTAGGCCGATTTTAATTGAACTCGGTGTGTATATGTTTCTTGATCCGTAATTTCATTTAAAAGTAATCCGGTTGAAATTTAATGTTAAATACAGGTTTAAGATTTTTTTTTCTACGGGGGGAGGGGGGATTAAGCCCCTTTTAGCCTCTTAAATTTCAAGTTTTTAAGAAAGACTTCTCAGCGAGCACCTACAGCCTAAGAGGAACCATCATACAAAATTCCAGCTCCCTAGGCCTTATGGTTTCAGAGATATAGCGATCAGTCAGTGAGTGGTATTTGGCTTTTATATATATATATATATATATATATATATATATATATATATATATATATATATATATATATATATATATATATATATATATATATATATATACACTTGTATAAATTATTTGAAAAATTGATCATTGAACCATGAGCCTTAAAAACGAGAAAAGAGCCGCAAAGAAAGTGATCTGCTTAGAAAGCGTAAAAGAGCCACGTGCGACTTGCAAGCCACACTTTGGCCGCCCCTGGTCTATAACATGCTCCTTCCAGTTTTGTTTTAGGCATCTGGGTATGACAATTTTGATGATACTTACTTACTGCCTGTTTTACCACCATACGGTCTTTTACGGTTTCAGTTTAAGAGAATTTGCATTTTTTGTTTTATTCTATTACTTGTGAAAAAAAACTCAAAGAAGAGTGAGGTAAAATAATGATTAAATGGGTCATAAAATTTGATAAGATTTCATGTTCGGAATTATCGATCCATCTCTGATATTACGTAGCAGATACAAAATTTCTGGAAAGGTTTTGTAAGAGGAAGATGATTTACTGTTCAATGGAAATGAGGGGAGGAACAGTGGGGGCAATTCCACCCCACCCCCCTTCTCCCTAAAAGGGTCCGGCGTATTTTTTTTTTTTTTTTCATAGCCTAAAATTATATAATCGTAGACCTAATACTAAATGAGTTTAAATTTAAAATGAGAGGATGTTTATTTCTTTTATATATATATATATACATACACACACACACAAAAGGTCGTTCGCCCTTTATGGAAACGAATTTGAAAGTTAAGTTTCATGTATAAATGCCGTATTTTTTTGCGGCGATTTGTTTCTATCTGATAACCACGGTTCTTGACAATAGGTCTAGTTCGACTTTTCCATGAAAGTAAACTTTTTCTTAGTATTGTCATGTCAATTTCACACCATTGCTCTTGAACCGTTTTCCAAAGTCCGTTCAGTTTTCTTGGATGCCGTTTTCCTAAGGCTCATTTTAATAAACCGACAACGCATTATTCCATTGGAGAAGCGTCAGGTGATTTTACAGGTATTTCATTAAATGGGATACACTTTATTCCTGGTTCTGATTCTTTCTTTGCTAAATAAGCGGCAGTTGATTTAGACGTGTGACTAGAGGCTTTGATCATATGAAGCGCAATTTTATCAAAGTCCTTTTCATATAAGGCTGGAATTTCTTCTTCAAAAACTGGTTATAAAATATTCTGCTGATAGTAGAGTGAATTAATTTTGGCTTTACTTGAGACTTTTTTGATTTTTAATTTGCCGTTGTAACAAAATCGTGCAACTATCACGAATCCCTTTGGGAACTTTTCTGTACACTGACGAAGCCATTTCGTACAGTCATTCCCGTCAGTTGAGCAATATAAAATTGACCTTCTTTTATTACAGTCACTTAAATATACCCTGTAAAGATTTGTTTATAGAGGGCGCTGCGTCGCCCGATAGATTAAAAAAAGGAATTGCTTTAAAATGTAATGGCGTCTGTTTAGACGAATTCTGAAATCCAAATGTTGTGGCCGACTGTTGTGTGTGTGTGTTAATCAATGCTCTTTATCATATTTATCATACATTTAATCAAATTCTATGGTACATCTATATACAACACGACACTGACAAGAAACATAGTTACAGAGTGAAAGCGAAACTTTTCCGCGCTCCCTATTCCGCGTACTCTCTCGGTCACAGTTAAACTGTCCATGGACGTTAGCAGTTAGAGTTAATACACTACATCTCCTCCCCCTTTATTAAAGATCAAGTCTCTGGGGTGGTCTTCGGATTCTTACAGAGCGTCTAGGCACATGGCTTGGGATGTCGTGCACTGGTGGTGTACTAGACTGGCTTGAAGGTGTACTGGTTTGAGTCGATGACGGTTTTGAGTGCACTGGTGATGAGTCCTGAACAGGGATATCAGCTGATGACACTGCTGGCGAAGCTGGAACTTCAGCCTTTTTATTTAGGCCCTGATGAGAGGTAGGACTATCACTGTGCTGGACTTCTGAGGCATTCTCAGTAAAATTTCCAGTAGGGAACCTACGAAATACATTTCGTACGGAATCACTTTCTTGCACTTTATTCCCCACTGAACGAATTTGATCAACATGCCTTCTCACTAGTATGCCCTGAACATCAATGGTATAGTGGAGAACACCGTCTTGATTTACAACTTGTCCAAACTTCCATTTTGAATTAGTTGCTCGGTAATCTCTGACTGCCACAGAATCACCAATATTGAATTTTCTATCTTGAAATTCAAATACACCCTTTCTTACCCTTTCCTGGATTCTTGATTTTAAGTCAGGTAAAAGTAAATCAAGCCTTGTTCTAATATCACGTTTTAAGAATAGCATGGATGGACTGTGCATTGTCGTAACGTTTGGAGCTTTCCTGTATTGCAATAAAAATGTACATAGTTTCTGTTCTATACTACCATCATAATTTTGCATTGCTCTCAGTGATTGCTTCAGTGTATACACATAGCGTTCGGCTTGACAATTGCTCGACGGCTTGAATGGTGAGCTAGTTTTGTGTTTTATGCCATTATTCAGCATAAATCTCTGAAATTCGTAAGACGAAAACTGTGGTCCGTTGTCACTTACTAGTACAACTGGCAACCCAAATCTCGCAAAGCAGTCTCTGAGACACTCGATGGTTTTGTTTGCTGTGGTTTTCTTCATCGGATAAACTTCCAACCATTTGGAATGTGCATCCACTATTAACAAGAACATATATTCAAATATAGGACCAGCAAAATCCACATGCACACGCTCCCAGGGCGTACTCGGGTATTCCCAATGATGGACTTTCACTTTCGCAGGATCAGCTTTATTTCTGGCACAGTCAACACAATTTCTTGCAGCTTCTTCGATGTCTTTATCGATGTTTTTCCAATAAACGAACGACCTGGCAATCGCCTTCATCTTAACCATACCCAGATGCCCTTGGTGCAACTCTTCCAAGACATTTTTCTGGTATCTCTTTGGAATACAAACTCTCTGCCCGTACATAATACATCCATCTTCTATGGTATATTGGGCTTCTCTCCCTTCTAAATTTTGGCCCTTCCTCAAGGCTTCCAAAAGTAGACCCAATTCCTCATCCTTCCCTGTTGCTTCCCGCAAATCCTTTGAAGTGATAGGTAGGGTTTCAATTTGCGACATCTGGAACATCGTAATGTCGTCTTTAACTTCTAATTCTTCTGAAGTTTTGGGAAATCGAGAGAGAAAATCTGCATTCCCGTGGTCTTGAGTATTTCGATAAACTATGTCAAACTGGAAAGACTGCAAGGTTAGTGCATAATGTAAAAGTCTGGTAGCTGTTAGTATTGGGAGTCCTCGCTTTGATCCAAATATTGCAACTAACGGTTTATGATCGGTTATCAAGGTGAATCTTCTGCCTTTTAAATACAAATAAAATTTCTTTACTGCCCATACTATTGCAAGAGCTTCTTTGTCAATTTGGGAGTATTTCTGTTCTGTTTTCGTTAAAGTCTTTGATGCAAAGGCTATTGGTCTTTCTGTTCCATCTGGCAGTAGGTGAGATAACACACAACCTACACCAACTGGTGAAGCATCAGTTGCCAGCAATAGAGGTAAGTTTGGTTCATAATGAACCAGCACTCTAGGTGAACAGATTTCTTTTTTTATTTGATCAAAAGCATCCTGACAACCCCTAGACCAATTAAATTTGATTCCCTTTTTAGTTAAGTTATTTAGAGGATTTGCTATAGTAGCCAAATTTGGACAGAATTTCCCATAGAAATTTACCAATCCCAAAAAACTCTTTACTTCCTGTACATCCTTAGGTACTGGGGCTTTCACAATAGCAGAAATTTTTGCATCAGTTTTGTGTAATCCATTAGAATCAATTTTATGTCCCAGAAAATTAATCTCATTTTGAAAAAACTGACTTTTACTTAAATTGAGTTTTAGGCCATGTTCTTTACACTTTTTGAAAAAAATTTCTAAAGCTTTAAAATGTGAACTTTCGTCAACTCCGGTGATTCTCGCATCATCCATACCTTAACACCGTCTATGCCATGAAACAACCCATCAACATAGCGCTGCCAAATGGCAGGTGCTCCATTTAACCCATACATCAGCCTTTTACAGATAAACAATCCTTTATGCGTGTTAATTGTTAACAATTTTTGACTTTCAGGATGAACTTGCATTTGCAAATATGCATGTTTGAAGTCTATTTTTGAAAATTGTTTTCCCCCATTCAAGCTTGTGAATATTTCTTCGAGTCTTGGTAAGGGGTGCTGAGGTACAATTAAATTTGGATTTAGGGTAACTGAATAATCCGCACATAGACGTATGCTACCATCCGGCTTAACAATTGGTACCACAGGCGTAGCCCATTCCGAACTTTCTACCTTTTCTATGATGCCCTCTTTTTCTAGTCTTTCGATTTCGTTTTCGACTCGACTTTTTAGAGCAAAGGGTACCGTTCTAAACCTACAAAATTTTGGTTTGACATTTGGTTTCAATTCCAACTGAACTTCATGGTTGTTTATTTCCCCAAGTTTGTTATCAAAAATTTCTTTATATTCCTCCAAAAGTTTATTTAAGTTCACTTTCGTTTCCACTTTTAATGTTTTTAATGGCATTCCAATCAAGATTTATCTTATAAAGCCATTCGCGACCTAGAATCGTATCCAAGTTTTCCTTTACAATGTACAAGTTCAAATTCAAAGTTTGATTTTTATATTCTACTTTCACAGTGACATACCCCATGGGTACCAATGAGTCACCTTTATAAGTTCGAAAAACTAAGTTAGTAGGTTGAATTTTCTTATTTGAAATTTCCCTGAAATTTCTTATACTCATTACGCTTACCGTTCCCCCCGTATCTAATTCCATTACACAGTTTTTATTCTCAATTTTTAAACTGATCATTATTGGAGGTCGTTTCGGTTTTTCCTCACGTAATGTACCTTCATCAGAATTCAATTTATACAACGGAACTTGGTTTTGGTTTTTATTAACCTCATTTAAATTTACCTGTTTTTGTTTCACAGATGTGGCATTAGCTTTCTTTGCAAAAAAGCATGCCTTTTGGATATGCCCGATCTTCGAACAAAAATTGCATTTACTAGAAATAAATTTACAATTTTGTTTATTATGGTTTGTACCTGTGCACCGCGTACAAAAGTCACATTTCTTCTGCTTTTCCACAAAATTTTGTTTCTTGTTTGATTTCATGTAAGGTTTATTTTTTTTCCCTACATTTATTACATTGATTCCAGAAGAACGACCCATAACATCATTTGCCCCTCTAAATGCCTTTTCCATAGCTAACGCAATTTGCAAAGTTTTCTCTAGATCAATATTATCCTCTTCAAATAATCTATCTAAAATTGCCTTATCTTTTAAGCCGCTAACAAACACATCGCGTAACATAATATTCAACATATTATTATCATAGTCACAATTTATTGCAAGTGCTCTGAGTTCCGCTATGTAGTTATTTATACTTTCCCCCTCATTCTGTTTACGATTAAGAAATTTATGGCGGGAAGGGATAATTAAAGGTTTAGGAGTCAAATGTTTTTTAAGAACATCTTTTAATTTCTCTAAACTTTGGTCAGAAGGGATGTCAGGAGCAAGCAGATTTTTTAGCAATTGATATAACTTCGGACTAAGTGATGAAATAAAAACTTTAGCCCTTTTATCAACCGTTACTTGTTGCACATCAAGGTATGTTTCAAAACGTTCAATAAAACTATCGAAGTTTTCATATTCTTCATTGAACTTCTCAAACTGTACGGTAACTTTATTATGAGAACCGTTTTCTTTATTTTGCAAAGCTCGAATCAGTTCCTGATTCTGACGCAATAATTCAGCAATTTGCTGCTCCATTTTCTCCTCTGATCAAAAAGATAAACAACTTTTACCTTGAGCCGTCTTCGGGTTTTTTACCCTATCCTTTGGAAGAACACTGTTTCGATTTTACCGAATCAACAGGCTTCGGATCCCATGCTCGTCGCCAGTCTGTTGTGACCGACTGTTGTGTGTGTGTTAATCAATGCTCTTTATCATATTTATCATACATTTAATCAAATTCTATGGTACATCTATATACAACACGACACTGACAAGAAACATAGTTACAGAGTGAAAGCGAAACTTTTCCGCGCTCCCTGTTCCGCGTACTCTCTCGGTCACAGTTAAACTGTCCGTGGACGTTAGCAGTTAGAGTTAATACACTACACCAAACTTCGTAGATTATTAAATGTTGTTTTTTTGTGTTTAAAATGTGCTTCATTTTGTGTGTCGAATTGATGATTTCTCACCGAGAATAAAGACCAGGACCTGATCAAACAATACTCAAGGAATTTGAGTACCAGAATAAATTAACATGGCGCAACAACGTGGGACCACGATCGGGTAAATTCGAAAGTTAAGATTTAAATAAGGTGAGTGAGAAATTATTAATCTGCATGCATTACTATGGCTGAGTTAGATAAAATCCGCAAGAAAAGAAGCACAGTTAGAGCTTTAACTACGAAGTTGATTTCAAAAATTGAACTTGTTTTCTATGATGAAAAAATTGAAACTAATATTAAACTAGAAGAATTGAAGGATTTAAATGAGCAATTGTTAGAAAAGTGTGATCAGTTAAAAGCTCTAGATGCTCAGATAGAGAATTTAATTGGTTCTAATGAAATCGAAAATGAAATAATTGGTATTGAAGAATATTCGGAGAAAATAATTAAATGGAAAGGTAAAATAACTAGGCTAATAAAAGAGCACGTAAAAAGTGTATCAGATGTTTCAGTCGATTTATCGCCAAATTCTCGCCAAGAATTATCACATAATAATGAGTTAAAAAGAAAAGTTATAAGTTTACCTAAACTTACAATTCCAAAATTTAATGGAGATCCAAGTTCTTGGATTGAATTTTGGCAGCAATTTAAAAATGCAATTCATGAAAATGATAACTTAAGTAAGACAGAGAAATTCTCATATTTAAAAATGTTATTAGAAGGAGTTGCGTTAAACGCTATAAAAGGTTTTTCGCTTACAGAAGAAAATTACATTAAGAGCATTAATTTACTAACTGACCGATTTGGTCGCGATTTTATCATTATAAATACAGTCCGACCACAGTACGAAGAACCACGGTTGGCATAGTGCCAAGACGATTCTATTCACGCTTTAGGTAAGGCTGCTTAGGAAGGAGGGGGAAAAGTCTTGTATTCTCTCGACATTCTTTAGAATCAGTTACTAACTGCGCTTGCTTGCTTTTTCCTCGTCTGTTATTTTGATTATTATATTAAAGTTAATGCATCCTTTACCCAATACGACTGCTCGGAATAAGCCGTTCCGTAGTGATTGTAAAAGTATAATTCACAATGTAATTAAATTGTGTGATAAAGAAGCACTAGAAGGAAATGTTATTGTTCCAGTTTCGCAATCCCCAAAGAGAGCTAGTAAAATAACCGGGATATCAATGTCCAGTGTAAAAAGAATACGTAGAGAAGCAAAGGGTGAAGAAACTCCAAAATTTTAATCTCCGAGGAAACGTCAGAAAAAAAGAACCACCGAAAATGTAGCTTTAGATGATTTGGATTGTGATGTAATCCGAAAATATCCACTCTTATAAAACTCCTATTTTTTAAATAGATTTGCTTCTTTCTTTTTATTATTTTGAAATTATTATTCACATATTCGATCAAAAATAAAGTTTTAAAAAATAACTTTAAAATTGCGGACAAAAAGCAGTCTGAAATACATTCCGTATTTCATGAACAAACACATCCGAAAATATGACGTTTTCCCCTATTTTCTAAGTAGACTAGCTTTTCTCGCGCATGCGCAACAGCTTCCAGGGACCTTGCTTCCGTGGTCGGACTATAGTCACATGACAAACTTGTTAAATTTACATCCTGTAAAAAGCTCGACCAATATTAAAGCATTCAGACGGCTATTTGATGATTTAGAAATAAATGTGAGATCACTTGAAAGTTTAAACGTAGCCGCAGGAACATATGGCCAGTTATTATGTCCAATTTTGCTCAAACTGATTCCAGATGATATAAGTTTAGAATACAACAGACAAAGGAAATCTAATACAGAATTTGATGTTCTTGAATTAATGCAATTTTTAAAACGAGAAATTGAGTGTAGAGAGTCGTCTATCTTATTAACCCAAACCGAAAGACAACCAAAACAAGTAATTTCGAGTAAATTTGACAAGGGTCCTAATTATAAATACTTCAATCCTAAAAATAATCCAACTGTTGCGTTTGCCTCTAATGTGAAACAAAATTGTGTATTTTGTTACCAAAATCATGAATCATTCAATTGCAACACTGTCCCTTCAGAAGAGAAACGAAACAAATTAAGAAAAGAAGGACGATGCTTCAAATGTTTTAAACGTTCACATTTGAGTATTCATTGTAGAAGTAGAATTAAAGATTGCTCGATTTGCAAAGGTAAAAATCATCACGAAATCATTTGTTTTAAAACTCAAAAACCATATGATGAAATACCTAATTCAGCGCCGGAATGTCAAACAGTAATATCTAGTATCGCGAATTCTGAGGGAAAATGTAGTGATTCCATAATTTTGCCTACATGTGCTGTTGAAGTTCAAGGCCCATCAAAATCAAAGATAACCGCAGTGTTATTTGACAGCGCTTCTTCAAAATCATTTATAACGAAGACATGTGCGCGAGAATTAAAGCTCCCTATTTTAAGAGTAGAGCATTTATTAGTTTACACTTTCGGTTCTCGTGAACCCATAAACAAGACATACCACGTAACAGAAATTGAGTTGAATCACTTGAATAATCCTGAAAGAAAAATAAAACTTGAAGTGTATGTAACGGACACAATTTCTCATGTGTCTATGGTGACGTCAGCCAGTGCGGTTGAACATTTGCTAAAAGAGTTCAAAATTCCTCTCCAACAGTTTAAACAAGCAAAAGGGCGGAGAGTTGAAATACTGATTGGCGCCGATGTGTTCTGGAAATTGCAGACTGGACATATAAGGAAAATATCAAAAGGATTGTTTTGCATTGAAACGTTATTAGGATTCATTATATCGGGTGTACGAGAAAATGGTAAACAAACCAGATCATTCGTGAATTTATGCCTGACAGAAGGGGAAACACTGAGTAATGTTGTAAACAATCCAGATTCTTTTGGTGATGATTTAAACACTCAATTAAAAAGATTTTGGGAATTAGAGTCGTTAGGTATTAATTCCAACGGTAATGACAATAATCATACTTCAGCTGATGTTGAAACTTTAAAGGGATTTGAGCAAAATATTAAAGTCATAGTAAACGGAAAATATGAAGTTAAACTGCCATTCAAAGACAAAATAGACTTATCGGACAATTTTTCGCATTCCAAAAGAAGGTTATCAAAATTGTTAACTCGTATGGACAATGAACCCTCATTATATGAAGAGTACAAATTAGTTTTTGCAGATCAAATTAATTCTGATGTTATCGAACCTCTAAATGAGAACTTTGAACAGTCATCCAATCTTGTATATTACATGCCTCATCATCCTGTTATTAGACGTGATAAAGAGACCACAAAATTTCGTATTGTTTTTGATGCGTCCGCGAAGGATAGAAATTGTTTATCTTTAAATGATAATTTGCTTGCAGGCCCAAACTTGAATCCGAATTTACTAATTCTTCTTTTGAAATTTAGAGAACATAAAATCGGTGTAATAGCCGACATAGAAAAGGCTTTCCTTCAAATTTCTCTTTCGGCTGAAGACAGGGACTGTCAAAGATTCTTATGGGTCGATAATTTACAAAACAAAGATCTAAAATGTTTTCGTTATAAAACTGTAACATTTGGAGTGAAATCATCAATTTACCTTTTGGCTGCTACCATAAAGCATCATCTTAAAAATTATGAATTCTCTTATCCCACGGCTTTTAAGGCATTAAATGAATCATTGTATGTCGATGATTTTATATGTGGCTCGAGAACTGTAAATGAAGCTCTAAGTTTATCGAAGGATGCTAAATTTATTTTAAGCGATGCTAAAATGAATCTTCGAAAATGGAAGAGTAATTCTAAAGAGCTTTGTAATATTTGGAATGAGACTAAGTTTGAAGAACTTCAAAAGGAACATCTGATCCCTATTAAGGTTTTAGGTATAATCTGGAATGTTGAAACTGATGATTTTAAATTAAATTTATCACCATTGTTAGAAGCTCTCAAAGAATCAAAAAATACTAAGAGAAGTGTGTTAAAATTGTCTTGCAAATTGTTTGATCCTATTGGGTTTATAACTGCTTTTACTATTCGTATAAAAATTTTGCTGCAAGAAATATGGGAGAGAGGTCAAGACTGGGATGAAGAATTACAAGAAGAATTGAGAAATAAATGGAACAAATGGTGCTTAGAAATCCCCATTCTAGAAAAATTATCTGTTCCAAGATGGTATTTCCTCAAAGAAGACGATGGCGATGTACCAGAATTTCAGGTGCACGTCTTCTGTGACGCGAGCGAAGTTGCGTATGGAGCAGTTTCATACCTTCGATTTAGAAACCAGGGAGGTAGCTTTGAGGTTACTTTCGTAGCTGCTAAATCTAGAGTAGCTCCAGTAAAGAAATTAAGCCTCCCTAGACTTGAATTGATGGCAACATTAATTGGAGCCAGATTGTTGCATTCCCTGAAGGAAGTATTTGACATTAGAAGTAATTATACTTTGTGGTCTGATTCCACAATAGCATTACATTGGGTGAAGGGAAATGCTAAGCAATGGAAACCCTTTGTATGTAATCGCGTTAGTGAAATTCAAGGCTTGACTGAACCATCAAACTGGAAACACTGCAGCGGAAAGGATAATCCGGCAGATATGCTCTCAAGAGGATGTTTAGCGGAAGACTTGCTGAATGGGGAAAAATGGTGGAAAGGGCCAAAATGGCTAATCTTGCCAATGGAACAGTGGCCGAACAATGGAGATAAATTTATTTGTGAAGATAATGTTAATAAAGAAAAACGATTAAAACAAGCAGCCATTTTTAACAGTATAACTGCAGAAGGAAAAGAAAATCCAGAAAGGATCCTGGATTTGAAGAAATATAATTCTATTCAAAGGGTATATCGAATAACTGCTTGGGTGAAAAGGTTTACAGAAAATTCAAAATTCAAAGATAAGGAAATGCGAATGACTTCAGAATTAACCGCAGAAGAAATTTTGGATGCTGAGAGACTGTGGATTAGAAATATTCAAGCGGAATGTTTTCCTGTGGAATTTAAATGTTTGAAAGAAGGAAATCCCATTCCCAAGAACTCCAGTATTCGTGATTTGAATCCGTGTCTAGATAACACAGGAATAATGGTAGTCGGTGGGAGACTACAAAATTCTAAATTCGAATTCAGAGAAAGGCATCCATGGTTAATCCCTAGCAACAGTAGACTAACCGAATTGATAGTAATGTCAGCACATAATCAAGTAATGCATTTAGGAGTAGCAAGTACATTGTCTAAAGTTAGAGAGACCTTTTGGATACCACGAGGTAGACAAATAGTTAAAACTTTCATAAGCCGCTGTATGATATGCCGAAAATTTACTGCTAAAGCAGGTCAACAAATTACTGCTCCTCTACCATCTGACAGAGTAACTGAGTCTCCACCCTTTGCTGTGAGCGGTTTAGATTTCGCAGGTCCCCTTTACATTAAGGTGAAAAATTCTGCAGTGACTTCAAAGTGTTATATTCTACTGTGCACATGTGCAGTAACTCGAGCAGTGCATCTAGAACTAGTGCAAGACCTGAGTACTGAGTCATTTTTACTAGCCTTTCGACGATTCGTCGCTAGAAGAGGTCTTTGTAGTGTAGTATTCACTGACAATGCCCAAACATTCAAGCGAGCTGAGAAAGAACTTGGATTGTTGTGGAATACAATTAGCCATAATGACGTAAAGACATTCTACAGTTCTAAAAGAATAGAATGGAAATATATTGTTCCAAGAGCTGCCTGGTGGGGCGGCTTTTGGGAGCGAATGGTGAAAACAGTCAAATCATGTCTGCGAAAGGTCCTCGGAAAATCATGTTTGACGTCAGATGAGCTAGAAACCATTCTAGTTGAAATCGAAGCTGTAATCAACTGTAGACCCATCAGCTACTTGTACAGTAAGCCTAATGAACCTTCATGTTTAACACCAGCCCATTTTTTGACTGGAGAACGTGCAACTTCCCTACCACCAAATATTCCTGTTATCCTAGATAAATCGTCATCCAGTGAGCACCTCAATAAGAAGTATTATAATCGACAAAGACTCCTGGATCATTTTTGGCGAAGGTGGAAAAGGGAGTACATGCTGGACTTAAGATCTCTTCATTCTGAGAAGCGTAAGAGCTGTACCTCAACCTTTAAAGAAAACGACTTGGTTTTAATCCATGATGAGCGTGTTCCAAGAACTGTCTGGAAAATTGGACGTGTAATAGAGACGATTCCTGGCAGAGACGAAAAAATAAGATCGTGTAACATCAAAACTTCTAATGGAACACTTAAACGTCCAATCCAACTCTTATATAATTTAGAAATAGCTGACTAAAAACTAATTGCATTTTTCTTTTAACAGCTATAAAGTTATTACATCTTTTATTGTTATTATTTTTTTTTCAATTATTGAATTACATTGATATTTGATGTTTGCAAAATGTTTTATTTAGTAACTTAAGAAATGTTTAGCATTATTATTCTCATTAATGGTAATTGGTATTTTCGTTTAGGAATGAACCTGTTGTTCATTGTGGGGGGAGTATGTAAAGATTTGTTTATAGAGGGCGCTGCGTCGCCCGATAGATTAAAAAAAGGAATTGCTTTAAAATGTAATGGCGTCTGTTTAGACGAATTCTGAAATCCAAACTTCGTAGATTATTAAATGTTGTTTTTTTGTGTTTAAAATGTGCTTCATTTTGTGTGTCGAATTGATGATTTCTCACCGAGAATAAAGACCAGGACCTGATCAAACAATACTCAAGGAATTTGAGTACCAGAATAAATTAACATACCCATGCCTAATTCAGTGCTACTATAAATTTCCATTTTTCAGCAGCTAAGTATTTTACATATAATTTTCTACAATTTGTTTTTCTTTCAGCAATATGCTTTGGCAAAAGCAGATGAACTTTAGTTTTAAACATCATTTTTAATTTCAAATCATTACGAATGATTTTACTTACAGTGCCAGAAGACATTCCTAGTTTCGATGCAATAGATCTTTGAGACGGTGTTTCTTTTTTTAATTTAGGATCAGAGATTTCCCTTTTTTGATATTTATCTGCGTTCGAACAGTCTTAGGATGAGGTTTCGCGGTCATGCTTTCATTTTTACTTTCAGTTAGACTTTTTTTCCTTTCAAATTTAATATATTATAAATATCTTTTTTTGAAATGCCATAACCGTGATTTTTACACCGCTTTATAATTTGTTGATACTAATATTTATCCTCGGAAAGCGCAGTTACGTAACCTTCGAGCCATCTATCAATTTTATGGGCCGTTTTCAAAATAAATCTTTTATTTTACATTCCAATCAAAAGAAAACAGTAGCAGGCAATTATTCTGAAATTGCCAAATTTTATCTCAAAATGCAAACGACAAAAATAAAGTAAAAAATCGTTTCCATAAAGTGCGAACGACCTTCTGTATGTATATATATATATATATATATATATATATATATATATATATATATATATATATATATATATATATATATAACCCTAAGAGTCAACGTTGCCCCCCCCCCCAATCTCTGGACTGGAGTCACCCGTCTCCACATGAATCATCTTACATTAAACACATACTAGTGTCATTGCAAGCTGTAATTTTTCATTAACATATCTTATACTATTTAAATTATGCCTATAATAGCAAATAAATGTAGTTTTTTTTTAATCCCATACATCCACATGGTCATCGAAAAACTCAGGGCTCCCAGACCTGAGTATGATGGATAATTATGAGTAACGGCCCAATTACGGTACGAGAAATTAAAATATTTAGGAGGTTGTAGAAAATTCACAGACATGAGACTGGTTAAACTAAAAATTTCCCACGGCCCAGGTACCATTATGTGGTAAGTGACATCAAGCCTGGAAAAAAAAAAAATGGATCCATAATCGATTATTTTAGCAAATTAAACCATAGTGGCCCTTGGTTATGGGAAATTTCTATCTAGGGAAAAGAGAACGCCTAAAATGTTCCCCCCCCCCCCCCCCAACTTTCTCAAAATACAAAAGCTCCTTTTACAGCAAAGGATCCTTTGAAACATAAAGCTCTAAACATAGGTTATCGTTTATGAGCATATATTACGTCTCCATCTAAGAACTACAGTTTAAGGGCCTATTCACATAGTCCGTTAGCGTAAGCGGTAAATTTTAACCAATCATTTAGCTGAGCGCTATGACATCATCCGTTGACTCACGAATCATCATCCGATAATACTCCGTTGACCTTTTACGCTTACGCTAACGAACTGCTATGTGAACAGGCCTTAATATGATCAAGCTCGCGTACAAAACTGAAAAAGACCTGAACTAGAAAATTTTCCACTTCATAAACTTGAAATTTATAACTGATATGTTTTGACAATGGTTTACTTTTTACGCTAAAGCCACAGGGACAGGTACCATGGCTTTTCAGTTCGGTGTTTTGCTCCACGTTACAAATTTATGCCAGGTGGCATTAGAAAATAAATGTTTCAAGGACTTTCATTAATTGGATAAAAGTAAAATTTGTTAACTTCAGCGTAAAAACTTAATAGAAACTTAAAATTGTCATGACTCCGAAACCAGAACAAGAAAAATGGAACTGCTCTTACTTAGCAAATGAAACGGATGCAGATTTTAGAAGACTTCGTTTGAAACCGGTAAGAGCAAAATACTAGATCTATGTTACTTATCTTTTACCCCGCTTTATTACAAAATGTGGCTTATAATTGAAAATATATTTTTCATTTTTGAGTGGCTACCTTAATTCTCCCAAGATAATCCGTTTAATTTGGGTAAAATATCAAAGATTAAAATATCCTAGATTATGCTTATTTAAAAGATTAATACACTGCTGGCCACCCAAATTGCAACACCAAGAAAGACAAGAGATATCACAACAAAATTTATTTTGTAGATAACATGTTGACCAAGTATCAAATGATTAAATTTATAGACTTCTGTGAAGTGTGGTTCCTGCCAAAATCAGTAGCCAGAGTAGCCGCCATTGTTGGAGATCACCGCTGCCACACGCCTCGGCATTGATTCAAAGAGACTTTGGATGAGTTCTTGGGGTACAGCAGACCAGGCAGCTTCCACACGTTGCCAAAGTTGATCTGCTGTGGCAGCTGGGGATGGAATCTGGGTCAATCGTAGAGCAACCATGGACCACATGTTTTCTATCGGCGAAAGATCCGGAGAGCGAGGCGGCCAGGGAAGCAATTCAATCTGGCGATTGACGAAGAACCGTTGGACAATGCGTGCCACGTGTGGTCGCGCGTTATCCTGTTGAAATATGGCTGTGGGCAAGCCATGAAGGTAAGGAAGGACAACTGGCTCCAACACCTCGGAGATGTAGTGCTGGCTGTTTAAAGTACCGGCAATGCGTACTAGAGGTGTGCGAGAGTGATATCCAATACCATAATACCCGGTGCAGGACCAGTGTGGCGGTGCATAACGCAGCTGTTCAGCATCCTCTCTTCACGGTGTCTCCAGACTTGAATGCGACCATCGTGGTGTTGCAGACAGAAGCGTGACTCGTCAGTAAAGACAATTTCATTCCATTCTGCCGTCCACATCCTTCTGTCATCGCACCATTGGCGGCGGAGACGTCTGTGGTTCTGCGTCAAGGGTAGACAAAGCAATGGACGTCTTGCGGACAGACCACTCTGCTGTAAAAGGCGTCGAATGGATCCGTTACAGACTGCATGTGCTGTGCTATGGTTCGTGATGTGACTGAGCGATCCGTCACTGCCATGCGCACAATTTGCCTGTCATCACGTGAAGTGGTGCGCTGAGGTGGATGCGATCGAACACGCCGGTCCGTCGTACCCTCCTGCATCCAACAATCACATATCCGCATTACAGTTGTTTGGTTTCGTCCAACACGACTACCGATTTCCCTGAAAGATATTCCACAATCTCGGTAGGCCACTATCCTTCCTCTGTCGAACTCGGATACTTGATCAAAAGATGATCGCTGTTTTCGACGAGGCATAATTGATCGTTTTTTTGAAAAACCACAAGAAAAACACAATTGCCGAACTTGAAATCGAAATCTCCAAGCCTTAAATAGCGCTTTGAAGTGGCGCCACACGCGCGCGTGATGTGCGTCTGCGCTGAAATTCTAATCATTTGCATATCTCACCTCCGCTAATGCATGTTGTAAATTTCATGTTATTTGCATGTTTCCTTCAGGGTGTTGCATTTACAGTGGCCAGCAGTGTAGTTTCAAACAAATACATTATCTTGACAACAATAAACAAATACAGTCATACCTCTGTAGTTGTCGCATTTCGACGCGAAAGAAAATGTTTCGGTATTCGTCACACGTGCTAAAAAATGAATGAGACAAGACAGCGCCCCGTATCCCGTCTGTCCGGACGAAAAGAAAGACCGAAATGGGTTGCATTAGATAATTTTGATCAAAAGTATCACCCTGACAAAGCTCTAGCAAGCCGAAATGTGGACTTGTTTAATAATCAAGCAATGTCTCACTTCAGAAACATTTTGAAACGTAGGGAGACGCAAGTTATAATTGATAGATCTATAGTGAAACTCCCTAAACCTGAGTCTACAACAGGGATCGGTTTTGTTAAGAGACAGAAAAGAGAGTCTCTAATATATATATATATATATGTGTGTGTGTGTGTCAAAATTCTGACGCATTTTGGTACTTTTTTTAACTGTTTACTGCTTGTCCAAGCGATACAGACTGGGTTTGGCGCGCTGCCAAAATCGCGAGATACGGACGGACGGTTTTAGCGTCTGAAATTTTCCTTTCCGGGTGACTGTTTTCGAGGAGCGTAATCCTACGTTAAAAAGTAATAGATAACCGTGGTGACCCCTCTTCCCTCTTAGAAAAAACCTTTGGGACAACCATAATTTGAAAATCTAGAATACAGCAAATCCGTTTTAAGTTACATAATCAGCTATTTAATGAGAAGATGGCAACAAAATGCGCGCAAACAGTTTGACTGTCAACGTTTTTTTATTTATTCATAATCAATTCCGGATAGAAATCGCAAAAAGCCAAATTTGCATGACAAAAGTTTAGGTAAGGGCGGTAGTGCGCTGAAGATTACAATTGCAAAACTGGTGTGAACCAAACCGATCGAGAGAAAAATGCTTTCAAAGAATCGATGCTGGTAACCTTTTTTTCTTTTTTGCAGAATGCTATAATCCACTGAGTTTTAATGCTTTATAGCTGGAGGGAGGCAGGTGAATAGATCCTTACCGGGCTTCCCTCTGAGCTTTACCTATTTTGTATTGGGGCCGGTGATTCTTAGCTCTCCCATCACTCTCCCTGACCTATCATATCAGGTCTGGTTTGAAATATCGCACGAGCGAATTCAAGTCATTCTCTCTGAAAGGAGATAGATGGTTCTGAATTTTCAATAAGGCGAAACGTCGCAACGTCACTGGCTACGTCAGTTTTCGTCTACTATAGATCACGTAATTATCGGGTGGCAGAAAACTGAAGCCGTTCCTATGCGTTTGCATGTGTTTTTGGACGATACCTTCAATTTGAGTTAAATAATTTAAGTTTATTTATAAAATTCCTCATATTAGTTGTATGGAACAGGTATTTTAACATTTTTTTTTTCAATATTTCGCAAGGTTTAAGAGAATATAATCATTCTTTCGTTGAGAATGATTATTATTATGTTGAGATATGTATAGATATCAGGATAAGTTACTTCAGGCCAGCGTCTTGTTTCGAAACTCCAGTCTTCCTCTGTCAATAAATACGAGTCACATACTGAATAAACCTTTCCGGGCTGTACCTGAATGTTTAATTTAGTGATATACCTTTGTTTAGATACCGTATCTACAGACTTTGCGTAATCTGAGAGCAGTGGCGCACCCAGGATTTTTTCTTGGGGGGGAGGGGGCGAGATGAATGGATAAAAATATTTATAATGCATCGGGGGGGGGCGGGGGCGAGATGAACGAATAAAAATATTTATAATGCAAAATCAATATTTCTACTTCTTTGGGGGGGGGGGGGGCAGGGCCTCCCTGGGCGCGCCACTGTCTGAGAGCATTTTATTCAACAAGCTGTAAGAATGCTCATTGAACGCCATGTTAAATTATGCAATGTTTTTCCACTCCTCGCCAAACAAGAAGTAAAATCTGCAAGAGTTGAGATGTGACATGCTGCGAGACACTGCCCTATTTACTCAATTAGATTCTGAAAAAAAAAATCTTTTCACGTGGAACCTCTGAAGTTTAACACGAAATAATCTCAATATAAGTGCGTTATGGTTAAGCTAAAAATAATGTACACTGTAACGCAAAATTCAAATAATGTAAACTATAACCAAAACCCTTAAAATTGAATCGTTGAGGGGGAACTAATGTAAAAGTAGTAACAACCTTATAATATCAATAAGATTCATTATTTTCCAACAAATTGCCTTCGAAAGAAAATAGAACATCCTCCCTCCTCCCTTCAACCACACTTTTGAGACGTAATGAGAAAATGCAGAAAGTTTTACTGAGTAGAAATATTACCACATCAGTTTTACAGCATAAAAATCTAGGGATGAGGTTTTTTTACATCTATTTATAAACTACAACCAATCATCTCGCGTATTAAAGCGGCGTATATGAATTCTGTAACTTTCTGTTTTTAAATTAGAACAGAGATTGGTATTGCTATCACTTTGCCAATTTTTTCTGTGGTAGATATTGCGTCTTCGCCTTAATTGCTTACTCTAATGTTGAAATTCGTCACTTAGCAACAAGAATTTAGTCGAGGGAATTTCAGTTGACTGAGTACACAACTCTTTGAGAAGTGGATAAACTCGGCATCTTTTAATGTTCTTGATATATTATCAATAAGCATTTATAGAAAGAAAACCAACGAAATAATTTTGGATAGGACTGAACAGAAGCTGAGCTAAGGAGAAATTACTAAGCAACTAAGGCTTTGTAATCGTCGGAACATGAAAACAAAGGTTTATAAAAATATTTAGAATTAAATTCTGCTGTATAAGAACCCAAAATCGCTAACGATGCCTAAAATTGCGGTATAGTTGTTTACGAGAATTCTGCATAATGCTATTATTGTTCAAAACCGACTGTAGTTTTAAAACTTATATTCAAAACTCTACTATGCTGATATAAATACCAAAATTTCTTTGGTGCAAATTTAATGTCGGAAGCAGGACTTTTTTCTTGTTCCTTTGTTTATATTTCCCGCACGCCCACTTTGTGCTATTATTTGACTTGCAACGATATTTTAAAGATATTCAATAAAGAATGAACTCTTTATAAACTCACTGATGTTTCATCTGAACTTTGAAGTCACTCTTTAAAATTCAACATTTTATTCCAGGTTTCAAGAGCAGAAACGCCTACGGAGAGTAGAAACCCATGGTCACGTTTATATACGACGCCTACTGTGTCTTCAATTCTTAAATTTCACGGCGATAGACCATTTACGGATTCTCTGCAGCTTCGGCTTCATTCTACGTGCGATCAATTCGCAGACTGGCCCATCAGCAAAGAGGAAGCTGTGCGACAGATGTGTACGAAAGAGCGAACGTAAGCTGCCTTTATGCACAATAATTTTGTTAAAACTCGTGAAACTGCATTTGTTTATTATGTGACATAAATCAAAGTCCCCAAAATGAGTTAAACACGTGACTTTCTCAACTTAAATTAATAATTACTTATAAAAGGAGAAAAATCACTGTGAATCAATCCAGGCAGATGGGTACCAAACAGACGAATTAGGAGCTGTTCACATTGCATCCGTCAGCGCTACTCGTATTGAAATAAATTTAACCAATTACTTACCTCCAAACGATTAGCCACGAAATTGCTCAGTTCTGTGATTGGTTTCAAATATGTTAATACTAGTAACGCTGACGGTCGCAATGTGAACAGCCCCTTACGGTCAACGCACACAATTTCATTTGTAAGTTGAACTGTGACGCTGTCTTTTATCTGTAAATACGACTCGATGCTTTTGGGGGTACAAGGATTTAATACACTCTGAGACATGTGGAAGTGACTTCATACGTTCCTTTCACTAAAGAAATATACTCACAAATAAAATAGGCAATAATTTAACTAGTCAGAGATTTTTGATTCAGAAGTAACTAAATAAATGATAAACTACTATCAGTAACTTTTAATTTTTTCATGTAATCCTCAAAATTGTTTACGGTTGTTATGGATTTGTTTAATGAAATTTTCCGTATATTTTCTTTATATAGCAAATTTGCATTTGTGCTATAGTTTCAATGACATTACAGTGAAGTTTTGCATTCTAGCTGCCCCAATATTAAGTAAATAATGTCAGGGCGTCTTCACCCCTGCATTAGTGCTTGTAGCTACAGCAGGAAAAAGTTCATCAGTTATGTGTTCTTTGTATTGCAGAGACATAGGCAAGGGATGAGAGGCAGGCTCTGTGTTTTTACAAAAATGGTTAATAATTACCCTTTGTCTGTCATAATTTGGCATGTGCAGGACAGAAAACTGTTGTATAAACAAAGTTAATATATTTTCTCTTAGGCTGCTCCAATTTTTTTTTTTAAATTTTAGGTGCAGAAAATATATCATTTATACACTCCTTAGTGTTTAAATTTTAAACTCCTCTTTCAAAATTACCACCCTTGGTCAAACTTATGTGTTGTGGGTGTGTGTATGTATGTTTATTTCAAGATCCCAATTTATTTACAGTTATTTATGATGTCTTGTGACTATTTGTTTGATGATTTGAGACCTGCACTATTATAACTCCAAACATATAACTTATCCAGAAATATATTGTAAATGCCAGATATCCACAGATTAGATCAGAATCATGTTTCTAGAGCACATTCCAGATTTTTTTTCTAAAAATTTAGTCATAAAATTATACATTCTGCAAAAAAAGTTTCCAATTACAAAGAAAGTTTAGCCATCCTTTGAAAAAAAAAAGGGGGGGGGGACTTAGGAAGTCTTAAAAGAAAAACTGTACTTAAAGTAATGTTATTTTCTCATTGTCCCTGATTCATATTTCTCTATACATACACATTATAAATGCAGTGAAAAATGAAATAATATTGCACAAGTTTGTTTTGTATTTTACAAATGTTAATGTGTTAATAATTACATGTATATTTGTGTATATACTCAGACAAACCTTTATATTTTATTTGAAAAGAATAATAAAAGTATTGCTTATTGTAACATTTATAAATACAGTACATTTAATATCACTCCCTGTGTGACTTATGCAGCAAGATGAACACATCATAAAATTTGCATGCTAAAAAATTAAAGACCATAAATTAGAGAATTTTCCTGACCAATAAACAGGCCTAAAGACTATCCATCATGATGTTTAAGATGGTTCTAATGTGAAATATATGTGCTTCTAACTAATACACCAAAAAGACAATTTTTTCAATGACAGTTGCTGGCAGCTCAATGAGGAGGAAAACATGAATTCATAAAAAAATTTCTTTGCCATTATTTCCATGCTGACTTTAACATCTGCTTTCTAACAATTTAAACTGTGCTTTTGATGCTAATTGATTTTGATTCTTTCATTCAATTTTTTTTTCTAGCTGCTTTTGTAAACCACGTCCAAAGGTAGTGGTGAGACCTTTTGACCATCCACTTCGAATGGCTCCTCTCTGTGAAACACCTACAAACATCAATTACATTAAGCTGGCAATAGGTACAGTAGCTCTCCTTCTAAAAAGCTTTAAACTGATATTATGAATGTAATGTTAAATATCTTGACAGCCGCAATTACAACATAGGATACCTGTGATTTTTGAGTACATGAGCTGAATTATCTTTAGAGTAAGGATGGGCAATGATTAATGGTTAGAATTTATTTTTTTTTTTTTCTAATCCCTCCTGGTCTAGCAGAGGTAGACCAGGTCTATGAGCCCATAAATTCCCAGGAGGTCCATTAAAAGGTGAGGATCAGTAATAAAGTCCTCCCTAGATAAATAGAAGCAAGTTAGGATGTGGCCAGGGGTGGACAGCTCAGTATTACACTTTTTACGAGTGGGAAAAGTTTTGTTTAGCTGATGAAATTTTAGGCACCTCAAGTGGCTACTAGAAAACCTAGCGATTACAGTCTGCTCAGCTTTATCAACCTTGAAGATAAGAGCTCTACCACGGCAGACACCAAGGTATCAGTCATGGACCGGAGGAGATATCTAAGTACTCTGGATAAAAGATTTCCTTACGGCATAAATCTCCAGATAAGTAAGAGCTAGAGTAGTTGGTGAACATACAGCAGTACCCTCCTTTGCTATGGTGTCAGCCATCTCTGCCAAATAGACCCACATGAGAAGGGACTCACTGCAAATAAACTATAGAAACTGTGCATAAATAGACCAAAACTCCACTAAAATGTAACATTCCCCAAGTTAGAAGCTTAATTGGCAGCTAGCTTTAAAGAAATAAAAACCTTCATTTTAAAGTAGATGATCATTACCTCAAAAGGTGGTATTTTGGACTATTCTTTGCTCTTCACTAATGCACATACATATTCAAGGCAAAGAATAAATTCCAGGGAAATTAGCCCCAACAATGAATCTGTTTCCTTACAACAAGGGAAAGTTTTGTTTTCTACTTAATAAGCCATGGAAGAATTCAGGATCTCATAAAAAGTCTACAGAGCTAAAACTATTTTCCAAAGAATGTTATGGGGTTCATGAACAAAGATCTCATAATATCCTGGAAATGTTATGATAAAGAACATCTGGCTCAGAATGAAGATCAAGAATCTGATTCTTAAACACACCTGTTTTAAAGGAGGAGGAGGAGAAATAATGTGAGAAAGTTCAGTAAAAGATTTGTTGTTTGCCCAACAAAAGTAAGGGATTTTGACCTGGAATCAAGATGATCTTGTCTAATAAACAGGGGATCACTACGATTCATTAGTGAACATTATAGCATGGCTAATAGGTTCAATGGTAAAGCACAGCTGTTTTAGAGGAGGAGGAGGAGAAATAATGTGAGGAAGATCAGTAAAAGGTTTGTTGTTTGCCCAACAAAAGTAAGGGATTTTGACCTGGAATCAAGATGATCTTTTCTAATAAACAGGGGATCACTAAGATTCATTAGTGAACATCATAGCATGGCTAATGGGTTCAATGGTAAAGCACATTTGTTTTCCAGAAAGTGAGAGGTCTTGAGGGTGATTCTCCAGCTAGTCAAGTTGTTTCAAAGATAAAGGGAAAATTTAAAGAAAGTGTGACACAGCTTTCATTGTTGTGAAGTTTGATATTTGACAGGTGTATTTGGAGTTAAACACTAAATAAATATAATAGAAAGCTATGGACTAGTAAATGGTGAAAGAGGGGGGGGGGAGTATCTTAAAAGATGCTCTAATAAATTAAGTAAGTAATACTGTGTTCACGAAGTTCAAAAGATGATACATCTCTCTGTGTTAGGAGCTGAGCAACAAATCACACACACTTACAGCAATAGTGGAAAAAAAGACCAGTGTCCACATTTTAGGCACCATTGCTTGCACCAAATACAATTTGTTGCTCTGCTCCTACTGAAGAAAGCCCTACTGGCTTTTGATTTCATAAACTGGGTGTATTAATTCTAATTTATGATGAATCTTTTCACTTTTTTCCCTAACCCCAAAATAGGGAGAGTCAAATCTCTTGTGGATATTTTCCTTTTATGGGTATAGTCATACAGCACATAGAACCACTGTGCTTTTGACTGCAAATGCTTTATGTGATTAAAACTAAACTAACAGAATTTTTAAAAAAATTTTATACCTTCATGTATGTTAAAAAAATTGAAATTGTTTACATTTACATTTATAAAGTACTTTATCATCTAAAAAAATCATAATATGAACAAATGACAGGTTCTGAAGTATTGGTAAATCAGCAAAAAATGCATTTCTCTTACTCAGTGAAAATCGGTTGGATTAAAGTAAGGTAAAAAACAATCAAATTAAGAAGTTAGAATCAGTTAGAATTAATCTCTAGTAAGCTTTAAAAGTTAGGTTAATAATCTTTGCTGACCTCTTTGTTTAAAACTATTTCTGCAACAGAAAAATAACTCATTAAATCCAGGCTATCAATTTTAATATTGAATTTTAACGAAATAGAATACACTTAAGAATTCCAATTAATAATGGCAGTTCAACACCAAACACTCTCACCAAGTAGTAAAATGATTTTACTTATATAATTTATATCATTTGAGGAAGGAAGCCCATAGAATGAAGAAGACATGCCTTTATATTGCTCATATTATTTAACAATTTAAAGAGATTCTTTCATTCCTGAGACAAAGAAGGAATATCTTTACACAGTCAATTATGAGGATCCAAAAACCATTCAACAAGCAATATCAAAGCTTATAACTTATGATAAACAATTGCAATGAAAATTTGTTATAATAGAAATGATATCTGGATTTTTAAATATGTCATGAAAGTATTTTTTTTATTTTAATCTCATCCGATTTTCACATCATGTCAGGTAGTTGAACATATGTACTACTAATTTCAATTTCTTTTAAATGTTGCTTTTGTTAAGAAAATAAATAAGTAGAAATGAACTAATTTTCATAAGAATAAAATCTGTAAATCATACTAATGCCATAGATTTGATGAGAGGTCATCTTTTAGATTGATAAAAAATTATTTCTATTCAGAAAATAAAATAATGTAAGTCAGATGCATAATAGTCTGATTTAGTCTGTCATTTCATGGAGCCATTCACTGTTTAATGATGGCAAATATCACACCCACTAATACACATAGCTTTAATACTAAAGAAAAAATATGTTGGTATCTTTGCATCTCACAAATGCACGATGAATACTCAGTATTATTTAAACAACTACTTCAATTAACTTTTAAGTTTTCTTTTAATTTTAACTTATATGTTATTATTTTACAGTTATTCTTATTCATTAATTAAAGAATAAATTTTTAATAATCAACACTCATGAATAAAATTTCAAACTCTTAAAAAATTCCACAAACCTTTTTTTTTTTTCATAAACAGAGAATTTACAACAATCCTATAAATGGAATTACTGTGTATTTTAATTGCTGAATTGAAGTTATTTCTATCATTTCTTGGGACAGTGGAGAGCAATTAAGTTCTAAATGAACAACAGTATAAAATGTTAAAAGGCAAAATAATAAAAAATGTAAATTGGCTAATGGGGATGAAACTATTTCACTACTGCTGTGTGACTATGCAAAACAAAATGTCAGTTGAAACCTGAAGTTCCCATACCATTCAGCCTGTTTTGTTAAATATAGCATTTTAATGCAGGAATTTTTTTTAAAATTGTCTGTATAACACATATACATACAAATGCATGTCTAAATGAATAAAGTAAATTTATGTTTTAAATAAAACTGTTTCTTTTTTCAGAATGTCCCCATATATCTCAGACGAACAATGGTTATTCGAGAAAATTTGAAAATGGGAATTTTTATAGATCATGAGCTAACTAAAAGAAGATTCAGCATCAGAGGACAAAGTATTGTTATATTTGGGCATTTCTCTTTGAATTTTAATAAACTTGAATTCCTAAATACCATAATGTGAAAATCTGAAAATATTATAAAGGTATAAATTGAAAATTGAAAGAAAAAAAGTATATTTATCTAATGAAAAATGAAAACTGTCTTAAAAAGTTTGGAGAAGAATCTAAGACATAAAACCAACATTTGAAGAAATAAATTGGTCTTAAACAATCTTGAATGCATTTTCCTGTCATTTTCTGAAACAAAATTAAAAATTTTGTGTGCAAGCAAAAAGATGAAATGATAATGACCTAAAACTAAGAAAATTGTCCATTTTAATCAGGTTGAAAAATACTCTTAAACAATTAGACTATATATTTTACATTAAATTAGTTTATAGAAATATATAAACCACTTACTGAAACAGGATCTGTTATCAGAACTGAGTTCATATCCTTTCTTGCAAGAGCATACATAAGAACCAAAAGTATTATGACAAATATGACTGCATGGAGATTCATTGCATTCGTCAATATCTGAAAATAAAATTTCCTTTTATTTATTAGTGTATTCTTACTATAAAAAGAAACAAATTCAACTTATACACACACAATATATTGCTAACATAATGAAAATATCTACAAAGCCATCCTTAACAGAAGCCTGCCTGGAACAAACCAAGCATGTAATTTTGAAAAACTTAATTTGCAATCAATATCTGTTTTTTTATAGATGACTGACATATTTGAAATGTAGACATCATATAGATACTTATCTTTTCAGTTTTACATGCATCCTAACAGAGAAGTAATAATCAGTTTATTCAATGGTAAGCTCCATTACACAATTTCACATAATAATGATTCTAAATGAACCAAATAATATTCACAATATACAAGTGAGAACAATTTTTATTGTGTGTCTAAGAACTTTGACTGTAGATAATTCAAATCAGGGGATTAAAGAAAATGAATTTCATTCATCATATGGTACAGCTGAGCCACTTTTTAAAAACTGACAAAAAAAAAAAAAAAAGAGAGAGAGAGTAGGATGTTTTGAATATTAAAAATCTTACAAACTAAAAATTTTTTTATTTCATCCAAAACTGAAATAATGCCCCACATTTCATAAAAGATATTTAACACTTTTTTTTTCTTCTTCTTCCAAGGAAAAACATTACCTGCACAAGTTTTCCCATCACCAAGGAGATAAAAACCTTCATTACAGCTACAGTGAGCCACACCATCATGCACAGCACAATTATGATCACAGCCTCCATTAGAAAATTCACAAGGATTAATTCCTGTAATTTAAATACTTTACTAGAAATAGCACATAACATTGTATAATATTAATGCTATATGATAAGTTTATATGCTTTTAAATGCAGAACATTTAACTACAGTGGAACCTTGGTCTATCATTTTTAAAAGGGACCTATTGCCCTGAACTAGCCATACTCAACCATTTTTTCTCTCAGGCCGCATGTGTATGTTTGCTACATTATGCGGGCCACAACATAGTAGAATATACCTCATAATATAATAATGTAAAAAATAAAGCTCAAAACCTAAATGCATTCAAAACTTTATTTAAAAATAAGTATGACTTTTTATGCTGAGACAAACTTTTGACTACTTTAGGCAAATCAGGTTTATACTTGCTACATACTACTCTCAATATATCATCAAGGTAAGAATCAATCAGTCAATTTCTATATATGTTCTTCGTATATTTCATTTCGGAATAGGATGATTCACAAAGATACAATGCAAGCAAAGTGAGCAGCAGATGACACATTTTTGTACAGTTTTGTATTTTTCAGGCATTAATTTCCAAAATTGTGCTTAGAAAAGCACCTGCCTGATAACTCAGGAACTAATGAGTGTTAGTGTCTTGGGCTGCACATTCAAGCTTGGTGGGCTGTAGCTTGAGCAACCCTGTCCCGAATGATACATGTGGGAAACTATGGATGTGGGAACATAACAAAGAAATATTATCATCAGGGCTGGATGAAATAAACAACACATAAGGGAAAACAACTGTTCAGGAAATGATAGAGCAAGGTTCCACAGTACTTATAAGTAAATGTATAGTAAAGCTACTTAGAAACCAGTGAATTTAACCTTTAGCTTACGGGCCCATTTTTCCAATTACCTCTTTAGAACAGGAAATTTCATACACCCTTTGTAAGAACGGCCTTTAAGGAGGTTATATATATATATATATATATATATATATATTCATTTTTGAAATGCATAGTAAAGCTACTTATAAACCAGTGAATTTAACCTTCAGCTTACGGGGCCCATTTTTCCAATTACCTCTTTAGAACGGGAAATTTCATATCCCTTTATAAGAAAAGCCTTTAAGGATGTTTTATATATATATATACATTCATTCTTGGGATACAAGCTATCCTACCTCGTAAGGAAAAGGTTAAGAGAAAATAACAAAACCGGCAAAAAAATATTATAGTACAGCCAATTAGATATTTATAATCAAATATGACCTCCAATTAAACATAAATCTTTTTTTTCCCAATACGCATTAAAATTTCATAAATTCTCTATATCATTCAACACATAAATTTTACCATAAATCATTTAAACATGCATACCTTTACAAAACATGTTTAATATTGCTACTCAATTATTAATATCTACCCTTAAACAGAACAAATGAATGAATGTATAGCAAAATATTTAGTACACCTGAGGAATATAGAAAATATATCTACTAAATTTCAGTACTTTCACATGTCTTTCCATCAGTTTTCAGGGAATAGTCCTCTCTGCAATTACATTCCACTTTATTTCCATCAAAATGACATAACTGTGAACAACCTCCATTTTCAATGGAACAAGGATTTATTCCTAGAAAAAGAGAGAGAGAGGGGAATACTTTATATAAATATTACTTAAATTGTGCTAAATGAAAAAAAAATATCTGCAACAAATAAAATGCTCGTACATAATTATTTTTATGTTTTTAACTCATAGTGCAAACAAAATGAAAAAAAGTATTGATTACTTTTGTACCATAATTTCCTTTTATAAAATAATATGTAATTCAATATTATATTATTTTTAATAAACTTTGTCATGTACATGAGCATCTAATATTATTTTACATTTTACTTACTATACATTTGTCCTCTATGGTGAAATGATCTTGGTAATTTATAATGGAGCTTAATTTTGATAATTTTTAGCAGGATGCAGGTTCTAAAATTCTTTTAAGAACATCATGATGTACAAAGTACTAATAGAGTTTATGGTATGGAATTTGAAATGTACCATCTACTAATTTTAAGTTCAGAGCATACTAAACAGCCAAATGTAACAATTAGCAAACTTTTTCAAAAGTGCATGATCTTTCATATTTATAATTATAACATATAAATTAATGTAACTGAAACATCCCATCCATTTACTTTTACAGAGCATCACACGATACCTACACAGATCTAGATAGACAGATAGATAGTTATACGAAAGCTAGATTTTAGGTCAAAGACATTGCTTTACTTAAATTATTGATTATTTGCAACATATGACTTTAGAGGTCAGCCAACTCTTCTGATTACACAAACTATAAATCTCTACTCTAATTACATTCTCATTACACAAACTATAAATCTCTACTCTAATTACAGAAATATGTCTGATCTGTGCAGAGAGAAATATTAAAATATGACATTTTTGTGGAAATATTAGCCTGACAATTTTGTAAGTTTATATCAGATTTTGACATATATCTTTTGATGGGGATTATTTGAAAGAATATGTTTAGTAAGGAATTTTGAATTCACATACTTTTTAATAACTAAGCCAAGTTATAGCTCCTGATATGATGTAAATATAAAATTAGCGAAAGGAATACTATTGGAACTGCAGAAGATTAAATATATATATATATATATATATATTTTAAAAATTTCAATGACAGTAAGTATATATTAGCTTTAAAACTCACTTTTGCAAGTAAACCCATCTTCTAGAAGAACATAGCCAGGTGTACAATCACAAACTGGTGTTTCATTCACAGATTGGCATAACTGATCACATCCTCCATTTTTATGAGCACAAGGATCGTACTCTAAAATTCATAAAATTAGTCATAAGTATATATATTAATTCTAACAATCATACGTGATCTAAAGTTATTATACTTATAAATAAATTTTATTAACTTTATCATACAAAAAAAATTTTAGAATTATATTTTGTAAGACACAAATATCATTTTATCTATTAATCATATTATTCATTTAGAAGGTTAAGGTTTAGTAGTTATGTGTATACTCTTTAGAATGACAAGAGTAAGTGAAAAAAGTAAAGCCTGTAAGGGATTTGCCACTTTTACAGAATAGCCAGAGATATACTTGCAGGGTAGACCTTCATGATCTACGGAAATAAGAAATTTGAATTGATAGTATAGTGAACAGAAATCAACTACGATAAATGATATGAATTACAAAACTAAACAAAAACTGATATTGAAATTCATCTTGTAACATTCAGGAATTATATTTAACTTGAAAGTAGAACACATTTAAATTTAGTCTTATATACATATATATAATTTTCTCCATATTCTTTTTAAAAATAGATAAATAAAGGTAATAGAATATAATTAAAACTTTCATTACTTAATCATAATTATGAATACACATGCAACAACAATAAAAAAGGCTATTTTCAACACTGAAAGCTTTTTAGAAAAAGTAGTTCAATAAAATGCATTTAATTGTTACGATGAAAATCAGTGAATCCCAACCATTTTATACTTGAGTACCACCCGGGAACTTTGTAGGGTCATGGCGAACCACTGGTTATGTTATAAACTTTTTGAGAGGGTCAAATGAATTATCTAGACATATGAATAACTTTACAAAATGTATAAAAGTATAAATAAATAAAAAAACTGTGCAATGACTAATGAGTGATGAGAGTTCAACAGACACCAGTCGAAACAATAACAGACAGGGATGACTCACAAGCCCCTTCCAATTGCAGGGCATAGAGGCAAGAAAATCAGCCCATTGTACTTATTATTAAACCCTTCTGCATACCACCTAAAATGCTCTCATGTACCACCAGTTGGGAAATACTGATGAATATAGTTACTACGAGCCTCCATCATTCCATATGGTAATACAATATTTTAAACTTACAAACTGCTAAAATATAATTTTCTCTCTCTTCTTGCACATTGACTATTATTGAGAATTTATATATTGCAATAAATGAAAGTAATAATTATATTCTGATTTTACATGAATATATAATTAATGAAATATACACATAAATTTACAATTACTTTCACATGATTTTCTATCAGTTTTCAAGATATAGCCTCGTTGACATTCACAGCGATCCTTAAAACAAAAGTGCTCACAGCCTCCATTGTTTTCTTCACATGGATCAATTTCTAAAAATTATTAACAGTTTTCAAATCCACATGTTTTAACTTCTAAAATAAGACAAATATGTAGACAAAAGAAGAAATCTTTGCAAGAAGCTAAATGATTTAAAATGAATAGAATTAGGCAATGCCCTCAATGGAATATTTTTTACCTCTTCTTCGTACAGACTATAGTCATAAAATTTAATATTATTTACTCGCCAAAGAGATAAAATTTTCATAACTGCTAGTGATTAAAAGAGTAGCAATAATAAAAATGATTTCAATTAATGCTTGATTAGGTCAAACAACTTTAAGAGAAAGTGTCTGATTAAATATTTGCATATATTTTAAGATTGGGTGCTGCTATTGGGTTTTCACCTTAATTTCATAGTTAAGTTTTCAATACCTTTTTTTCTTTTAATATATATACATAAATAAATATAAGGATCTCCAGAATAAGTTTTTCATCTTTAGCATTTATATTTACCAGAACAATTCATGAGAGATTCAGTTCTTCTTAGTGCAAACTAATTATATAAATTTTATAAACAGAATAATTCTTTTGGAAATGTAAACATTTATAATAAATTCACTTCTTTCTCATATAGTATTCCAGTTTTATAGTTTGGCAACTATGTTTTCCTAATGATCTAATAAGAGTTGAAAACAAGGTCTAACACTTCTGCTAAACACACGTTAACTCCTTCCTAATTTCAGAGAGATTTGTTCTAAATTGAGATATTACCAGATATGGAGAGTTATACTTTTCAAACAAATAAGATAATGTTTTATATAAAAGATGAAATTATCATGATAAATTTCTAAATAGTTATTTGAAAATAACAAATATCAAGACTAAAGAAGTTGACAGAAAATATTGAAAATAAACATTGTCTTTGTGAAAAAATGTTTGCTTCATGAAGTTTAGGATATAATTAAAACACAAGAAAATTTTAAAGATTTTATAGTGCATTAAGTTCCTGCTAAGAGAATGTTGAGAGATTACTGTTAATAGAAATGAGCCCTAAAAGTCAGGAAAAAAATGAAACCCACGTCTGTTTTATGTCGTCTTATTTCTTTATCATGCAGATAAAGCACAGATTATAAACATTTTTCTGACTCAAATATGCTTGAAAGTTCAAAGCACTTTTTATACCAGATTATATGATTAAAACACTTAGTAATTATGGACAAATGTGTGTTCTACAAAAATGTCTATTATGAGAAAAATCTTTTAAAATACTAGAATACAAACTGAGTGTTTTATTAAAACTTTAATTAGTACTTTTCAAGAAATACTTTCCCATTAAGAGTAACCATATATTTATAACACTGAAAATGTGAGTACATGAAAGTAAATTTTCAAAATCTTGAGTAGATGCTTATTTTAAGGTTTATATAAGATTTTAATGTCTCTTGTAAAAATTACAATGATTACCACTTTTTGAAGAATACTTATTTTACTTCCTAATTTAAATACTAAGCACAGTACGAACAAGCCATTTTCACAAAATACCATTTTGTGAATATATTATACCTAATTTAATGCTTTGAACAACATAACTTGTAGAATAGTTTTCTCTTTATACTAAAATGTCAATAATTCCCATGTAATTGTTTCAGACTATGCTATATTAATAACAATCTACAGTTTAAGGAAAAATATAAATACTAAATTAAGAAATTTTGATTAAAAAATTCCAGAAAACAATGCATTAATTTTCTTTCATATTCCATTCAACATAAATTTTTTTTTTCAATGTACTCTTCAAATTTACATCTTTTAAAATTACTCATGAAACACGTTAATACTTAAGTGGTACTAATATTCATCAATGCAAAAATATTCATTTTTATCAAAATTATAAAGGTTTAAAAGTGAATAAACTTTAATTATCACACACTAATTGTTGAAATATACATATTTAACATCAAATAAGTATCTCAAAATAATAGTTTAAAAAAGAAGAAAGAAAGAAAAAGGGCTATGTAAAAACGAAAAATGAGCCATATCTTGATGGTGCACCAAAATCATTAGTTCCGCTACCTTTATTAAACTGAATTAAGGGTTATAAATTGTCATATTTTAAAGAAAAAGTAAACAGAAAAATTATAACATTTCTTAACTGGATGTTTTCTCCCCAAAATTTATAACTCGGGAGATTTTTCACTGTGAAAATAGATTTTATCAACAGGGTAGCAATCAATTTATTGACAGTACCTGTCGAGTTACACATAACAAAATCAGAAATGTATTAGCTTCATGACCTAACATACATGTACTAATTTGGGACATAATTTATGATTAGTTTATCATTAATAATAAAAGATCTAACATCACAATTTTTGGATAAGTGCTCATGTTGAGGATTAGCAGTCAATAACTTATAACTTTACTGAAGTCATATTTTCTAATTCTCTTCTGTCAAATGTATACTAATTTCAAAACAAATATTTGTCATACACTGTTCTGTACAGAAGCCTAATAGAAAGAAGATAACCACAAACAACAAATGATTTTGTTTTGATTTTATTTAGATCCAGTCATTGCTTTAAAATTCATTACATAAAATTTGTACATTTAACTCTTCAATTACACAAGATAGAACTGTTATATAATAAAAAAATTTAGTCATGAGTATCATTATTAACCCGTGTATCTCTGGAATGAACACCAACGATAATTTCTAAATTTGATCAGTGACGTAGCGAGCATAACTTTCGCCCGGGGCACAATACCTTTTTGGCACCCTCCCAAAAAACATACAGAAAGATTTTATATAGAATTAGTGAAAAGGACCATTTGGCGCCCCTTTATGAGTGGGTCCCGGGGCATGATAGACCCCCTTGCCCCCCTCTCGCTACGCCACTGAATTTGATTTGAATAAAATTTCATTAGAAAATATGAAACAAATTTTTTAAATATTTCATTTCCTAAAATCTTTAGCAGTCATTTGAATTATCAAATATTCCTAATCTTTTTAGATATGGTTAAACAATTCATTTCCATTTACACTAACAATGATTATTAATCAAAAAATTAAGTATCATTTTAATAAATAAATTGATAGTTCATTAAATAGATCACATCTAAAAAATAAAATTTAAAATAATGTTTTGGAGTATATTTTGTAATGAAATACAGAAGACAACAATATTATCATAAATCTAAATAAATTTAAATTTAAAGAAAAAAAATTCAGTTTCAAACGTTTAAAATAATGATTTTTTTTCATTTTGATTCTCAGCAGTGAAAATGTAGGACTTTAATTTTGATATCATGCTTATTCACTACGTAACAAATATGTTACATTTCAAAATGACACTTGTATATTTAGGTTAAATTTATGTAATGGAAATGAAAACTAATGTTGGAAAGATTACCTGAAGTGAGAAATTAGGAAGTATATCCAAATATATGGTTCTATTAACATGTGACTTTAGAAATACCACAAGATAAAATTAACCGCAAGAATTACTGATAATTAGCAAACTAAGTAATCTGTTACAGTGATTTTCCACTGGAAAAAGTAAGATAAATCATAATGTAAAAAATAGTTATTTCAAGCCATAAATGTGATCTATTAAGTGAGAGCTATGTACATGATATAACTTGGTTTACCACACAATGTCAGTAGTAGTGACACACATATTAACTAAGTATTCTAAATTATAAAAACAATCTTATAAAATACATAGAACTAATGTATTACTGAAGATTGAGTGGGCAAAATTTACCACTAACAGTTGAATAAATACTGAATTTTTAGTTTAACAAATTTAATTTATTCTAATGTTTGATTCACTTCCTAAGTAATGACCAGATATAGCCACTTGCCATTCACCATCACTAGATTTCTAAGTTCTATCAACATTTCAAGTCACATCTGTCTATAAACTATATAGAAAAAAATGTTCACAAACACGAAGTAGCTTAATGTGGGAGATGCTCAATAACAGCTTGTGTGAAATCAGTTGTACTTGAATAACCACCAAGATCCCTGGTTCGAATTTTGCCCTCTTTCAGTACATTTTCAACAGCTTCAGCAATTAAATTAGCATAGTAAACTAAATTGACATGACGAAGCATTCCAACAGCACAAAACAACATAGCAGTAGGATTGGCTATGTTTTTACCAACAGCTTCTCCAAATGTATGTCTCGCACCAGGCTCATGAATAACACAGTCAGAGCTGTAACTGGCTCCAGGTACCAAACCAGCACCACCAACTAAACCTGCAGCTAAGTTGTCAATTATATTTCCATATAAGTTTGGCATAACCATCACATCAAACTGCTCTGGATGAGCTACAAGCTGCATGCATGTGTTGTCAATAATCATGTTTGAAAACTCTATCTGAGGGTATAATTTGGAAACTTCTTCACAACATCGTAAAAAGAGACCATCTCCAAGCTTCATTATATTAGCTTTGTGAACAGCTGTGACTTTCTTACGCCCCCTTTTAGTAGCATAGTCAAATGCGAATTTTGCGATTTTTTGAGATCTCTCTTGGGTGACAATTTTCAGGCACTCAATTACTCCAGGCACACTCTCATGTTCAAGAGCACTATATTCCCCTTCAGTAGATTCACGTATAATTACGAAATCCAAATTACTATGGCGAGTTTTAACTCCAGGGAATGTTCGTACGTGCACTACATTGGCAAATAAATCGAGATCTTTTCTTATTTTCATATTTAAAGTCTGAAGCTCACCAGTGTGGGTACTGAATGGTGATTGCAATGTACCTTTCAGAGCTACACCATTTTTCTGCACAGAATGCAATACTTCCTCAACAGATACACTCATAGACTGATGAACTTCACTCAAAAATAATTCTTCGAATTCTACAGGAACACTTATGGCTTGAAAAACATCTTTGACAGATTGGCATAATTCAGGTCCAACTCCATCTCCAGGTATAAGTGTGCATTTTACTCGCTTATGACTAGCAGAAGCACTTTTTGCTTGCTCTTCGCTGAAAACAGGGGACCAGTAGAGCGATCTGCTGGCGGCAAAATGAAAATTATACTTATTTAATAAAGAGTTTCCCCTCAATAATCCAGCTATGCATTTCCGAGTAGCCATTGCGGTCGATTTCAAGATCAGAAAGGACAGGAATTTTCACACAGTTTAGAAACCGGCGGTCTCAAAATGACTTCCGTTTCCGCCCAACGAGTTAATATTTCACCTTCCAATGACCGAAACTGGATTAGCTACAGCTCCCTCTACTGGCGAATGTAGACGGGGGATTGATTAATGCAGTCTTGTGCAGTGTTTCCGAAGATGCGGAAAAATGTACTAAGAATATGGATATTTTCGTTATCTCATTCCAGTTCCAATTTTTGCGTTTTATGACTTTCTTACACAGTTAGGGCCTGTTCACATAGGAGTCCGTTGCGTGCGATGCGTTGCGTTAAAGTATAGAAATATATTTAACGAATGACAAACCTCCAAACGATTAGCAATGAAATTTTTAACGCCTATGATTGGTTTATTTTCGCCTCAACGTCATCTTTCCCTTAACTTTACGCAACGGACTCCTATGTGAACAGGCCCTTAAAGCTTCAGCGACATGTATTCAGATGAAATATATGACTTTCTTTTAAAGGTTATTGAAATGAGCCATAATTACACGAGATAAGATACAGATAACGTTATTTTATTTTTCGTGGGGTTTGGTAGGTTTGTTTTAGTTTTTGCTACACCAGTCAATTTTTACTAAATGAGAGCTAATTAGACTGGGGCTCACTGCTTAAATCCGATTCCGAAAGGCTGCCAACGTCCATGCCAAGAGTGGGATTTGAACCCACAGACTCTGGTACCAAAAGCCAGCGCTCTAGCTACTTGATCATCGGTAGGCTTGGGAATTTGAATATGATTTCTATAGATTATTTCTAGTGGCAGGCCCTGAGAGGGACAATAAAGACAATATTTAGTATTGTCTTTATCAGTAATTTTTGTTTTATCGTCTTTAGGATTAAATAAAGCTATTTTTAGATTTTATATATACATATTCCTGATACATTTTACACCTTTTTTCTGAATTTACCTTTCTCATACAACTATTTCTAGGTTTTCCTAAATATTTCCCTATATTTAAGGTGACTGCCTACGTTCGGAGCCAATTTTTTAAAAAATCTTTTTTTAAGGATTTTTTGGTCTTTTATGTTAAAATTGCATTTAAAAATTCAAAAAATAAACAAAAAAATTGCCTGTAAATACCATACTTTTTTATAAATTGGTCAATTTGAAGTCATTTTTAATGAAATTTAGCTAAAACGCCTATCAATCTGCACAAAATTCTAAGGGCCTGTTCACATAGGAGTCCGTTGCGTATCGTTAAGGAAAAGATGACGTTGAGACGAAAATAAACCAATCATAGGCCTCCAAACGATTAGCAATGAAATTTTTAACGCCTATGATTGGTTTATTTTCGTCTCAACGTCATCTTTCCCTTAACGCTACGCAATGGATTCCTGTGTGAACAGGCCCTAAGAATAATAGTTGTCAAGAAGTAAAACGTTAGATCTAATGTTGGCTAAAGAAGCACAAACTGTCAAATGTCTAAAATCCATAGTCTCTCCATTTGAACACAAGGGACAGTCAGGGGTATCCCTCACACCGATTCGGTGGAGGTGTTCTTGTAAATAGTCATGTCCATTAACCCATTAATGCCCAACATCGAATTCTTTAATTTTCTTTACCTAATTATGTTTGTACAGGTTGAAAATGAACTGAAAAAATAATAAAAAATTCCTGCATTAAAATTTTTATTTTTATTCAAAATAATGTTACCGTCCTATAAAAAGGACGCTAGGCACGGGAGGGTACAGGTTTTACACAAACACTTCAACCCTTATATTTTCTAAAACTATTCCTTCTAATGTCGTTTTTAGATAAATAACCGCATGAAACAAATGGAACTTTGCGAAAAAAATAGATAATAAAATAAACACAAGGAATTTAAACTGTATTTTAATTATTTAAAATAAATCGAAACAATTTAAAAAGCTGAAAATATAAAAAATAATAGCTTAAAAGGCACAAATTTAATAAATTAAGTCTTATGATAAATTTTACACACTTTTATATTTGAATTTACATATAAAAAGGGCTTATTAAAATACAAAATAATGAAAAAAGCTATTCGTAATTTTTTTTACACAATTTATATTCAAGCTATTTTGTGCGAAAGATTTCAAAGCATTTATCATGCAATCCAACTAAACATTTATTGCATTTTCTTGAGGAATTTTTGCCACAGTAGACGCATCTTATCTGTTTTGGATTCACAACGATTACATTATATTTTCCGTCGACTCAACGATTAAATTATCATACCGGACATCACCAGACACTCTTTTTGAAAGTTTTTTTTTGGTTTCCTAGCAGCCAGACTGTTATTTGGTCTCTTGCTGTACTTAGAAAAATATGTCTGACAGATTTCTCTTCTAAATTGGAGGAGATCCATTCTGTTACTGTCATTAGAAGGGCATAATCTGTACAGTAGCAACGCATTTTGGATTGATGCTTCTAAGCTAAAAAAAAAACAGTGGCCACCACCATTTTTTAGACCGTATGGAACACCGGTATTGGGCAAGATTTTGATCCATTTGATCGGTGCCTCCCATAAATTTATTATATTGAGACACAATATACTGTTGGTCAATCTCTAGAAATCTTTTATCAATATTCGACCAGCGTTTGGCCTGAGCTACAGGTTCAATACCATAATGGTTAGACGCCAAAGTAACGACAGTATTGTCATTCCACCGAAAAACTTTCAAATTTTTACTGTTCTGAAAATTAAAACTTCCTCTACTCTTCTTTTTAACAGATTTAACATCTCCGTGTGGACATTTTTCAGTTCTATTAACCCGTATAGTGCCAGTCATCGGTAACTTTATTAGATAGTGGGTCTAAATAAATTTCGGCTTCATGGAATGTATGATTATCAGATAACTCTGCCATTAAAGGTAATGCGTCTCCACAGTCAAACTTAAAATAAAAACAAAAATATAAATAAGAGCTTTAAAACTTATCGATTGTTCATTTCAGTATATTTAGATCAAATATAATTTGGATTAAAAGACAAAATTCTTAAAATTTATTAAATTATGGACATTTAAAATACACATATTTTAAAAAAATCCAGACAATTACTTATGTACTTCGTAATTTTTCTTTATTTTTTAAAACCACTAAATACAGAAAACATCCTTTCATTAAAATTTTTGTATTTAAGAGGCTAATTTGTTAATACGTTCATTACATTATCAAGAGGCTAATATTTCTCTTAAATAATAAATTTTTTAATCATTCCTTAGTCAACAGAACATTTATTTTTAAATTATTTTCATAAATAAGGAATACTCAATAATATTTATTTCTAAAAATAATTTATAGCATCATTTTTCTGAAAATAAGTAGTATTTCCTTTTCTCTATGGTAATAAAACATCATAAATTGAGAAAAAAAGACGCATTCGTATAGCGGAACAGGTCAGAAAAACATGTACCCATTCGTGCCTAGCGTCCTATATATAGAATGCTACGCAAAAGAAAATATAACAGTGTTAAAAAATAATTTTAACAATTTTGAAAAATACGTATTTAAGAGAAGAGTATTGACTGTGATAACAGCATAAAATATTTTCGTAACATTGAAAAACAATAAAATAAACTTACTTTTTGCGTGATGCCCTTTTGAAAAGCTAAAAAATGACTAAATCTGACTTTAGACCTTCAAAGCAGAAATACAACATTAATGTAGTGCTGCCAACTGTTGGATAATATTAAATACAACACTTTATCATGATATTCTGCTATTTGGATCGAAAAAAAAATAAAAAATTCAGTGATCTAGAGCTTATTATGTAAGCGTCCTTTTAAAAGGATGCTAGGCACTAATGGGTTAAGAGTTCTAAAATTTGCAGCAAAGGTTTGTCTGGGGAGATTCATTGGAACTGGATTCCCTAAAAGAATTTCCCATCTCTTTCCCTTAGCGTCTTTTTTTTCGAGTTTCACATACATAGTTCTTTGTTGGTCTTGTAATTGCGGAAAAATCATGGCTGCAAGTTAAATTGATAGTAGGCTGTGGCAGGCTGCAGCCATGTTTAGCTAGAGAGTCTGCCCTTTCATTACCTGGAATATCACAGTGACTGCGTATCCACTGAAATGTAATTGTCCAACCAGCACTGCTAAGCAGGTTTATTTTTTGTTTTGTCTCCTCTACCCTTATTGAATCCGTATTAATAAGAGAGCAGGGGGAATGGATTGCAGACTGTGAATCCACAAGAACTGCGTGTCTGTAAGAAGTGGTCAGTCCTTCTCACACATGATACACATGACAGTTATCTTCAAAATGACCCACAATCTAAGAGAAATTTTAAAATGCAAAAATAATACACGCAATTTTATGTTCCGATATGAAAAATTTCCTCGATTCGTCATTCCTTTCCATATAAAACAGATCCAAATAAAAAAACTATTCATTATACATCAATTATTGTGCGTCATTTCATTGACAATAGCATCTAAAACATTTCCTGAAAATTTTGTCAAATTATATGCATTATTATGTGAGATATCATGATAACGGTAGAGATTTGTGCTAAAAAAATAATTCTGAGAAAAACGCATTTAAAGTTGTTTGTCACTCCAATTTTGTAGCAGATGATGTTTTTTTAAAATAGCTATAACTCTGCTTCTAACTGATGTAGAATGAAAATCAAAACGGTTTTGAAAAGAGAAAAGATTGAATTACACGATTCTTGCAAAAATTAAAATTGACCAAAATAGTAAAAAAAATGACATTTTCAACTTAGGCAGTCACCTTAAGATTACGAAATTAATAACTGTCGATATATACATGGTGGTTTCGTTGGTGGAGTTTTTAAGTTACTTTCGAAACTACGAGGTGCTGTACGCTATTTCAGCTGCTAAAAGTAAGCGCTTAAAAATGTACATAATTCAATATAAAGCATCGTGCTCTTAACACACAGCAATTTAAGTCACTTACATTTAATTCAGTATCAAGTAGACACACCACGCAATAATTTCCTATTAGGGAATGAAGGGTATATACATTTGATAGTATAACATTAATGACGTGTCAACACCTATTATTCTGTCAGTTCTTGAAAGGATATACAAGCCGGTAGCAAGAAAATGGTCAATTAAAGTATTCCATTTGATGAACTGACTTAGAATCTTTTAATACGCTATGCGCTGAGTCGGAAATGCTGTACTTTTCGATAAGCATTTCCGGCTCAGCGCAATTGACGGTTGTCTAAATGATGGTTCGTTATTCAAACCATCGTACCCTCATTCACCTATCTTGCATGACGTGATCTCGCTTATACTTTGTATGCTCACGCCAGTGGCGCCCCCCCCCTTCACTCCAAATAAAACGGGGAATAAACCTGAAAAAAATTTCCAAAAATATTTTTCTAGTTAAATTTTTAAAAAATTATGCAAGGTCGTATCTTCTATTTCTAAACTATTTATGAATCACATATATAGGGACCCATATATCACATACATTATGGGTCACATTGTAGTATATTATTATCACAGTGGCAACACTGTTTTACAACGGTCGTTTTGGCAACAAGACCGAATGTTTTATCATCGTAAGATGGCTGCTATGTCTGTTGTGCACGTGTGTTGTTAATGTTGATTAAAGCTTATGTTAAGTTTAAAGATAAGGTTATGTTTAGTTAAGGAATGTTTAGTTAACTCGACTCACAATTTAATCAACATTAATTTTACTTGTTCTACATTCCTTACGATGGATCAGCTCTTGAAACTTGAAAAGTTTGACGTCCATCCCACGAGTGTTGGTGCAGAGGCTAAATGGAAGCACTGGAAACGAACTTTTTCAAACTTCTTACGTGAAATTCCTAACATAACGGAAACAAGTAAATTCCCGCTCCTATGCAATTACGTTTCTTCAAATGTGTTCCTGTATATTAACGATTCGACGGACTATGATGCTGCAATTACTGTTTTGGACTCAATCTATGTTACGAAACGAAATGAAATTTTTGCAAGACATTGTCTAGCCTCTAGAATGCAAGAAACTGGTGAGTCTTACTGAATTTTTACAAACACTGAAGCAACTTAACAAGGATTGTAACTTTAAAGCGGTGACTGCAGATCAATACAAGAGTACATCAGAGACTCGTTTATTCGCGGTTTAAGAAATCTACGTATCAGAGAACGTTTGTTGGAAAATTCTACGATTACCTTGGAAAATGCTTTCGACCAAGCTAGGGCATTGGAACTAGCTGAATCACACTCAGCATCGTACTTGAATGCCTCACATCCTATTTCTGTGGCTGCAACTGGTTTTTCTAATAAACTTCACTCAGCATCGTACATGAATACCTCACATCCTATTCTTGTGGCTGCCACTGACTTTTCTGACAACGATATTGAGGATAGTCATTCGGCTGCAGCTATGCAGCTTCAATCTGGAAAGTGTTTCTTTTGTGGAAATGATCGCCACCTAAGAAGTTTGTGTCCTGCGAAGGAAATACTGTGTAGAAGATGTGGAAAAAAAGGACACTATCAAAGAGTGTGCAAATCTAAACCACAACGTGTCTCCCACAATCCTGTTGCATCAGTTCACACCTTAGCTACAGTGTCGGTGTCACCTAGTTGTCTGCAAAAGTCTATGACTAAAATACAAATTAATGGGATAGAATTGAATGCCCTTATTGACACTGGTAGTTCGCTCAGCTTTATAAATCAATGTTTCGTTAAAAGGTGTAACATAGAAGTGAAACCATACTCGAGTAAAATAACTATGGCTAATTCCTCTCTAAGCTCAGATGTCAAGGGTTGCTGTGATGTCACTATGAAATTGCAATCACATGTGTATAATGATGTAAGAGTATTAATCATGAAAAATCTCTGTGATGACTTTCTTATTGGTCATGACATTCTGAAGGACCATTCTCTGATTGAGATCCAATTTAATGGCGAGAGACCACCCCTTAAAATCTGCTCCCTAGCTGTTGCTCAAATACCTCCAGTCTCACTGTTTGCAAACTTAACCCCTGATTGTAGACCGGTGGCCACCAAATCCAGACGCCAAACTGAGGAAGACCAAAAATTAATTGCTGCAGAGGTAAAGAAGTTACTGGAAGAGGGAGTTATTGAACCTAGCAACTCACCTTGGCGTGCTCAAGCATTTGTAGTGAAAGGAGAACATCACAAATCACGTATTGTAATTGACTATTCTCAAACGATTAGCCGTTTCACGATGCTGGATGCCTATCCTCTTCCAAAAATCGAAGAATAAGGGCCTGTTCACATAGGAGTCCGTTGCGTTAAGGAAAAGATGACGTTGAGACGAAAATATACCAATCATAGGCATTAAAAATTTCATTGCTAATCGTTTGGAGGCCTATGATTGGTTTATTTTCGTCTCAACGTTATCTTTTCCTTAACGCAACGCAACGAACTCCTATGTAAACAGGCCCTTAATCTCTAAAATATCCAGGTATGACTTATTTAGTACTATTGATTTGAGAAGTGCATACCACCACTCCCTATTAATGATGCTGAAAAATATTATACTGCCTTTGAAGTTGATGGTAAATTATACCATTTCCTTCGGGTTCCTTTTGGGGTCACTAATGGTGTTGCATGTTTTCAGAGAGTCATTGACAAGATCATTCAAGATGAAGGCCTAGAGGGTACATTTCCTTATCTGGATGATGTTACTGTCTGTGGAAGAGACTCTGATGAACATGATCGGAACTTAAAAATTACTAACAATTGCCGAGAAGTACAATTTAACTTTAAATGAAGAAAAGTGTCAGTTTTTTTCTAAATCGGTTAAGCTATAAGGATACACTGTCCAAAACAAAACCATCAAGCCTGATCCCGACAGACTTGCTCCTTTAATGAATTTGCCTATACCTAACAATATTGCATCTCTCCGAAGAGCATTAGGTATGTTCGCTCATTACTGCCGTTGGATACCAGCATTCTCGAAGAAGATACGCCCATTACTATCAAACCATCAGTTCCCTATTTCAGAGGAGGCTGTAAATGCATTCAATGACTTAAAGTCAGATATAGACAAAGCATCATTACCCGCAATAGATGATACCATACCATTCAGAGTTGAGACTGATGCGTCTAAGTTTGCTATAGGAGCAACTCTCAGTCAGGCTGGTAGACCCATAGCATTTATTTCCAGAACACTGAACAAGTCTGAAATTAATCATTCATCTGTTGAGAAAAAAGCATATGCTATCGTGGAATCTTTGCGCTTCTGGCAACTTTACCTGATTGGTAGACCTTTTGAGGTATTCACCGATCAAATGTCTGTCTCATTTATGTTTGACAAATATCATTCCAGCAAAATCAAGAATGAAAAGATTATGCGTTGGAAACTAGAACTGTCATGTTTCAAGTTTGATATCATCTACCGCCCTGGAAGTAAAAATGCTATTGCAGATGCATTTTCAAGAATAACTGCATCAATTAAACCTGAAGTGAATTTGAAACAATTGCATGAGGATTTATGTCATCCTAGTATTGTTAGGATGCATAATTGGATTAGATCCAAAAATTTACCCTTTTCTTTGGAAGATATTAAAGGACTTACAAATTCATGCTCCATCTGCTGTGAAGTAAAACCTAGATTCCTTAAAAATCAAGGAAAATTGATAAAAGCAACGTCTCCGTTTGAAAGATTGAATTTAGATTTTAAGGGCCCATTGCCATCAAATTCCAGAAATCGATTCCTTCTTACTGTAGATGATGAGTACTCCAGGTTTCCTTTTGCAATTCCTTGCTCAGACGTTTCGTCAACTACTGTAATTTCGCATTTAAAGAATATCTTCACCATATTTGGCATGCCAGCATATATTCATACAGACAGAGGGTCATCTTTCATGTCCATAGAGTTAAAAATGTTTCTAACATCTCTTGGTATAGCGACCAGTCATACCACTGCCTATAATCCACGAGGGAATTGTCAGGTGGAGCGTTACAATGGTATCATATGGAAAACGATTCAGTTGGCATTGAGATATAAAGGCAAGAAAATTGAACTATGGGAAGAGGTCCTACAATCTCCATTACATTCTGTTCGTTCCCTTTTATGCACGACAACTAACGTTACTCCACACGAGAGCTTGTTCTCTCATCCTAGGAGGTCATATAATGGGAACTCTTTACCTACTTGGCTTTTTCAGGCTGGTCCAGTGTTGATGAAAAATCATTCACGAACCAGTAAGTATGAGCCACTTGTTCAAGAAGTTGAACTTCTGGAAGCTAATCCAGAATATGCATATGTAAGGTTTCCAGATGGACATGAGACTAGTGTGTCCATACGACACTTGGCTCCAGGAGGGGAAATCATCGAACCTACCTATGAGAGTGACAGTGAGAGAGCTTTGCTTGTCAACCAGAGTGGTGAGGAGATTGATGGTCATTTGAAACAATCAACAGAGAGTTTGGAAGAAACTGAAGGGAATTCTAAAGAAGGCGCATTGCCCTGTGAAGATGTCTCTCCTGAACTATCTAAACCTGAACAGAGAACTTCTTGTGATGGACCAAAGCGTCCTGGAAGACTAAAACGAAAACCAGCCTACCTGTCTGACTATATTTTAAATTAATTTTTTTGGTTGGGGTGAATGTAGTATATTATTATCACAGTGGCAACACTGTTTTACAACGGTCGTTTTGGCAACAAGACCGAATGTTTTATCATCGTAAGATGGCTGCTATGTCTGTTGTGCACGTGTGTTGTTAATGTTGATTAAAGCTTATGTTAAGTTTAAAGATAAGGAATGTTTAGTTAACTCGACTCACATTACACACATAAGGTGGGAATTTCCTACAGCTGTCGGGTCATCTCGGACGCTGTGAACACAAGATGAACGAAGTAGTACACGCAGTGCCGTAAGTAGCCATTCCTGTGCCCTGGGCAAAAATTTGCATTTGGGCCCCTTAATTAATTAAGTTTGGGAAAATAATAAAACAAACACAGCATTTTGGGCCTCCCTTCCAAGTGGGCCCTGGGCGGTGCCACTGTTGCCCCTGCCTAGTTACGGCACTGAGTACATGGGCCAACGGGTATCATAAATATTGGCGATCACTACAGATGCTCAGTCATAGATTAAATGCACATCACATATTATATTCTCTCATCGTCTACTCAACGCTCCTATTCTGTGCTTTGCATTGAGTTTATTGAAGAACATATCTTGAACTTGAAACTTAGCTTTCCATCTCTGGAGAGTTATTAATATTAAGGTTCAATGTTCAAACCGATATTTAAGGAGGACTGTTTTCAATTCCATTTTATGATCAAATATTGACTCAACTTCATGAACATTTATCTCGGCACCGAAACATTTTGAATTAATTATTTATGCTTGTTCTAAGGGGAAAAATGCTCCAACAGCAAGTACAATGGAAGATTTTCGTCAGTTGAGTGAATGTTATGCCCGCGACTTGTCTTCTACAAGCCCAGCAGTTTTGAACCCCAAATTCAAGTTGCGTTATAATAAATTTGAAAAACTGTTTGCAACAGCTCCATTCAAAAATACCATTGATGCAGTTTTTAAGTGTGACAAAATGATATATCCTAACATCATAACATCTATAACTTCTTAAAAATATTTTCAACGCTTCCGGTAACAACATGCGTCAGTGAAAGGTCATTTTCTACCTTACGCGTTTAAAAACCTATTTAAGATATACCATGACAGAATCACGATTGAACGGTCCTGCTTTGCTAAAAGAAATAAAAATTGGATTTTATTCTTTAAATAAATTTTCATCATAACCTCGTGAATTTTACTGAATTTGCATTAAAATGTATTTTTATCCATTCATCACAAACAAAGGACAATTATTTGAAACTCCAAAACAATAGATTATGTCCGCTCAAAACAGGTATAAAAAAGATAAATGTGACTGAAACATTGTTTATGACAGAATAGTTTTAATATGTAATTTTTGTGGTTTGATTAACTTAAAAAAATTGTCCATTGAGACAATACCACCTTACCATCTTCGGCCTGAAGAATTATTAATTAGAAACTAGCTACCCCTTTTATTTTTTATTGTAGTATTAAGATGCTGTGTATTTACATCAGGATTGTTTTCCAGAAGTTTCAAGTCATAATCACACCGTTGTAGATTCCTTGTGATCCTTGTTTAATGATTTACTATAGATGTTAACATATACACTAAATGTTCAACACAAACGAAAATTTTTCTAACCTTAATTTATTTCAAAATAAGAACAAGGAATACGGACTATAATTCACGAAAGCTGCTAAGTGTGAGTTGCAACTGTTTTAATGGCTTATGTTATTAACCTTTTTTTCCATACTTTGGAGTCTTCTGACTTTAAAAAGTGGATTCACGAAACCCATGGTATAAATATTTAAAATTTGAGTTCTATATTTTAGTTTGGATATATAGCTATTGAGATGTAAACTTAAACCAAATTCTTATGCCTTATTCAAAATTTATAGAGCAATGAAAGCATTTTAATGAGATTGTGTTGATGAATTTTAGATTAGTTATTTCGAAACTTCAAAAATGTTGGAAACGTGATTTTACTGACAATATACTTTTGTACACACTTTTGATATAAAACCCAACTGTTCCGGGAATTCAACCAGAGATCTCCTGTCCTCCCGGCAGACTTATCATCAAACCATCGGACCATGCTATCTTTACATTAAATACCCCAGATTTGATAGGAATCGAATTATGTTCAAATTATCCAAGTAGGGCTGTAGGTGTACAGAACCACATAATTTGTATGTAGTGAAAAATACAGGCTCGATGAACATCACACATGCAGAAGTTACCTCTCCTTTATCAATGTACTCATACTGTCATTGCTCTAGGTCAGGCCTGCCCAGCTAGAAATGTGATGAGGGCAATATTACTTTATGGAAAGCTACTGCGGGCCGCAGGAAAATAGGATAGATGAGAAAGTGAAAAATATTTTATTTAGAAAAAATAAATTACTCATTAATTTAAAAATTAAATAAATATTAATATTTATTGCTTTACATTAATTCGTAATATTATAAATCTAAAAATAACAACATTCCGCATATTTTTTATTGATAATAGTATCAGTCTTTACAAAAGGCTAAGCGGGTCACCGAGTGAGTGCTGGCGGGCCGTAAGTTGTGCAGGTCTGCTCTAGGTTATGTTTCAGTCGCCATGAGATTGTGCTGAATTAATTTAATTTCAGAATTGAACATATCTAGTACATTCTCCATTCCGAAAAACGGAAAATCACAAAACACGGTAAGAAGAATAACGGGATCTATTGAACCTGCAAGGTGAACAACGAAAGAGAGAGAGAACGATGTCTCTTAGAGAAAACGGTGAGAGTTATGCGACTAGATTTTTGAAGGGAATTTTATAAATTTTTAAGAGCAAATAACATATGTTAAGAAATAACAAAAAAGTTAATTAAAAAAAATTAAGTTAACTCGAGCACACTCATCTATTTTATAATATACTAGCGGCCCGTCCCGACTTTGTCCGGGTTGAACAAAATATTATACCAATAAATTTCCAGTTGATAGCCAATAAATTGTAAATCTTTTTTTACCTTAATAATAACCTAAATAATACCTTAAATTAATTTTATGTTAGTTAATAATTAAAATAAATTTTTTAAAAGAAAAAGGCGTGCCGGAGAACTGCTAGGTTCGAACCGCTAGCGTCAAAACAGAAGCCCACCGCGATAGCACCACGCTAAGGATCGTTGAAGACTTCGGCACAAAAAGCGGTAGAGGACAGTAGCGGTAACAATGGAGATTGTTAGTATTAAGCCCCTAACTTTATTTCTACTGATTAGATATACATAATATATGCATTTCTGAATAAATATACCTTTCGCCTTAAGTTTGACAAATCTGTATTTCTAGTTTCTTATATCTGCTTACACCTTTCAATATGTACCTCGATGCCAAGATCTTTGAACCTGTAATTTCATTTTATCTTGCATTTAAATCTTTTGATGAAAAGAGCAACCATTTTCGTAAACTGATAAATATAAAATTTTGAACGCACTGAATATTTAAAAAATAGTCTTGTTGACTTTCGAAATCATGGAAGAATGATGAGCTTGGGACATTTTTTTCCCCATCTGAAGGGTATCTTTGGGTAATTCGTGAATAATTTTACGGGTGTTGTGACTCAACATAATTTATTTTGAAGACATTTGACGTACTCAAAGAGTCATTAACTTTTTGAATATGAATCAAAATTTGAGGACTGTCCTTAAGCCTCGAGGGTCTTCTTGGATCTCGAGATTTTCCTCTTGAAATCTCGAGATTCATGAATCTCGAGATTTCCTCATTAGAAAAGCCATGCGACTCCCGGGCGCAGGAATCGAGAAAGATGGAATTAGTTTTTTAAATTTATTTTTTTAATTATTTTTTAAAAATACCATTTCTAATTTACTTTACCTTTGCATGATATGCTATCACTCTGGAGGACATATCCTTCTCGGCATCTGCAGGTTCGTTTTCTGTCTTTGTATGTACACAAGTGATCGCAATCGCCATTTCTGATTTCACACGGGTTAATTTCTGCAATATATAGTTTTTTTGTAACACATATCTATATAACCTGTAAGAGGCTGATTATTTTAATCTAAATTTTTTTAATTTACAATCTAATATTTTAAAATTCACTATAAAAGCTCAGCAACAACTTTATTACAAACGATCCAAAATGGACTTTACCTCAGAAAACAAAATAGTCAATTCAAGTAATGACTTCCGATTAACCACTGATTACAGTTTTTTCATAACAGTCGAGAAGTGTCAGAGTTGTTTTCTGCCCTTGGCATTAATGAACCGATTGCGTTTTTCCCAGCCGTGCAGCTGAGTATTAAAACATAGAACACGATCAAAACAACTCAAATGCAACTTACCAGCATAAACAGTCTATCACACTATCACACTCCCTCTACTAACTTTCGGTCACCATTTCTCAAATTTTACATAGAATGGGTGAAATACCCGAGCGATTTGGCATCCATCGTTACATAAGGTCAAATTAACGAACCAATTTCTTCAATACCAATTTTCCAACCATTATTTTTTATCCATTATTCTTTACTTAATAATAAATTTCAAATTTATGAACTTTAAGAATATCGGAAGTAGCAATTCGTCATTTGTTGCCAATTTTACAAGGCACATGATATTAAATGCAGATATAAACAAACCTTTGCAGGATTTTCCATCACTCTGAATGTCATAACCATCAGGACATATACAAGTCAGTATTCTGTCTTCGTAAGAGCACTTATGTTCACATCCACCATTATCTATTTCACACGGATCGAATACTGTTTTAAAAAAAAAATCTGTTTAGCATAGGAAATATATAGTGACTATAGCAAAAGCTTTAGTAATAAATATTTTGGGTTTAATATAAGATAATACATAGTCAGGAATTGTTTAATTGATTTGAATGAGAGAATTGCAGCAAATTTTCCCTTCCACTACGATATGACTTAGGTCATGAGTTGCAAATCTTTTATATATCTATAACAATCAGTGGTTTAATTGTAATTATTTGCTTAATCATGCGATGCAGCAATGTAGTTAACGCTTAAAGTTTTCTATGAAAAAGTTATTTGATGTGAGATTTGGAAATTTACTAAGATTTGTTGAAGGGAATTTTCATTTACAGTCCGTCGGCCTCTCAAATATTTAATTGTACAAAGCTCTTATTAATGCCATTAATATCAGTACGGAATTAGCTTGAATGCAATAGTTATTATTAATATTGATTTATATTTATAAATTTAGTCTAGAAATATTCATATACTTATTCTAGTAGGAAATGAACAGTTTTTTTTCTTTAATAAGGTTTAACGGTTTGTACCGGTATGTACTGATATCATGTTCGGATGTATATTGGTATGCACGGGAGTATACTGACAGCACAGTATAAAGGGTGTGTATGAATATAAACAGGAAACATGGATATCGGTTTGAACGTCTATGTATTGGTACCAGTATGTTCGAGTATGTACTGATTGATACACGTGGCTCAATTTCCCGGAAAAAAGAAAATTATGTTTTTATTGATTTTTTTTCCGGGTTGTGTTCTCTTTTGTCCTAAGGCGAACTGTTTCAGTCTCTTCTTCTGAATGTAATAACATGCCCATTGAAAGGATCCAGTGATAAGGGAGGGGTCAGAGAACTTGACCCCGCTGGTCCCGAGTTCGATTTCCTTGTTGGTGAATCCCAGAGATTACGATGTCACGTTGAGCAGGCTAACGTTGAAACTGTGACTAAAAAAACCACTCACGTGGTGGATAAAAGTGTTGCGGTCAACCTGGATATAAAAATCCAATCGACCAGAAACCCTTAAAATTAGCAATTATTCCAAATTCAAAGGGACGCAGGACTTCTAAGAAAGTCGAAAAACCACGAATATCTCCTGCCCTCTTCCCAGACCTTAACTATCGATAATTTTATCATACTACAAAAATGTGAAACGTACTAGGCACCAACTGTACGTTTAATAAATTTAAATTAACAGCCACAAACACTCACAAAAAATAACGGAGAAACTCTTTACAGTACAAGTACTATACAATGCAATACATGAACAACATTGAATTATTTTGCGATGCATATATAATTGTAGAATTAATGTAGCAAAAAGTAAGGTATTTCCCAATCGTGTGGCAGTTCTTTAATGCTTTATTTTTTAAAATTTCTTTCTCTTTTCATCTGTAATTCATCAGTTCTTTAATCTTCAATCATTTTGAGAAGGTCGCAAAAATTAAAAGGAATTCCGGTTTATATATTGGCGGCAAATTCACCATCTATTGAATTCCGGGGAATTAAACCCTGCTGTTATAAAGTAGAGGTTCGACAAAATAAAGGGTGGTGACTTTAATACACTTTACAAGTACCTCCCAATGACTCGACCAGGGTTTCTGCTAGTCTTTTAAATGTCCAGATACAAACTGCTGTTAACTGATACTCATTTTAGCGATGTATCAATGTCTGAAACATATCCTGACTATTAAAATACAGAATATTTTCATACTGGTCACATTTTCAATGGTGTAGTAAAAGGAAATGCTTATATACCTTTACAATTTCTTCCATCTTTTTTTAATTCGAATCCTTCTCTACAACTGCACGCCAAACGCCTGTTTTCGTAACTGCATAACTGTTCACAGCCACCATTGTTTATAAGGCAAGGATTAATTTCTGAAAGAAAAAAAAGGGAAGAATTGCAAAATTTTTGCTGCAGAATATTTTATTTAATGAAACAAGCAACATTAAGTGATTTATTAAATTGAAACCCTTCTTTCAAAAGAACATGTCCGACAGATTAACTTAAACAATCCAGATTTTGAGGGATTTTATTTTTTTTAATAATAATAATATTTATTAAACATATCCTTGAGAATAAACAGCAGATTAACGTCAGAAAATATCCCCAATAAACGATGTAAATAACTAGCTCGGTACAACATGATTAAAAATGAAAGTCGTTTAAAATAAATTATTTAACTGCATCCGGCCGTGAAAGACGCGCCTATTTAATAAGTGCAGTACATCAAACGCAAAAGGGTTGTATAGAGGTGATACATCAGATGATATCGCAAATCTTCATTCCCAACGCTACGCTATGGGAAATTTTCCTTCCAGCGTTTATGTAATCACATATTAGCAAATGCATGTTTTTGAATTCTATTATCTTCCACTGAAAATAAATCTTTGTAAGCTTCCTTTTTCGGAAGTCTCTTATATTAATTCAATATTTTCACAAAACAATTTTAATTTTGAGCGAAAGGCATTAGTAATTAAATGCCTAGTAAAAATCTACGAATATATATATATATGTAACAAGAAAACGTGTCTTCCTAAATAACTTTAAAGCTTATTCTCTTTTTAATAAAGCACGATCCCTTTTCCAAAATTGCAACCTCAAATTAATAAAGTTATAATTTATATTAGCCCTGCAGATCATTAAGCAGGCATGGGAAATATCTGAACTCAATAACATCCCCAGATATCTCTGGTCCGAGTGTTCGAAGTTTATGGGATTCCAAACGTCAGTATAATGTCCAAATTCTTGAGAGCCTTCGAACCACTCTGGATTTATGCGTTTTATAACGTCGAAACCGCACATTACAAGAACTTTATGGCTTCTTATCCTAGAGTTTATGAGACCGACCAGATTAATAGTTTGCAGATCTAACAAGCGCGTGATCTAGCAATAAAGTAATCCCCAACCGAAGTGGACACGAGAACTCCACGAGACTAAATTCGCCCAATTAAAAATTAAGTAGTTTAGGCCCTCTAGTGTCAATAAAGCCAAACACTCATTTAATATTTGCCTGAACAGAAGACTTCTTTCTCTTCTCTCCTAACTCTCGTTGCTGTTGGATCTGCTGTCCACTGACGCCAGAAATCCGGTGGTTACAACGTTCTTCTCTTAACTTTATCATGTAAACAGCTCTCCGTGTCCCGTCCTGTTGCATGCACGCAGGGCAAGTCCAGTGGCCACTGCGGTCGTCTTATTACTTGATAATTAAATAAAAAGGATTTCCTGGATATCATCTGAAATCTGTGTTCCTCTTCTATGGCTCCGCGTGTGTTTCTCTCCTAAATTTCTTCAATGCTTTCCTGGATGAACACTCCCTCGTGCCGACTGCCTATCCCCAAGTCGTACGCAGCAATTCATTCGATTGTGATTATTTTCTCTCTCTCTCTCTCTTTATCTATCTCACACACACACATATAATTGTACGAACCCATGATACCTGCTATGTTTTATGTGTACCACGCACGTGATACGACGACAGCGCAACTAGGAGTGCGAAGGATGAACTAGTCAGACAGAGACAGGCTCTCCACAGGACATGACGTGGCCCAGCAGCAGAAGCGCTGCGGAGAGAGAGATATAGAGTCTCGACGGGGAAAGACGCTGCCCTATAGCAGCAGACGCGTTGCTTAGTGAACCCATTTCGCATTTGTGACGGCCTGACGTGTGATAACATACATACTGTAATCTCATCTTTGTATATAGTTCTTCTAAATATCAATATAGCGTATAGTTTAAGTAGTGAGACTCTCCTTTTGAGTACTGCTTTATTCTCCTTGTAAGATAGTCTGGATTACTTACTTACTTACTTACTCACTCTCACTCTCTCTCTCTCTCACACACACACACACACACAAATTGTTAGGAGTATACTGAAAAAATTTATAACTTTTTTTTCATTTCCTACCTTTTCATCCCCGTGGTGAAAGTATTTCAATGTCGCGCCGTAATGAAAACAATCCTTTCCGGTCAACGTCTAAGTGAATCGTTCCCACGATTCATTCACCCTTTTAGTTTTTAAAATTTTCTTAATTTAACTCTAAAAATAAATATTTGCCTTCCATAACAGAATTAAATTTAATATGTATCGCATCATATGAATGGTATTAAATTGAATTTGTATCGTGTCAAATTACTATTTAAATTCTATGCAAATTTCTCTCATAATAATACACTCACGGACAAAAAAATTAGCGCACCAAGAAGGAGTCGTCAAAATGAAACGAAATTTTACATACGTAATGACTACTTAACGTAATTAGTCATATATTAGATATAAGTAAATGATAAGAAAATCAAAGAAAAAGGATAATTTATTTCAGAGAAAAAGGCAAAAGAATGGAGGAGTTAATACTCCGTTGGACCCCCTCTAGCGCGAATGCACGATGCGATACGATCGGGCATTGAGTCATGCAAGTTCTGTATGATGTCTTGAGACATTTCGTTCCATATTTGCTGTAACTTTGCCTCTAGTTCGTTCAAACTCGTGGGATGCCCAACTCGTCGTCCCAAATGATCCCAGATATGCTCGAGTGGAGACAAATCTGGGGATCGGGCAGGCCAAGGAAGGGTAGTAACAGTGCGGAGACAGTCTTGTGACACCCTTGCCGTATGAGGCCGAACATTGTCTTGTTGAAAAATGGCTCCTGGGAGCCGTTGCATGAGTGGTAACACATGTGGTTGCAGGATTTCATGAACATACCGCTGGGCTGTCATGGTGCCACGGAACAATACTAGGGGTGACCGTGTATTGTAGGCAATGGCACCCCATACCATCACACCAGCTGTGGGAGCGATGTGTCGCTGTACAGCAAAGGCAGGATTGAAGCGTTCACCACGGGCTCTCCACACACGAACACGATTGTCATCACTGCCGAGATTGAATCTGGATTTGTCGCTAAAGACGACCTGGTTCCATTCCGCTGCAGTCCAGTTTCCTCGTGCGCGGCAAAACTCCAAACGGAGGCGTCGATGGGTGGGCGTCAAGGGCAGCACACGTAATGGGCGCCGCGATACCAACTGTCCTTCAGCCAGGCGCCTTCGTATGGTTCGAGAAGACACAGAGGCCCCTAGTGAAGGTGTTACCTGTGTCTGGATGGCGGCCGATGAAGCAGTTGGCTGTACGCGTGCATTTCTTACGATGTGGCGGTCTTCTCGACGACTGGTCTGTCGAGGGCGTCCTGAGCCTGGTCTTCGTGTACATGACATCTCTCGGGTCCACTGGTCCCAACACCTCCTCACAACACAATCAGAGCGGCCTAATTGACGAGCTACTCGCCTAGCTGACCACCCAGCTTCCATCATCCCGACGATTCTCCCCCTCTCAAACTGCGACAACTGCTTATATTGTCTTCGAACACGGCGTAATGGCATGTCTATCTCAGCTCTTCCTTTGTAAATGATTCAGCACACTCAAACAAGCTTTGGTTACCTGTTTTATACTCCACAGAGTACGATGTTCAACGCCCTCTACCGGCTATACATAATGCGCAATCACGCTGCATTTCTAATCATTTGCATATCTCCCCGACATGTACCTTCATTGAAAGTTTCGTTACGATCCCGCAATTATTTCTTGCTGCGCTAATTTTTTTGTCCATGAGTGTATGATGTATGCAAATTCGTCGTCAAGTACATGCATACTTCGTCCGGCCTGTGATTGGTCAATAGGACCTACAGCTCGGAATATAAGGAAGGCTTATTCCAACATTAAAACTATGGCTGTTGCTCAAAACATGACTATTCGGCAAATCACTAACTCCTCATGGTATTTTCGCAATAATGACATTTTTAAGGAGATAAATCTCCCCACTATTCAAAATTATCTTTAAAATCTTGCTATTAACTTCCATAAAGATTTACCAAATGATGTTATTAAAAATCTTGCCGATTACGACTCTGCTGACCCAGCTAACAAGAATCGGCCCTGTGCCGTTCTTGCTCGTATAACTTTTAATTGTTTGTCCTGTTCATTGTTCTTTTTGTCTCTTTTTTCCTCATGTTTTACCTTTACTTGTACTATCGAAACATTTTGTTTTCCCCACTTTCTATATTCCTTCCTACTTTCGTTTTTTACTGATCACTGAAGTTTTATGCATTGCTATATCATCCTACAGTGGAGGGCCCGGTCCATGTACTGTAGTTACCACTACTCTTCCTGAAGCTCTTTAAGGAAGGCTTTTTAGAATTTTTTGTATCTGCCTCTCTAGTCTGACGACTTCAACCGTTCGGAGTACCCTTTCCCTGTCGAAACGAGTATCATCTGGAATCGCCCGCCTATGGATATATAGTCAAGACCGACCCGAGCTGTCCGCGACATGCCTGATTCAACGGAGGAATTATCAGCTGTATTAATATCCGTCTACGTCTGCGATGCTGTAATAGTCCTAAGAGGGACTCGCGCAACTTTTTTATATATTTTGTTGTTATTTTGTAAATGAACGGATAATTAAACCTGTTCAAGTTCAATAATATTTTTTTTTGATATTTTTACCTCAACTCCACGCAAATACCTCAATATATTTTACCTATTTTAGTTAGTTTTGATAAGTAGTTTTTTTTTCACTGTTTTGTGGCCTAATTTCTATAGAGTGCTCCTGCGCTATTTCACTCCTTTTTAATGGAATCTTTTTCACGATTCCCAACAATAATTATCCCCCCCCCCCCCCCGAATGTGGAGGCATTTGTCTTGAGACATTTACCCTTACAGAAACGCCAAGTTTTGCTGGCTAATGGGAGCACCATTTAGGCGAGCCAGCCTGCTCCCTGTGAGGGGACAGCACGGAAACGACCCAGTCTTATTTGGGCTTTGAACCCATGCCCACCACTGCATGAATGCTCAAGACGATAGCCGCTATACCACGTGGGTGGCTCTACGGATATATTTAAAAATTTTAAAACTGCGCGCTCTTTATTTAAATAAGTCCTCGAATTAAACAAAAAAAAAATCAGAATTCGAAAATTTGCATTTGTTAATTAGAATAATACAAAATGAAAAATTCCACAAAGCCTAACATAGGTGTTGAAGATCTGGGATAACACCTTTAGATTCAGTTTCGTTTCAATATTGTTCCGTACGATATTCGTGTTTCTGTTATATATCATTGTTTTCGTTTATTTATTATTATTTTTAAAAATCTGTTTGGGACTTGTTAAGTCTGCTACAACTACCAAAACCGATTCGGAGGGAAACGAAGACAATGGGGCTTCAAGTTGTTGAGTTTAGTGAACGAGCACCCGGAAACAGCACCTTTGTAATTGCTGTCGCGCTGTCTACTAAACAAGTAAGACAGATTGAGATCATGTCGTTTACGACTGTGAGGAATTTTCTGTGAGAGGCAGGAGATATTCCCAAATTTAACTCCCCGGAGGAAAAAGCGAGAGAGAACGAATGCTGCGAAGATAACAAAAATAGATGAAATTGACCGTGATGTTATAGGTAGAAAGATAAGGCAATTTTTAGATCCGACAAAAGAAAGTGCTTCCATTACCTAAATAATAGAAATTTTAAGGCGACAATGGACCATGAAACACTTTTTTTAAAAAATTTATTAACCAATTGCTATGAAATTTTGTATACTTATAGTGTTGTTTAGAGATGGAAATTCTAAATTAAAACAAAAAAATCAGAATAAAATTAAGATATTAATCAAAATCAGTTTGTTAATTACTCTATTTAAAATGCTCCATGCGCATTAATTTTTGCCTCAGATATCTAATTTTCTCTCTTAAGCTAGCTTTATATAGTTATAATAAAAGTTAGAAGCAATATTTGATTTACAGTCATATTTATAAAAAATAGAAAAGAAATCGATAAAAATAGGTCATTTTATGCAAAATTTTATCAAAAATAATTTTTTTATTGTAAAAATTTTAAGTTGTTTTTAAATAGCATAATGAATTGATTACTAAGTTTTATTCTAACATATATAAATAATCATTTTATAAAATTTTATGAAAATTCAAGAAAAATTATGACGCATGGAACATTTTGCATTTACCGAAACGACATGAAAACTTGTTTTGAGAAAATGGAATTTAAAGTTTTAATTTGCCTAACATTTCCATTGTTTACGTTTAAAAAAATACTTATAACTCGGTTAATAATGATCGGATCATCATTCTTTTTTTAGAATTTAAAGCTGATGAGTTGCAGAATCATTTTCTGAAAGGAAAAATAAAATCGTTTTGGGGACATATTTTTGTCAATCTGAAGGTCCATTGTCGCCTTAAGGGGAAAAAAATCCCGCGAATACTTCTTGGGGTCCCGAAGTCATATATAAAATCTTGATAATGTTCCATTAAACGCATTTAGAAGTGTAAAACAATATTCTGTATTTTAAAAGTAAAAATTATACTCCATCAATTAGGTTGGTTTTGAGCGATAAGGTCATTTTTTGCTACGCGAGGCCTTATTAGATCGGGTCCTACTGCTTAAAGCCAATTTCGAACGGCTACAAAGATCCATGCCAAGGATGAGACTCGAACCCACAGACTCTGGTACCGTATGCTAGCACCCTAGCCATTCGGCCATCACCCGGCTCGTATCAAATAGATAAAGCCAAAATAGGATGAGAGTGAAGTTTTACGGTACAGGATAATGCCGTCCATGGATAGCATTAAAGTATACAATACATGTACAGCATTTATATAGAGAAGTACGTGGTGCAGTCCGCAGTATTTTAACGCAATTTTTTTCCCCTAAATTTCACACGCAAAATGTTCAATTTTCCAGAACAAATTATAAAATTCAAAAGAAATTCCTATTCAAATACCGGTAACAAACTCGCCAATCATTGAATCCACGAAAGTCAATTCCCAACTTTTCTTTAACCGTAAAAAAAAAAACCTGGCACATTTAACATTTATGAATGCTGAATTTCAATTAAGGAGTACACACCCTCTTAGCTAATGTTATGAGCAATGAGTTTGGTGCAGATTAATCACAAAATTGCATTGAAAGAAATGAAAAAAAATTACTATCTGGAAGATATAATATTTTATTGAGGATCTAGTTTATGAAATACATATAAATATCGTGAGAAGAATCTTGCATACATTGATGAAACTTGGGTCTGCAATAACCTGACATTTGGTTAAATGTTGATGTTCGATTGATAGCGATAGAGTTTTTCAAAATTGATGAACTTCTCGTCGAGTCATTGTTTTGCGTGCCAGCAGCCAGTTGGGATTTCAACCCAGCACAGATACTTTGGTTATATACAGATACGTATATAAGCAAAGTATCTATGACATCTGTTGCTTATATATAGATACGTATACTGTGCTTTGTATTTACAGATACGCATATACAAAGCACATCTGCATATACAAATTTGTATGACCATAAGAGATTAATAATCATAGTCTACAAACTGATCAAAAATTAACTACAATTAATGCATAACATTTAACAACAATTAATGCATAACATTTAACAACAATTAATGCATTAATACGACGTGATGAATATTTTACCCCATTCTGAAAGATAAAGTTTACATATTTTCTTTAATTACAAAAAAGTTATTTGTTTGCGTTGTATCTATCAATTTCATTTGATTTCGTAAGTCTGTAACTTGAAGACATTCCCATCTCTACTCAGCAGTCATCATGCGTATACTGTTTCTGGACTGTACGACTCTACAGTCCAGAAACAATTTAAGAGAGTGGGCATTTAGATTCGCATGATAAGCGGACATTAATCAGTCAAAGTATTACACAAAATGTGGGCAATATAACAATTTTAAAAACCGCTTTGCTTATTATAATTGGTACTGTTACTTTTAATGACCATAATAATAAGTTTCAAAAGATTATTCATTGGCATGTTCTGTAATATCAATCAGTATAATTGATTCAAGTTCATTTCACTTTAAAACATTCATATTATGTGAAATCAACCGTTTGAAATAGAAATGTTTTAATGATTTCTAATTTTCCCTTTTCTTTGAATCATCTGAGGTGACATAATACATCTGTAAATACCCATTTTTCTAAAATGGGAAAAAAATTGTTCATTAAGTCAGTGCAATTAGAAAATTTCATTAAGCAAAGATTTCCTTTTAGTGTTAGGGTTAAATCAGTTTTAGAGAAATTATTTTGTAGCTCTAAAAATTGCTGGGGGACAAGCTTGAATTTCTCAATAATGTAATCGATCTCATTTAATTACTTGATCCTTTTACAATACGATTGATGGTTTCTGATTTTCCCGAATACTTTAAAACTGAAAAAAAAAATACATTTTAAACTGATGGAAAGTGAAAGGTGAAATGATAATCGCGAAACGTCATCTTTGAGCAATTTTGAAAAAAAAAAGTGCTTTTTTTTTCTCTCTTTTCAAATTTTGTCGGGTAAAAATACTCGTAATTCCGAGAAACACAATTGAAAGCTCCCGAGTGGGCGCGCCGCGCAAAGAAAACAAGGCACACCTAGAACAATTTTACAGAAAACCGAAAGATCAATATGGAATTTATTAAGGATTTACGAGAACCAAACTGACAATAAAACGCCCAAAAGCAACAATAAAATAAGAAATTTTGACGAAAGAAAAAGAAATTGCCCACACTAAAAATTTCGCTTAAGCAAGGAAATCTACATGAGTTAAAAGTAATAAACTACTAGTACATATAAGGTCTAAATTAGTTAACAACTGGTAACAAAACCATAAAAGTTGAGAGTAGCTCAAAATTTTCCTGACGCAATTCTTTGTCGAAAGCAGTGACTGTGTTTTATGTGCTTCGGTAAAATTTCAGAGAAAAGGACGAGTCTGAACCCCGATCTTCATTACCGATGAAATTCAAATACAGAGAAACTTCTCTAGCCGGTCATGCCTCAAAAGGGCCACTTTTTGTCGGAATAATGACTAGCCACCGTAGAGAAATCCACCCCTCAAACCGGCCGCCGGATGATGGCCGAATGACTCGGGCACTGGCATTCGGTACCAGAGTCCGTGGGTTCGAGTCCCATTGTTGGCATAGATGTTTGTAGCCGTTCAGAATCGGCTTTATGTAGTAAGTCCCAATCGAATTAGCCCTCGTGTAGCAAAAAAAAAAACGACCGTAGTGCTTCCAAACCAAACTAAACCCTCAAACTGGTCACTTTTTTACTGAACAGTGATTGGCCGCCTTAGAGAAGTTTCATTGTAACAGAAAAAAAAAGGGAAGAAACGGAACGATGAATACAAAGAATAATTATTCATCAAATCGTTATTGTTCTACTTATTTGTTGTTAACCTTAATATCTTGCTGCTTAAATTAAAAAAAAACAAAATACTTTATTATTTTATAATTTTGAGCGCTATAATATTACTTTTATTCTATTATTATTGTTATATTTTAAATAAACTTCTAATATTATTTTAACGACCATAACTATCTGTACAAAGTTTTGGAAACTGTCAAGTGTTTCATTCATAACGAGTTATTTCGGCAAACACAGTAAAGGAAGATGTAGAAAGTCAGATAGTTCCTATGGGTTAAAAATCCATTTTTATATGGTCATTCATTGTTCCGACGAACAATACCTCGATAATAGACATGCGGTTATCTTCTGTTTGCCATACTTAATCTCGCAGCTCAGTTTCTACTTTTTTCAGCATTATAATACAAAACGAAGTAATACAGCGATTAAAAAAAATAATCTTTTGTGGATAGTTTAAGATTCAATCGCTATATGAAAGGTTAGCAACAACTATTGCTGAATCTCTCTCAAAAATCTTAATGATGGCCATAGTGAATTTATTGCATTGAAACAATTGAGAATTATTATAACATATGCTATAATTTATAGAGATCTTGAAGACTCTGAATCAGTAAGAATCGCAAAATATTATTAGACAAGCCTTTAGATGAATTAAAAGACGATAAGAATAGAGATCTGGGGAGGGGGGTGTATATATCCAGTTATTTAATTTTTGAATTCAGTAACTGCTGCATAAGATGATGACTGCGTATTTACGCCTATTTAAAATTTCGAAACAAAAGATGCCTCATAATGGTAATATATAAAACATTTTAACTATATTACAATAAACTATAAAAGGCGCGGTGACCCAGTTGGCAAGAGCAGCGGGCCAGTGATCCTTGGTTCGATGCTCGTCGCTACAAATCCACCGCCATTGTTCACTAATGGTGACCGGGGAGCGTAAAATAAGTCATGGCTGCAGTGTCCTCCAAGTTCTCAAATTTACCTCTGGAGGTGCGGGGGTCAAGTGTTCCGGTCTCGTCACTTGACTCGGTTCAAACTTACGGGACCGGTCATTTAGCCAAGTCGGACCCTTGTGGTGCTAATTCAAAACAGAAGCCGTTCCTTTCATCCCAATAGCCTATCAGGACCTGGTGAATGGAACCTCCAACCCAGGGGCATTAGCAACAACAACAACAAACTATAATTAAATATTGAAAAGAAAGGACAAAACCTTTGTGCTCGAGGAATAAACAGGAAATCCAACGTAAATAAAGCACAAATAGCAATAAGGTGCAATTTTGCATACTGCCGTTTCGAAGCTGCAAAGGAGCTTCTTCACCAGAGCAAAGAACTTAGTGGCAGCTTCGAAACGGCCGTATGCAAAATTGCACCTTATTGCTATTTGTGCTTTATTTACGTTGGATTTCCTGTTTATTATAATTAAATACTTTTTCTGAAGATGAATAAAAATGCAAAATTATTTAAAGCGCCTGTGAAGTTAAATTAAATTAAAGATTTATGTGTGTTTTAGATTTCAAAACAAAAGATGCGTCGTAACAGGATCCTATTTAATATATATATACTATCAAGTCGTAAAATCAAATACTTGTTCCTAAGATAAATATGTATACTTATCTTAAGTGTTTATAAGTTCAATTAAAATAATCGTAGAAGAAAATTACAGATATTTTTTCCTTATTTATACGTCGATGACAAAAATCTTGCTACAAACTTGAATTTTCTCTCACATTTAAATTGAATTTTTAGAGAATCCTATCCTTTTTCTTACAAAGCGAAACACCTGCTTACCTTTGCAGGATCTTCTGTCAAGCTGAAGCTCAAATCCAGGTTCACAATCACAACTCAAAGTTCTGTTGATAAAACTGCAACGTTGGTCACAACCACCATTTTCGCTATGACAAGGGTTCAGTTCTGATGACAGGAGAGAAGAGAAATATTTGTTTCGGTTAAGCCATTTTAATTAAAAGAAATTGCTTGCATTGAAAAATTAGATTGAAAAAAAATCTCAAATTACTTAAAACGCGCATTTAAGGGTTGAAAAAAAACGACTATTATGTGACTATTACGGTGAACTAGAGGAATGAAAGAAATATGGTCAGCATTATATGCGATTAAGTGCATGTAAATTTATGAATACATCCCTGACACACAAAAAGGGTTAAAAATGTTTATAAGTTAAGTATTATGATAGTCATTTCTTCCAAAACTTGTGTGGGTCAAATACTATTACACCGAAAGGGCGCAATAACTGGCAGGTGAAACTTTCTCCGCAAATAGTTTACAATAATTATCACAGTAATCTGCTCGTGTAAAATTATGATAATATGAGTTAATGAAAGTATAATATTTCATAGAAGAGAATTTTGAAAATTTGTAATTTTCTTTTTTCCCATCAGCAGCAAATCGATCAACGATCATTCTTCAGAGGATGAAAAATCCTATGCCTGACATGCCCAAAGCATGTAATTTGGAAAAAAAAAAAAAAAACTGGCGCGTATACTTGTTTTTGGTACATGGCATGTCAGACAGATATAAAAAATGCAATAAAATTTAAGTAGTGATCACATTTACTAGTAGGTATGAGGTAGGTTTTATGTCAACTAAAGATGATAAATAAGCGCGACAGTTGATTAATATTTGTGTTCCTTTTATTTTCATTGTATGTGAATAATTTGCCATGATATGAACTAACCAAAATATATTAAAATATTTAACTCTGTAAAATTGAGTTTGAAGTATTTTTTTCGGTATAAATCCTGAAAAATATAGCTGATTTGTAATGCTTGAAAAATAAACGTATATTCATGTATTTTTTTTAAATTCACCATAATTGAATTTAATGACTGAGATCGTCGTTGAGTTTTCAGCTCTCCTTCTCTCATACATTCATTCGCTATATTCCGTATAAAGTGAAACTTCTCTAGCCAGACACTTTCTAACGGCCCGTCTAAACGGCCATATTTTATTCAGAACCGACTCAAGACTTCATAGAGCCAATGTTATGAAAGAAACCCCTTTTTTTATGGCTACCCCTCAAAACGGCCATTTTTTCCCGATTCATGACTGTCCGCAATAGAGAACTATTACTATATTTTTATTTAAATTTCAAACACTTTTCGGATTTACTTCAATTTTTAAGGAACAGATTAAACCTGAAATATTCATATATCTCAAGATGTACGCTTATATGTAAGATTTTTCGCTCTGACAGGCATATTTTTCCAATCTTAATCCTCTGCTGACTAAATATTTCCTTGAAGACTGCCATTTTATGTATCTAGAAATTACTGTTAACTTCAAAGTACAGATCGGTCAGATCAAACGCGTTATAAGGAAGAGCATAAAATTTTTTCAGATACGTGTGCATTCATGTGAAGGCTTTCTTACATACATATCAACAGGTAAAACCAATATACAAAATAATTTCTTCGCAGTTTTGTTACTTTAATCTACCTCCCACATAGCTGTTTTTACGACAAGAGAATACTTGTACAAATAAGTTCTCTGGACGATGATCTAAGTCGAAAGGAAATGGGGGCGGGGGAAAGGGGGGTTTGAAGTTATTTACATTTTCGAGGATACACGCCCTTTTCAGGTCATGACCGTAGAGAGAGAAAAAGAAATTATAGGCACACACAAGCGTTTACTTTCAAAATTCAGTGCTAAAGGAAAAAGTTTGGGTTTATGGTCTCTCTGAATCGCATCGAGGATTTGAGATGAAGTTATATTTATCATTGCAATTCTGACTTCAATCTAGATTTTCTGTTACAGGAGACATTGGTCTATTCTGAATTTTTTTCATGAAAACTTCTAAATTTTGCCAAACTTGAGATGAAAAGAAAGTTTCTGAGTAAGAATATAACAGATAAAAGATGAATTAGTAAAAAAGGCCAAGAATATTCTAGACTTTTTTTTAACCCTTTAAATCAACCGTCTTTCGGTTTTACTGGTGAATTGGGTTGTTTCCCCATGGAGCATATTTTTTACCTCTGTCATAAATAATATTAAAGTGCATGTAGGTACACAGCCTTTTGTTAGTTTAGGGGCTATCAAGCCTTTTATTACATTACATGTTAATCAACCAGATTTTTAGAAAGTAGAGCATTGAAAGGCGCTGAAAATGTTTGTTGGCGATAAGAAATTATAATTTAATTAACCAACATTCGAAAATTTACTCTTACACTAAGACTTCAATCAATACAATTTTATCATTATCTGTAATCATTATAAAGTTTTAGTCTTGTTAAAACGTTTAACTTAGAAGCTCTGTTTTGATTTTCTAGATAGTGTTTCTATAACCAAGAAACGCGATTAAACACATTTCCTTAATATTTTTCTTCTTGTTTAAAAAAGTGAGAGGTCAGGGAAATTTAGAACTTAAGTTTTAAAATTTCGAAACACATCAGGATCTTAGAACTTTTTAAGATTTTTGTTTCGACTCGTTGGGACAAATGTAAATTCTTCAGCAGAATCTAATGATGATTGACAATTCTAAAACGATTGAAACAGAAAACGCGAACAGTTAATAAAAATGTGTGTGTATGTGCCCGCAGCAGTTATCCCATCATAAAAAAAAGACTAAAAAACTTCATATAATTGTTATTAGCTACTCTATAATAGATGGCTCTTATTTTGGTTATAAAAGTGTTTAATGTCTTACCTTTACAAGATCTTTCATCATTTTCCAGCTGGAATCCGGGTGAGCATTCACACCAGTGAATTCTATTTTCGTATCGACAGAGTTGCTGGCAGTCACCGTTATTCGTCAGGCAAGGGTTGATTTCTGTGAAATATAATGACAAAGACTTTTTCATAAGCAAAAATTTTATGATTTATAATAAAATGTATTATTTTTTTAGTTTACATAAGAGATAAAACTCATATAAAAGTTATACTATTTAGATCTTACGGGAATTTTTTTTAAAAATCTTATTGAAGCGTTTATTAGGTGATTGGGTCCGTAGTCAAGTTATTAGACTTCTTATCCAAAAAGGGTCAATGGCTTAAGGACTTTTTTCTCTAGCCATAAAGTTATAGGCGAGATTTCGATTTCAGTTATTTCAGCGAGTACGACAACCACTCAAAAATACTTATGTCTTGGCGGAATCCAAGAATGTCCTCTGATAGGCTATGGTCATTAACACTAGAACTACCGACAATTTAGATATATCTTGCTATACTAAGGTTAAAATCAATGAATTTGACTGACTTACATATTATATTGCTAAGAAATGTGACGTTCTGTAATATAAAAGAAAGGTTCTGTTTCACTCGCCACATTATTGATATTGCGACCAGAGAATGATCGGCATTGTGGTTTACATCGAAAATCGTTGTACTACTTTACCACAGAAATTTAAATAACTCCCTCCAGTCTCTTTCTAGAGGTTACCAGTTCATCAAGTATGTGATATAATCTAGGAGGGGCTTAAAAATATATTACCTTCACACGATCTTCCATCATTTCGCAACTGAAATCCTGGTGAGCACTGACATCGATGGCTTCTACCTTCTTGCAGGCAGTGGTGTTCACAGCCACCATTATTTGTGAGACAAGGTTTTATTTCTGTCGAATAAAGTACAAATTCTTCAAACAAGACAGCAACAGATAATGTCATGAGATAAAATAGTAACTTTTGTAATTAAAAAAAAAAAATCTAAACCGTTTATACGTAATGTGTGACGTATTTCGTTTTTTTATCATCCGTCCATAAATTCATAACTAATAACTTTAAAATCATAGCAATAGAGTTAATTTACTACCTTTACATGATCTTCCATCACTTTGTAATTCAAATCCAGGTGAACATTCACATCGATGAGTTCTACCTTTGTGCAGGCAGTGATGCTCACAGCCGCCATTATTTGTGAGGCAAGGGTTGATTTCTGTCGAATGAAATACAGTTGCTTTAGAAGATTTATCTTTGTACAATGATGTCAAATAAAATATCGACAGCAGCGCATTTTCAAAAGATTAAACTCATTCTAGACTGATTGTAATAAAAAAATGACCCGTGTAATAATTCAATCACTTTCTGAGACAGCAATGAACAAATAGTATACTAAGTTGGTTGAATTGAAACGATTTTATTGGCTTTTACAAACAAGTAGTATAATCAAGTAGTATACCTTTACAAGATCGTCCATCACTTTGTAATTGAAATCCAGATGAGCACTCGCAGCGATGGGTACTACCTTCGTGCAAACAGTGTTGCTCGCAATCACCATTGTTTGTGAGGCAAGGGTTGATTACTGTTGAATGAAATACAGTTGCTTTACAAGATTAATCATCGTATAAAGATGTCAAATAAAATATCGACATCTGCGCATTTTCAAAAGATTAAACTGATTACAGACTGATTATAAAAAATAAATTACCAGAGTAATTCGAGACAGACATAACAAATAGTAAACTAAGTTGGTTAAAATTGAAAACGATTATATTGGCTTTAACAAACAAGTATTACCTTTACAAGATCTCCCATCACTCTGTAACTGAAATCCAGATGAGCACTCGCAGCGATGGGTTCTACCTTCGTGCAAGCAGTGTTGCTCGCAATCACCATTGTTTGTGAGGCAAGGGTTGATTTCTGTTGAATGAAATACAGTTGCTTTACAAGATTAATCATCGTATAAAGATGTCAAATAAAATATCGACATCTGCGCATTTTCAAAAGATTAAACTGATTACAGACTGATTATAAAAAATAAATTACCAGAGTAATTCGAGACAGACATAACAAATAGTAAACAAAGTTGGTTAAAATTGAAAACGATTATATTGGCTTTAACAAACAAGTATTACCTTTACAAGATCTCCCATCACTCTGTAACTGAAATCCAGATGAGCACTCGCAGCGATGGGTTCTACCTTCGTGCAAGCAGTGTTGCTCGCAATCACCATTGTTTGTGAGGCAAGGGTTGATTTCTGTTGAATGAAATACAGTTGCTTTACAAGATTAATCATCGTATAAAGATGTCAAATAAAATATCGACATCTGCGCATTTTCAAAAGATTAAACTGATTACAGACTGATTATAAAAAATAAATTACCAGAGTAATTCGAGACAGACATAACAAATAGTAAACAAAGTTGGTTAAAATTGAAAACGATTATATTGGCTTTAACAAACAAGTATTACCTTTACAAGATCTCCCATCACTCTGTAACTGAAATCCAGATGAGCACTCGCAGCGATGGGTTCTACCTTCGTGCAAGCAGTGTTGCTCGCACCCACCATTATTTGTGAGGCAAGGGTTGATTTCTGTTAAATGAGATACAGTTGCTTTAAGATTTATCATCGTGTGATGAAGTCAAACAAAATATCGACTACTGCATGTATTTAAAATATTTAGCTGATTCTAGAATCTCTCTATTCTAAAAAAAAGCAACTCCCACTGCCGCTGTCAAAAGCTTGTCACGCTATCTCCTCCGACACCGCGGGGGGTATGGGGTCGAGAGCGATACCAATGGATGCAGAAAAATGGGGGGAACAAAGTAAGACATGTATCATCTTCGTCGGATTTTAAGTTTTTTTTTTAAATTTTATGTTTTGTGGGAAAATATTGACTTTTTCATCTTCAGATTATGATAACTCGCCAAAAAATGATCGTAGAATTTTGATCTTTTTACAATCTAAGACTACAGACATTTCTCTTTCAAACTAGACCTTATTTGTTTAAAAATATTTTAAAACAGACTAATATTTTCATCAAAAAAATGAAACACAGTTTTTTAAGAAATATTGTCCCCTTTGTAGATGTAATATCGATGCTCCTCGAGTTTTTATCTTACAAAGAAAATATTTACATCATCTGGAAGCTGAAAGCTTTCTTATTCATATAAACCTTGTTTCAAGTCTACATCTTAAATTTTCGATTTTTAATTGAATTTTAAAGCTGATAATTCAACAGTGATGAAACGCCCTTCGCATTAAGGGTGACAACAGTAACCCTTCGCATTAAGGGTGACAACAGTAAATGGATGGAAGCTGTTACATTGCCCGAGAATCGATCCTATGTATCTCGCTATTAGCCATAACAAAGGGGCGAGCGTAGCGAGCCTAGGGGCGAAGCCCCTAGTGATTATATAAAATGGTGTAATAATTCCATCACTTTTCGAGACAGCTGTAACAAATGGTATACTTAGTTGGTTGAATTGAAAATAATTATAGTGGCTTTTACAAACAAGTAGTATAATCTATTAGCTTTACAAGATCTCCCATCACTCTGTAACTGAAATCCAGATGAGCACTCACAGCGATGGGTTCTACCTTCGTGCAAGCAGTGTTGCTCGCAACCACCATTATTTGTGAGGCAAGGGTTGATTTCTGTTAAATGAGATACAGTTGCTTTAAAAGACTTATCACAATATGATGTAAAACAAAATATCGACTATTAAACGTATTTAAAATATTCAGCTGATTCTATAATAATTATATAAAACAAATTGGTGTAATAATTCTATCACTTTTCGAGACAGATGTAACAAATGGTATACTAAGTTGGTTGAATTGAAAACGATTTTATTGGTTTTTACAAACAAGTAGTACAGTGTGTACATAAATGAATATCCCAACTTTGCAGGGCTATTGAAAGAAAACTAAACAAAGTACAAACTTGCTGTTCATCGAAAATCAAAAATAACAGTTGAAAGTTTAAATTCGACACAGTTATAAGTGTTCAATGCGAGCTCCTTTAGTAACACGAAGGATATCGATGTGGTACGATAATTCATCCCACACTCTTTTCCGCATTGAAAGGCTGCAGATATGCGTGTCGTAAGTGCGTCAACGTCATTTGGTAGAGGTGGAACAAACACCTGATGTTTGATGTAGCCCCAGAAAAAAAAAAACAAGTTTGTACTTTGTTTAGTTTTCTTTCAATAGCCCTGCAAAGTTGGGATATTCATTTATGTACACACTGTATAATCTATTACCTTTACAAGATTTCCCATCACTCTGTAATTGAAATCCGGATGAGCACTCACATCGATGAGTTCTACCTTCATGCAAGCAATTTTGCTCGCAACCGCCATTATTTGAGAGACAAGGGTTGATTTCTGCAAAATAATTGCAACTGCTTTAAAAAAATTAAATATCATTTGTAAGGGTAAAATTGTGATAATAAGGCTTCTTGTGAAAAGTGATTTCCTCGTGGAGCTGATTATATAAAACAGACTTCAGTTTCGATAATTTTGTCTGTTAGAGAAAGATTTATGCTAAATATGTTAGGGATTGAATTTATCAGAAATAAAATAACGAGACTTTGTATATTTCATTAACTTTTAATAACTTTCCATCATTTTGTAAATGATATTCCCGTGAGTGCTCGCATCGATAGGTAGACTTTTGTGCATAACCGACATTATTAGTGATATTGATATCTGTCAAATAAATATAACTGTGTTAAAAAAATAGATCACTTTATAAATTTGAGTGGTAGAATTGGGATTCCAATGTTGTCTCTAAAACAAGAATATGATTATAGTACAGATTGTGTAGAATAAGCTTCAATTTTAATGATTTCATCTGTTAGAGAAAGATCTACACTAAATATCGGAGCAGTCGAATTTATTAGAATGACAAGTACGAAACTTAGTATAATCTATTCAATTTGCATAACTTTCCACCGTTTTATAACTGAAATCCGTGTGTGCACTCACCTGGATGTATAGATTTTACATTTGCGTAAGCAGTTTATTCAAAAAACAAGAGTTGACACCGATAAAGTTTGAAAGATTGCTCAGTTTTAGGCCGTCTGCACACGGGGCAACTCAAAAGAAACTGATAACTGACTCGAATCACAAACCAGTCCGTGTTGAGTCGTAACCTATGTAATTGAATGGAGCCACGCACACGGCGCAACTGGTTACAAACCCGTCGACCGGGTTTGTAACCAGTTGCACCGTGTGCGTGGCTCCATTCAATTACATAGGTTACGACTCAACACGGACTGGTTTGTGATTCGAGTCAGTTATCAGTTTCTTTTGAGTTGCTCCGTGTGCAGACGGCCTAAGGGTTGACATGCCTGAAATAATTGATGATAAAAAGCAAAGATTCAAAACCAATTAGAATTCCGAAGCAGGCCTCCAAACACTTTTAGTGCCATAATTAGCCTTTAAAGGGTGATTCTTACTGGCTAATAATGGATCTACAAATATTAACACCAGTTTTTACTGAAAAAATTATTTTATGGAAATACCATCAACATTTAGATTTTCACATTTCTAACCCATAATATGCCTTAATTTTAAATTCAATGAAGGTTGGTTGAAGGTAACTGACAGCTATTTTAAATAAGCATTATACTTCACATTATTAAACAGTAGCCACAAAATGATAAACTTTTATCTTGAACTGGTAAATGGCGCCTTTAAACAGAATTAGATAAGAGATAATTGTAAAGGTATTTATATTAACTGCTAATGATAAAGAGAAAGTAAGCGAGTACTTTGTTACAGATGCTTTGCCTTTGCAGATTTCAGGAAAAAAAAATATTCTTGAATTCTAAATCTTGTAAAACATAGTGAATAACTTGGTAAAAATTAGCCCTCTACTTGGAGTGTTTGCGTTAGAACTTCGGTGAACCCTTATTTGTATTTCGACTGTATTAAAGATTAAAATCAAGAAAAGGTTAAAAGTCATGAAACTCATTTAAGGGCTGTTTAAGTATTACGTAAGCATTCAAGTGGGGGGAAGTGAGGTTCAAGTTCTGCTTAATTTTGGGGGATCAAAGAAATGCTTACGAAAGAAAATCTGCAATCAAGAGAGAGTGCGCTGCAATGTGCTACTGACTACACCAATTCCTCTACTAACCAGTACATAAAATTACTTGTTCCGTTTTTACTGTTAATGATTTAAAATATATACACTTTTACTCAGAAATATATAATAACTTTATTGATTGAAGAAAAAATCGTTTGGTGTGGGAAATAACAAGAAATTTGCCAAATCTTACTTAAGGAAAATAAAGGGGGGGGGGAGTCAGACATCTGCTTATTTTTGCTTACAAGAGGAAGGATGGAGCCTAAAAGGGCAAAAAATGTGCTGACGTAATGCTTGAACGGTCCTGTATCAGAGATCTTACCTTTGCCGTAAAATTTAAAAAAAATGAAGGGTACATTTTTTTTTTAATTGAAAGGAGCAGAGAAAGGGGGAGGGATATTGTAAATGTGTCAGGTGGCTGAAAGTCACTTTATTTCCGTAAATTATAAAACACTACCATTTTATTTCTCAAATTTCTTGGAGGTTTGTTTGTTTTGTGGTTTGTTTTGGAGCGCTACGGTCAACTTTTTGCTACACGAGGGCTAACAAATTTCTTGGAGGAAATACGATACAACAGTTATCACGTACACGTTTTGGAATTTTCAAGATCATAAATTATAAAAACTAGATTGGTAGAAAGGCTAGTCAGTTGGTTTGAGGCACTAGGGTAATCTTTTGCAACAAGAAGGCTAAACTGACATGAACCTACAGCTTAAAGTCGATTCCGAATGGCTATAAACATCCATGTCTTCTTCGTGATCCAAATCTACACATTCTGGATCTGAAGACTAGCGTTCTAGCCATTCGGCCATCCTCCAGTTATAATAGAAAGAGCTACTGAGAATTTGCGCTAAGGTAAAAATATATTATCGAAAATGTCTTTGTGAGATAATATTAAATAATATATAATTCAATCTGTATAAATGTACATTGTAAATTCCTTTGTATACGTACTTTTGTCATTAAAACGGAATTTTTGAACAGGCAAGCAGAAAGTAGTAAGCATACATAATCTAAGACGCAACAATGTTTAAGACACGAGTCGGAATTAATACCTTTGCAAGATCTTCCATCAGCCTGCAAGATGAATCCATCTTCACAAGCACACAGCACCTTTCTTCCGACGAAATCGCAACGTTGTTCACAACCTCCGTTATTCTTAATGCATGGGTTCTCTTCTGCCACAAAAATATACGTTAGGGGAACTAATCTTTCACGTTACATTTTGTTTAAGATCATTATGATTGTTTGAGTAAAAGTTTTATTACCTTTGCAAGTTCTTCCATCCGACTGTAGTACAAAACCGGCACTACAAAGACACGTTACAATACCCTTTTCATACCGACAGTGTTGTTCACAACCACCGTTCTTTCTGTTACAAGGATTGCGTTCTAATTTGGATAGAAAATTATACACACGTAAATAAATAATGCATCACTATGACCTGTATTTTTTGTTACTAAGTGAACACTGTTCATAAGGCATGATCAGAACTGTAAACAAACAACCTGTGCAGATTGTCTGCGCATACTTGAAGTGGCAAATGAGATACATGGTTAGGAATTTATTTTGGCTTAAAACACTATAGCTGTCAAATTGACATTCCAAAATGTCGTCAAAGCATACCAATATAATTATTTTTATTCGATAGTTTCTTTAGTTCCCAACATGAAACTAAATTGATATTTGTTAAATAATCAAGTAACTCGTTACAAAGTAATGTATTTTCCTTGACAAAGATTCAGCATAAGTTATACACACACAAAAAAAGAAAAAGGCATAACAAAATGATGCATTACAAATGATATCAACCACTGTCCGTCTAGAATGTAAGTAATCTTTACTGAGCGGATGAATTCAACCGCTTGTACATTTGCCACTCCGGGATATCAGTAATCCATGCCTTATACGCAGATAAGTTTATCAAATTGCAATAAAGAGTTCACCCACCTTTGCAAGTCCTTCCATCTGCTTTTAAAACAAATCCAGCATTACATAGACAGCTCTTGACTCCACTCTCATATCGGCAGATTTGTTCGCATCCACCGTTGCTCTGAGAGCAGGGATTATGTTCTGCAATTGAAAGATAAACATGAATGGTGAAATAGAAAATGTTAATGCGATATTTTGTTCATTTCACCCAACCTGGGATGGTCTTTCTGTTTAAATTCATATTTTCGTTTCTTATGAGAACTTAAACGAATCAATTTAATAGAGAAGATTCTTCAAATTACAGAAATATTTTATACTTTTATGGATTCGTACATATCAATTATAAAATTACTGTTTTCATTGATGTCCATAAACAGAGTACGCAAATATTTCTACTTTGGAAAGTTAAAGAAAAATTCAAAATTTGTAAAGCATTTTTGTAATGAACATATGATTAATGAAAGGAATAAATACTATATACTTTAATTGGAATCACCTTTAGGGCGTTACATACTAGTTTTTGTGAACTGATATCAGTACAGATATATAATTCTTATTCAGTTCCGAAAAAAAAATGGTTCTGATAAAAAGGCCATCGAAAAGAGGTTTCTTCCATACTATTGTCTATATGACCTCTTTAATCGGTTCTGAACAAAATATGGTTTTTTAGAGGGGTGACCGGCTAGAGAAGTTTCACTGTATTTATATAATTTTTATGTAGTCGCCCACTGGCTAAGTGGTTAAGGCATCAGCCTGTCACACCGAAGGCCCAGGTTCGATTCCCGCATAAGACTTGGTTGTATTCTGGGGAACCGGTCAGTCTTCCGCCTGCAAAAGGAGCCCCATCAAGAAAGGGGAGCTGCAACCCATCGTCCATCGCCGGTGTCATCGTTTGTTAATAAAAATTATTGTGGGATTTGTGTTTCTATTTCCCTTGTATTCATATGTACACCGGACTGGGGTGTAATGTCATCAGCCCCCCCAAAAATTGTATACGTATATATACATGTATATTATAATATCATAATAAATATACATATCAGTGCCACTAGATTCAATTATTAGGTACTGATTGCTGTCGAAAAGTGGATAAAGTTTTTACAAAGAATATTATTATTATTTTTTTGCTGCCACAAAAAGAGTTAATAATTTAAGGCAAGTAATGGAGACATACATATATATATATATATATATATTTATATATATATATATATATATATATATATATATATATATATATATGTATGTATGTATAAAAAATAAAGCATGGGCTACTGACGTCACGATGTTGCATATATACAACCGGCTAAATCTGCAGTTCAGCAAAAGTTACTTGAATTCTAACTGGACAATATATGGAGCCATTTAAAATCATATTCATGTCTTTCACTTTCCTTTCTGACTACCTCATGCAGAATTTTTATCAGGGAGAAAGCAAAAGATTTGCACTTAGTTTCTTGATGGATTATCAAAAATTTAATTTGATGTTTTGAATTAAAAGAACTGACGGAAGAAAACAATCATATTGTTTGATTTCTGTCCTTTTGAAAAGCCCATTTAAGACCCAGACTTCTACACGAAAGAACAAATTCTAATCACCTTCAAGAATGCGCACGGGTAGTTTGTTTGCAGTTCTACCCATGCCTTATAAAGAGAAAAGCTAATTCTACCTTCACAGGTTCTCCCATCTGCTTGCAGGACGTAACCATTGTTACAGGAACATGTCGTAATTCCACTTTCAAATCGACAATGATGATCACAACCACCGTTGTTTTTAATACAGGGATTGTGTTCTATTTCAAAAAATAAAGTATTACTCATTTTAAAGCTATAAATATTACAAAAAAAAAACACAAAGACAACAGTTTCATTCTGGCAGTTCTATACAGAATTTATTGCTAAAAAACTAGTTTCAGTAAGAGCATAAATGAAAAATACGGTCATGTACCTTTACATGTCCTTCCATCCGCTTGCAGAACAAAACCAGCATTGCAAAGACACCTTTTAATTCCGCCTTCATACTGACAATGTTGATTGCATCCCCCGTTCTCTTTCAGACAGGGGTTTTGATCTATTTCAGCGCAATAAAAATATAATAAGACTGGGATGTAATAAAGCATATATATGCACGAATAAAACAAGTTGAAAAATTATTAAAAATATCCGGCAAAATAGTTATTAAAATTAATGGATATTTTGATTAATGAAGTTTATAGCAGAGATAAGCAGTCTAAGATCAGAGATACTGAAAAATACCCAGGTTCAAAGGAACTCTTAGTTTCATCTTCAAAGTGCAATTAAATTATGTCCACAAGTCATCGAAAAGTATTCTATGTCCAAATGAATGGAAAAATGGATTTGACTTTTTTCCTCTAACCCGACAGGTCCTTGTCTTGAGGATATTTCCTGAATGTATAGTACTAGGTACGGGCCTCGTGTTCAGGGTTAATTAGACTGGGATCTACCGCTTAAGGCCGATTCCGAACGTCTACAAATGTCTATGCCATCAGGGAGACTCGAACCCACAGACTATGGTATCGAAAGCCAGCGCCCTAGCCATTCGGCCATCGTCTGGCCCACGAGTTTGAGAGCTATTTTTTTTTATGGGAGTATCATATTGGCGAACTGACACTACTCCTTTGAGACTACATCATTGGGTTGGCTTAAAACTATTTGCCTCCTAGTCCTCTGAGTACTATGCAATAATCAGATGTATCAGAACATTTATTTATTTTGTTTATAATCATATGACTGATTAATTTAAATTTAAATTAAATTATAAAATGAAAAAAAATCCCTGTTAGGTAATGCTTAAATTTCTTGGTCTATAAAAATGCAATTTTTCTCTAATGACAAAGCAAATATTTATCTCACTGCAATCAATAGGAGAATAGGTGACCCTAGATACACATACACATATATGCACACACACACACACACACACACACACACACAAACACTTTCCACTGACAGACAAACACAAATGTGGATAACAGTTCTATTCTGGTTGATTGGTTGGGAATTCTTAAGCTCATCGTTTGCAATAAGAGCATCGTTTGCATCGTGTGCAATAATAATCTTGTCCAATTCTCCCAAGAAAATTGTTAACGAAGCAAAGGTCATTATTCATCGAAAGATTTACACTATATACAATAAAACTGTCTTCAATAAATACACCAACTCGATATGATTCCGATATCTTCAAGTGAATGTGAAAGTTTTTTTTTTCCACAGGTGAACCTTATTGTAACGCCTTTATGAACTTCATTGTTGACTAAAACAACATTGGAAGTGTTGTTCATCAAAATTGTTGGGTCTCTTCTAGGTTTGTTCAATACAACAAAATGTGCAGAATCTTGGTTGCTTTTTGTACATCATTCGGCAATAGACGCAAATAGTAAAGAAAGTAATCGAGACATTGAACCTCCTGAAGGCATGAGTCAGATTTGGAGTTTATTACAAAATTTTTACACATTTTTTTAATATTCTCAAAATTAATTATTTTAAAATTTTGTTTAAATTTCCGAATCAATAAATAGAATTAGAATCAACAGATTTAGTATTTTATTTTATCAAATTTCTCCAATAAGTTCCAAAATGAAAAAAAAATGACCTTTAACATCTTCCTAAACCATACATTTCTCTTGAAGTTGCAAACATGGTACTAAAAATACACACTTTTATTTGAGAAAACACAGTATACCCGCCTATATTTTTAGAAAAAAAGGACTAATATATATATATATATATATATATATATATATATATATATATATATAAATAGTCCTTATATATATATGTGTGTGTGTAAGTAATTAACTGTACTCTACGGTATATAGTTGTGTCTCATAGACTTTACTGCTACTTACTCATAAATTTTACTGCTTATCTCATAAAATTACTCATAAATTTTGCAGATAAATTTTACTTGACTTTACTCATAAATTTTACTGCTTATTAAATATAGAACATGTATCACATACTGTGCGGGTACTTTATAGGTTATTATATTCTGCTTGCATATGGTTAGCTAGTTTGTTGGAATTTGTTCGGGAAAAATGTATCACGTGTATTCTAGGCCAATGCAAAAGATATGCGGAACGTAAGTAAATAAAACGCAGTGAATTATACACAGAATAATCAATAAAATTACATGAAAAAGCGAAAGAAATGTATACAAATTTAAAAAAAGTTAAAAACATGCTGACCCCTCGATGGAGATTACACCAACGGTTAGCAACTTAGAAGAAAAAAATAACCCTGAAGCATGTTACTTTTACCAGTCTTTTTTTTTTTAACAAAAGTTACAAATAGAAAAAAGAGGGGAAAAAAAATCCAGCGCAAAGGCGTCATCCAAGCGTTTTGATGGGATAAAGGAAACTGGTGCAATTAACGCGAGTAAGAACCGAAGGTAACTCCATCATTGCTGTTTCAAATTGCAAAACTTCCGATTCATCTTCGAGGTCAGAAGCGGATAAACGAATTGTGTCGACATTTTTTGTCAGTTTTTACATAAATTGGACGGATACTTGTTTAAATATATTTTAAGATTTTTTTTGCATGAGTTTAATGCTTTCCTAGTTTTGAAAAAGAGTAGTGGATGTTGCCGGCTTTTTCGTAACTTTTTTAGAGGAGATTTAGTTGAGAGCTACGCCTATTAGTTTAAATACATTGTTGATATGATAATTAAATCCATAAAACTTATGGTTGCAATTCGGAGTATTGTTTTATTTTATGTTAGTTAAGTACTGTATTAAGTATTAATTTTTAGGGGTGTGTGTGTTTTAGGGGTGGGTAAGTTATTTGCCGATTTTCCCCTTTTACGAGGTTCCTGCAGCCTTAACCCCCCCCCCCCCCCCCGAATATCAACAACCGACTGCATCAACAGTACTTTACTTAAAAATTGACGACAGATTACTCTTTTTTTACGCTAGCAGGTAAATAAAGTAGGAAATTCAAACGAATCTTGAAGAAAAAGTAGGTAATTTACTTAACAAAAGACTTTTTATTCATATATGTACAGCTTTTTAAACCTTTCTGCACATAAAAGTGTAATAAACCTATTTTATTCCCCGTTATAGAGCCAGGATGTTAGCAAAAAAGCAGTCTCATCTACTAAGTATCAGATCTATAGCATATGTTACGCTTTACTTTAGATACAACCTGTTTCATATTTATCATGCAGATTAAAGTCTTTTAGAGCTGTCTTGACAGTTTGAGTAAAATTGCAGGTTTTTTTTTCTAATGTTCATGAGAAATTTCTTCGTTTGAGGTTTCCGATACTTTCATTATTGTTAGAAGGATTTTAAAAGTCATACTTATTGTTGTTGCTAATGCGCAGATACTTGTCCAGAGATATTCCCACTATTAACCGCACTAACTTATTGACTACTTTTTATATGGAAGTACTAGCTGTATACCGTACAATCTCTGTAGCGAATGTACCTGTACTTCGCTACGGAGTACATTCAAATTAAATACAACGGTCAATGTATACAATTAATGCCTATATATATATATATATATATTTATTTATAATAAATACAACGATCAATGTATGCAATTGATGTAAAGATGTGCCGGAACTGAACCATAAAACAACATAGAGGTAACCGACAGGTCTCGTCATCAGGGAGCCTAACCAAATCAGTTACCTCAAGGGGAACTTTCTGAATAGGATGCAGGTAAGCCCAAAAGACATCCCAAGGCCCCGAGTCCCCCAAGGAAGCAACTTTCTTAACTCAAATAATGTTACCAGATTCAGATATATTGATGACCTCATAATTTTTAACTGCAACGATTTGGAATTTCTTAAGCAAATCTACCCAAAGGAACTAACTTTAAACCGGACTAACGATAATAATCTTTGTGCGACTTATCGGGATTTAAATTAAAATTCAAAATAGAGAAATAAAAATAGGGATATATGATAAAAGGTTAGATTTTAACTTTGAGGTTATCACGTTTACCAATTTCCAGAGCATCTTCAACTATAAAATTTATTATAATATTTTTTACTCACAACTTTACAAAATAAAAAACATATGTAACACCGCTGGGGGTTTTTTGGAGGCATGTAACATTTTCGAGGAAAACTTAAGTAAAAACAATTTCCCTAGAAATTTCGGCAATTTAAAAGTTTTAAAAAATGGCATTTAGACTCAGGAATTTTTAAAGATGTTTAGAATAGTATTTATGTTTTCATTTGGTTAAGCCGTAATGGGGGGGTGGGGGTGGCGCTGTAGTAATGTTACAATGACGTAACTTCTAGGATAGCATTGGCTGCTGTTTCCCCATAACCGTCACTTACGGAATTGGGGTGTGTATGCATCTTTTACTTTGCATTAGGATTATTTGTGTGCTTGCATGTACGGTGCGTTGCGCCCATACTGTAAGTTGTGTTTGTCTTTTCATTTGCTTCCTTGGGGCACTCGGGGCCTTGGGATGTCTTTTGAGCTTACCTGCATCTTATTCAGAAAGTTCCCCTTCAGGTAACTGATTTGGTTAGGCTCCCTGATGACGAGACCAGTCGGTTACCTCTATGTTGTTTTATGGTTCAGTTCCGGCACTTATACAGAATCTTCGAACTGAACATCCCCCGTCCAAAATGCAACGTGCTATCCACTTTACGGACTCTTGCTTAAAAGCCATAGTTAAAGGCTTCTTTTCATTTTGTGGGATGTAAATAAGATCATTCTTATGAACTTTTAAAAGTCATTAAATCCGTCTACATAGTCATTCACTACATTAGGCATATGTTGAATGTATAGCTAACTTAGCGCCAAAGGTAGCCTAGCGGTACCACTTTCGGTGCTAAGGGTGCTCGGATCGAATACCGACAAGTGCTATTAAATACCTCCGTGTCTAAGCCGGATATGGTCACATTAAATCTGTAGACCGGAAAGACTGAGGTCAGAGATGGTGGGAGAGTGTACGATCCCCCCAGATGCCCCCCCTGGGGGTGCTCGGTCAAAATTGCTGTGGCACCTAGCTAAATCGGTCTCCGACCCTTGTGGTGCCATTATAAACCAAAGTCGCACCCCTCAGTCCGCTAGCCTACATGGACCTGGTCTGGAACAAATTCTGGTCAGGAGGCATAAGAAAAAAACCCCCAAAAAACCAACAACATTTCTAACTTAGAAAAGATGACATCTTATCTATTTTTAGAGGTTTCTCGTTTCTTTCTTTGCCTGAAAAAAAGGAGAGAATACTTCCCAAACAACTACAAAACATTTAACAAACTGCTTGATAACAACATAATGTCAATTAGAACGTCAGTTTAAAATCACTATACATAGACTTTTTCATGAAACCGATATATGCTTCAAAAATGTCTTGAAATGTACTGGATATTTACTGGTATTGATATTCTTGATTTGCATTTAAACACAACAGTATAATCCAGTGATTTACAAGTATCATAGAATCTGAACTAATACCTATACTTATATACGTAACATCAGGTATAGTGGGATAGTCAACATTTTCAGGGCATTTTGAGCGATTAATATTAAGAAGAAATTGAGTGTGATACTAATCAAACAGTTTTGAAATCGCAACTCATGTGGATACCACCAACTTAATTGCTTCATAAGAAATAAATATTAATAAATCTGGAATACATACTTTTACATGATCTTCGGTCACTCTGCAAAACATAGCCGCTTGCACAACTGCACCGGACCGTTCTATCTTCGTAATGACAGTAATGTTCACATCCGCCGTTGTCCTTATTACAAAGGTTTTCTTCTATTAAAAAGTTGAAACACAAGTATATATAAAGTTGTAAACGGCAGACAACACAATAAAACAATAGTCCGAAATGGAAATTTCAGAAATACATTAAAATACCCAATTATTTCGTTATTTCAAATCATTTTATTTTATTTTTAGTGCAGATGTTCAATGCGTAACTGAAAAGTAAAGGAATGCACTTTCAATTGTATTGAACAGTATGGAGGGACAATGGAGCAATTTCCGTAAACAAATTTCCAAGAGTAAACGAGTCACATTAACGTGAGATGCTGGAAAAGCTAGAATATAAAACAATCCGTTAATGCTTCGCGCTTTTACAGAACATAATAACATGAAATTTTCTTTGTCTTTTTCACGCGTAGTAAATTCATAAAATCCAATTTCAACAATTAGAGAAGAAATCCTACAAATGGGAACTCTAAAGGCCTGTTCACATTACATCCGGAGCGTTGCGTTGAGTTACTACGTTAGCTCCAAGATTGTTGACATGGCCTGTGATTGGTTTGATATATCCCGTGGTCAATGATTGAGCCCTGTGATTGGTTAAAATTTTAAGTGCTGACGCTAAATAACGCTCCAGGTTCAGTGCGAACAGGCCGTAAGAATAGTCAACAGACGGTCATAAGACGCAATCGAAATAAACAACTCCTATTTGCATAATCTAGAGCAGAGGTATGGGTCGCTTAATATGTATGGGTCTGTGGTACGTATGGGTCTACCCATACGTACCACATACCCACCCATACGTACCCATACGTACGTAGACCTATACGTGGATACGTATGGGTGTGTGTGTCGTAAAAATAATTAGAGGGGTCATGGATAGTTTGAAGAAAATTTCTATCATATTGAATTATTTAATTAAAAATTTGCTTTAGATGTGCTAATAATTTTGAAATAATGTTCTCTTATAATTTTTTAGTTTGTTAATTTTTACCTTAATGAAATGCAAATATTGCATATTAATATTCAAATATGAAGTCTTTAGTCACATGAGATTTGCCAAAAACAGAAAGAACGTAAGACATTTTTTATTGTTATTATGCAAAGTAAATATATACCCAAACTTTACAGTCCATTGAAATTGAAAGTAGTTTTTCAAAATTTGCTTATTACTTTTTCTATATTTGTTAACATTTTCCTAATTTTTTAAAATTTTCCTTCTACCAAAAAATATTTATAGGGGTCGTGAGATTTTTTACCCTAAGAAAGTGGGTCGCTGTCGAAAAAAGTTTGTGAACCACTGATCTAGAGTATCGTAAACCATATATTATCAATCAGATTTCAAAAATTATCCATTGTATTTCATTTTTGTACACACCATAGTATCTTTAATCATACACCGTTGTTTACACATATCGGTATGTCCAAAAATTCATAAATTTTCTTATTCCAAATATTTTCAGTCTTTCTATGTGGTAGGCAACACAAAGTACACTTCGTATTCAATTTTTTCTTTAGCAGCTTTTTTGCACTGGGATATCAAAACTAAAGAATTCGCAAAAGGAATTTGCTTAAAATGTAGAAATTTGAGTAAAAGCTCTCAAGATAGGCTAAAGTTTAATTATGGAATTAGTTTTTATTTAAATATGTATCATAAAAATAGCCATATAAATATATGGCGTAACTTTTAATACGCTGTAGCTGACATATAACTCAATATATCTGTCTTCTTGTTAAACAGCGATGAAGGAAAAGCAAAATTCTGCATAGAAAGAGCTACTTTTTTTTTAAGTTTAAAAGAGCTTAGGTTATAACCCTGCATTCACTATATAGAGTGAGGCAATCAACCGATGGTGAATGTTAAATGAAGCATACGGAAAGGATTGCAGACAAAGAAAGAAAAGAACCAATTTGAGAGAGGCTGTTGAAACAACGACACCCCTCTCGCAGGCTGTACTGAAGATACTCGTAAATCGCAACACTTCTTCGCTAACCCAAAGATCCCCATGGCTTCTGCTCTGAATGTTTAAAAATAAAATGTTTGAAATTATTTAATTTGAATTGGTAGAAAACTAACCTCGACAAGTTCTTCCATCAGCTTGGAGGGCGAATCCAGCTGCACAACTGCATCTCACGCCTCTGTTCTCGCTGTGACAATAATGATGACACCCACCGTTGTTCTTCATGCAAGGATTGTCTTCTGTCAAAAATTTATGCATTATCAAGTAGAAATGGTATAGTAAATAATGAGTTCTCAATTTCAAGACAAGGTTGAAAAAAGCTTGTCGTATTTAAACTTATTTTGGAAAAAAATTCTACGAAAAATTCTACTAAGTTAGGTTTAATTTAAATGTTAAGTAGCGCCTTTTAATTTATCTTTTCTTTTTATTTTACTCATAATGGTATTAACCTTATTAAAATTGAATCGGCAAGCGATGTATCTCTCTCATTGCATAAAACTTTCTGATTCCAAGCTAGTACGACTCGTCGATGTCTCTTTGTGCTAAAAATGGTTTTAGAAAGGGCTGACGGGTATGGTACGTAGTTTAGCTTTTGGTGCCGAAGATAATACGTCAGATTCCTGCCCCGACCATAGATCGTTTTCTAAGAGTAAAAATATTATGAAAGAGTGAAGCGTGAAAAAAATCTTACAGCTCTACGACTTTTTACACTCAGCGCTGATGATAGAAAACCGTATTTTTAATGCATGGCTTTTTACCAGTACTGTGTAATCTACCAGTAGAACATTTTAGATCCTGTTTTGATATGCTAGTTTAAGGCTGCTGTGTATTAACCCTATTGGATTCGCTCACCTCAGTGTTAACCTATGGAGAAAATGTGGCTACTATTTACAGCTACATAAATGCTGATTATCAAATAAAAAGGGTATTTTTGCATAGCTTAAACTTTTCTTACCCTTGCAACAGGATTCATTTTATACATTTCATCCACCAAAGGAATTTATGAGCATTTAAAACACATTAGTCCAGATTCACTCCGAATAATTTAAAATTTAAAATATTTGCATTTCTTTTAACCGAAAAGTGTTCCAAGGTATGAAATTTCTTTCTCAATTACGGATTACAATTTTAAAAAAATCTTTAAATCCAAGTCGGCAATCCTTGGACATATTTTCTCCATAAGTGAATGTTGAGGTGAGTGAATCCAATAAAGTTAGTACACAGTAGCCTCAATGAAGAACAACAGAATTTCTAATGATAATTAGTGTTTTCACCTTAAATAACTTTTCTCATTTTTTTTCACTCCTAAGAAGGGGAATTAAAGCATTAACTACCCCCTTACGTGACTGTGCATCTGTGCTCAGCTAAAATCTATGGTCTTCTGCCACACATCCAGATCATGTTCGCAGAAGTTGTCTTCATGCCAAATAAAAATAGTATTTTGACCTCGACCAGTGAATGTGCGTTCAGATCTGATGATTACAGAGATAAAAAGCTCCATTACTTCCGGTTTCCCCGTAGGATCAACTGTAAAGTATTAATGCCAAAATGCCAGTACGTCACCATTAATTTAACGGATATTTTTAACGCGTTGTTACAGTGGAGACCAACAGAAATAAAGAAGTTTTCAACAGAGGTTTGGGGCTTCTTTTCGTCGGAAGAGAATGTAAGGCGGACGAACGAGTTTGGTACTGCATTTAAGTGGTAAAAGTATGAATGTCGGCCCTGTTTGAGGAAAATGGTCGGCATATGCTTGCTTTTGCCTATTTAAACTAGCAAAAAAATATGAATGAAAGATGTAGGAGAAATGAAACGTACAAGTTCTGTTCATCTCATGCATTTTATCATCCATTGCAGATATCTGTTATCTTTCCAAAAAAATTTCATTCAAATTAAATTAAAAAATAAATCTGTATTGACTCACACAATTTTATTTTGGAGGATTTATAAATACATGAACTCTAAAAAACTGTGAAGGCAGTGTCAGTGTAATTAATTAATTGATTCGAAATTTTCCTTGAATAATACGATCAAGATACCGACTTACACTAGTAGTTCAAAGATAAAACTCAATTCTGCTCCATAGAATTTTGTGTTACTGGTGGTAGAAGAAACACACACACACACTCACCTATGCAAGTTTTACCATCGCTCTGAAGAGTGAAACCTCTGTCACATGCGCAGCGAACCTTCCTATGTTCGAAGATACACCGCTGATCACAACCACCGTTGTCTGTGTCACACAAATTCCTTTCTATGGGATATAAACAAAGTGCATTTAAATAATTTTCTACGTTTTGTATTCATATGCAATTTTTGCACAAACCCCAAAAACATGAGTTTTATGCAAGGAAATAACAAATCTTCAATTGAATCTAATAGACCATTGCATCAACTTTTGATCCTTATACGCCCCGATAGAACCTATGACGCGAGGTCAATGATGTCTCCGCCGGCTCGAGATTTACTTTTCAGAACTAATGATTTCAGATTTTGAAAATAAAACTGTTAATTAGTTTGCGTCCATTTAGAGAGGTCTGCCAGGGAGGGGGTAGGCTACCACGGAGTTCCACCTTCTAGTATATATTTTCATTATCGTTCTCTGACATGTACAAAAAATTAAATTAAATTAAAATAAAAATAAAAAAATTTAATTTTTTTTCTAAAGAAAAAGGTGCCGACCCCTATTTCCTATTAAGGCGTTGAATGAGCTTAATTTGCGAGGAAGACAGATTGACGGACAGAAGTTAAAACGATGAAGAGTAAATGTATCAGCAATCTTGAAAATATTGTCAGAGGCGATATTACTGTCTAATCTATTTTTAAAGATGCAACCCACGTGGTGTAGTGGCTAACGCCATGATCTTACCCCACAGTGGGCTTGGCTTCAAATCCCGAATAAGGCTTGGTCGTCAACGTGTTGTCCCCTCATAGGGAGCAATGCTGGCTCACCTAAATGGATTTCCCATAATAAAGTCACCAACAAGACTTCGCGGTGAATGACAAAAGGCAAATGTCTCACGACAAGTGCCTCAGCATTAGAAAAAAAATTAAAGATAGACACAAAAAAGAATGGTATATTTAGCGGGCGAATATTTTCTTCAAATTTCATTTTAAATTAAATGTGTAGGGTTGAGTGAAATTTCCTCAAGTGATCCAAGCTCAAGTTTAAGTTATAATGCATTTTCCTTCTGTAATAGGGCAGCGAAGAATAAGTTGAAGAAAGAAAATAAAACAGAGGGGAGAACATATATATAACAGACCTACATAAATAAAAATATAATGTGTTTTACATATATAAGTTCTTACAAACTTTAAGCGAGGAAAAGTTTTTTGAAGCGTCTTGCAATAATAGATAGATTTCTAAGTAAACATAGAAACTGATTTGGATAATAGCGAATACGTTTTGCTTTAAAAGAGAGAATATCTATTTCTATTAGTAGTTTGCTGACCTATGAGACTATGGATTCAAGAATTCAACAACTGTTGCAGCTAGGTTATAGCATTATAGCATTATTATTTAGGCATGTTATAGCGTTGTTATTCAGTCATGGTCATATAAGTTTTATAAGTTATGACACTGTTATTCAGTGTGGAAGGAAAGTGTCTAAAGAGGGCGTTTTAAGGAAAATACGTTATATTCAGGCTAAAGACAAACATGTCATTGTTGCAGGAGTTGCACAGTGGCACCCCTGACCCGAGTCTATCCACTGCCGAAAAGTTGGTTTTTAAACTGTTACATCTTTATAATAATAAGTTTCAGTATCTTTATTGACTTCTATAAAAATGATGATCCAAATTATTAGCAATATTAAATATTTTAGATTTAGGTAAGTGGTATGAGGGTAAATATTTTTTCATTGTAGTTTTAAAGATTTCTTTAAAACTACAATTTTTTTAAGATATTAAAATTGAAAATATTTATGATTAAAGCCCATTTATATTTAGCCCGATGAAACAGGTGAATTAAAAAAAAAATGGCAAAAAGTCTAGTTTCCACTAAGTCATGTTTTTTGTCACTCAAGCAGGTGAACCGGAAACGTATTTTCTAAAATTAGCGAGCTTTTTCAATTTTTTTTCCACGCGTAATTCAAGAACACAAATAGCAAAGAAGAAAAAGTACCTAAAGATGCTATTCTGGCGAAAGATACTTCACTGGCGGTGAGTTTTCAAAGAGAATAGAGGAGAAAAGTCTTCACGGTTGTTAGTGTTAAGGATTTAGGATAAATTAGATTGCGAGAAAATGCTACGCAGGAGACAATAAATAAAACGCTGAATTTTCTTCCTTCATCGATGCTTTTATGTTTTTCAATTACGAATTTATACGCTCAAAAATGAGTAAAACTGCAGAGATACAGGCTTTTAAAGACTAAAGAATTGAATTCCAGTGGTTTATCAATTTATAAATTTATAGAGTTAACCCTTTTAATTGATTGCCATGACATTCGAAATCAAGTCATACGATAAAGTTGCTTCGTTCTATCATCTCTAAAAAACCCTTACAGAAGCGAAAAGTGAAAAAAAAGAAGAAAATCAAGATTTAATTTAGGCAACTGTGAAAAATCCCTTCTAATTTCAAGAATCATACATAAAAGAGGATGGTATCAAGATTTCCCAAATTCATCCAGGAAAATCACATCCAGTTGCAAGAATGATAAAAAGAAGAAGGATACCGTGGTCTGACAAACTAATCAAGTGAAAATCGTAACTGACTGCAAGAATAACAAAGAAGTCCGGAATTGAGCTGTCTCTCTCGAAGTTCCCATGATGAATGAATCATATTAAGGTCAGAATACCGAGGACAAACCAATATCTTTTGGATTTCATCGTGTTCACGCAAACGTGGGTTTTACAAAACGAGATAACTTGAACGTGAGGAGGATTTTGGTAGTATACTGCGGCGGAACCAGCGCCAAAAGCATTGGTAAAAAATAGGTAACATGGGATGTACATGATCCAATGAAATGTCCAAATGCATCTATGGGGTAACTCGTCTTATTAGAATAATCGATACGGACTGTCAAGAAACAGGAACCTACAAACCAACGAATCCCCCACCATGTTTCTCCGATGACACAAGCACCCAGAGTGATGAGCCGTGGTCTAATCTGAAGTCTCCACACGTGCGATGAAAAGAAAAAAGGGTAAATGGTGATACGTCGGATGAGATAACAGATTACCAGTCGTCGAGGCTCCAACTCAGGTGCTTTCTGAACTTTTTAATGGGCTAATTAGCATCACTGGCTATGATGAAAGGTTTACACTTTGCAACAAGACTAGGAGACCAAATGTTGAAGTTCCCAACAAACTCCTAGTGACTAAAGATTGCTTCTGTCGGTATTTGCTAGCTTTGTAACTTCTTAGGTTACAAATTTTCGGTTTCTTCGTAAAGGTCGAGTTATTGCTTTCCACTTTCCGCCGGTTCTCTTTCAACGGCCACTGTTGTTTCGTTTGAAATCAAAGCAATGTTATTTTTTATTGTTGTCCACGATTTTCAACATTGCAACACTAACCATTGATAAGCAGCAATTTTATGACAACGGTTCTCGATCACACAAGGAAAGAAGGAAAAATAACAGCCTCACATCATTTTACGGTTAGTGGACAAAATAATAGAAACGTCGACGTTAAGGAAGGGAGTTTAGAATTAGAGAGAAGGACGTCAACAAATAGCGAGTACTTATATAGTCAGATGGTAGAACAAATGCTATCGTTGTATGTATTAGTAGACATGGCAAGGTAATTGGCACGTGTGTGATTGAGATTCGTTGTCATAAAATTGCTGCATCCAGTCATCGCAGGGCTTCATTCCTATGTCTCCATGTAACGGCTAGCATTTGTGCTACCAACTGACTATATAACTATTCTCAAACTGTTGACGTCATTCTCTTTAATTGTAAACTCCCTACCTTAACATCGGCGTTTTTATTTTGTCCACTAACTGTAAAAGGATGCGAGGTTGTTATTTATAACACGGTTTTCCCATAAAATGCATTATAAATACGGCAGACATCTCTGGAGAATTCCAATAAAGGTATTTACCTCAAATTATTAATGTTGTGGTGTCATAATTATGCACAAATCACATGACCTTTCTCCGAGAAGAAAAGAACCTTTTTATATTTAGACGTTTTTAAAACAGATCCATCATATCAACTGTACTTACTGTCATTATTTCTGTTTAAAAGAGAAAATAGCTGAAGTTAGATCCATTATGCATTATATTATTTACATATCATTATTCCTATCTCTCCCAGCGTTGTGGAACAGATTCTTTATTATATATTTATATTAAAAGCACATATTTCAGAATTAAAGTAAATATAATAGTAATGTTTCAACAACTAATACTGAAGTTTTTCTCTATGGGTAGAGGTAAAAAGAAATAGTTTTTAAAATAATCTAACAAGGTGCTGCAGATCCATCTAATCATAACGAGATCTCATCGCATTGGCACCTAATGCCTGAGGCATTAGCCTATGAAGAGGTTGCCGTCTCTAGTGGATATTGAAATAAAAAGCAGATACTATAATTACAATCACTTCATCCAGAATTATAAGCATTATTCATCCTAACTACTTGCAAATAAAGGATCTTATAAAATGCGCATTAACTATCTATTCATATCACATATTGCGGTTTTAGGTTTCACTAGATTATCTACAAGACATTTTTCTTCTTCCAAAAGTTCTATTTTATCAAAAATTCATATAATTTACGTTAAGAATTTTTGTACGTGTGTAACCCACAAGTACGCTGCCTTTATTTGTTAATAACTTAAAGTACAGAAGGTCGTTCGTACTTTATGGAAACGATTTTGATATGTAAGTTTTATGTATAAATGTTGTATTTTTTAGGGCACTTTGCTTCTGTCTGATAGCCATGATTCTTGACAATCGTTCTGGCTCGAACTTTCCATGAAAGTGAAATTTTTCTTAGTACTGTCATGTCAATTTTACCCCATTCTTCTTGGACCGTTTTCCAAAGTTCATTCAGTGTTCTTGGATGCCATTTTCCTAAGGCTCGTTTTAATAAACCGAAAGCACAAAAGTTCATTGGAGAAGCGCCAGGGGATTTTACAGGTATTTCCTTAATTGGAATACTCTTTATTCCTGTTTTTGATTCTTTATTTGCTAAATAAGCGGCAGTTGATTTAGACGTGTGACTAGAGGCTTTGCCCATATGAAGCTCAACTTTATCAATGTCCTTTCCATGTAAGGCTGGAATTTCTTCTTCAAAAATTGGTTCTAAAATATTCTGCTGATAGTAGAGTGAATTAATTTTGGCTTTACTTGAGACATTTTTTATTTTTAATTTGTCGTTGTAACAAAATCCTGCAACTATCATGAATCCCTTTGGGAACTTTTCTGTAGACTGGCGAAGCCATTTCGTATGGTCATTCCCGTCAGTTGAGATATAGAAAATTCATCTCTTTTTATTACAGTCAGTTAAATACACCCATGCCTCATCGGGTGTCACCACAAATTTCCATTTTTCAGCAGCTAAGTATTTTACATATAATTTTCTACAATTTTTTTTCTTTCAGCAATATGCTTTGGCAAAAGCAGATGAACTTTAGTTTTAAACATCATTTTTAACTTCAAATCATTACGAATGATTTTACTTACAGTGCCAAAAGATATTCCTAGTTTCGATGCAATAGATCATTGAGTCGGCGGATTTTCTTTTAGGATCAGAGACTTTACTTTCTTGATATTTAGCTGCTTTCGAACAGTCTTAGGATGAGTTTTCGCGGTCATCTTTTCATTTTTACTTTCAATTAGACGTTTCTTTCCTTTCAAATTTAATGTATTATAAATACATTTTTTTGAAATGCCATAACCACGATATTTACACCGCTTTATAATTTGTTAACACGAATATTTCTCCTCGGAAAGCGCTGTTACGTAACCTTCGAGCCATCTATCAATTTTAGGAGCCATTTTCATATTTATTTTACATTTCAATCAAAAGAAAACAGTAGCAGACGATTATTATGAAGTTGCCAAATTTTTATCTCAAAATGCAAACGACAAAAATTAATTACAAAATTGTTTCCATAAAATGCGAACGACCTACTGTATTTTATAGACATTGTCAGAGATTGTCGAAATACACAAGTTGAAAGACACTATTTATACATATGTTCACATCTTACATCGAATAAGAAGCACTTTGAAATAGCGTAGAGATAAAATATAAAGTAGAGTATTCTATTTAAAATTAGCATCTAAAATTAACATTTAAAATTAACATTTAGAGCATTTGAAATTAATATTTAGAAAATGGTTCCTATTGTTTGTATGAAAACGTATTACAGTAAGAAAAACGCCTTATAAAATAACATATAATACTATATATATATATATATATATATATATATATATATATATATATATATATATATATATATATATATATATATATATATAATCTAAACAAAGGTGAAAACAGAATAAAAATAACACAGGAATAAAAATAAATTATTCCTGTGTGGTACATTATTTTCTCGTCCAAACAAATTTCTAAAAAATATTTTGCGAAGATAAAGCAAACTACAGCTTACATTTTCATTTAACGTATTATCTTACCCATTCAGCCCACACAAGTAAAAAAAAAATTTCTAGCAAACAAAATTTAAGATTGAGTGGTGTCTTAAGATGGCGTGAAAAGCTCAAGCATGAAATTATATGTATATGTATAACCGCTGCATCTCCACCCTCCGAATAATCAAAGGCGAAATAAGGCCTCTCTATAGCAAAATGATGGTATCAGACGTAATTCAACTCGACAACAAGAAAGCAGGGTTGCAATTGAGTTAAATGATAATACTTTTAACAGTTATAAAAGAAGCGAGAAAACAATGGAAAAAAGTAAAACAAGTCTGGAAAATTATAGGGTTAGAGCTTAGTGCTGTTGTTTATATCTCTTATTCACTTGACCACTATAATTTGTTCCTTTGCATCCAATGAATGGGTTTGAATTCCCTCTCAGATTAAAACTGTCCCTGAAATGTGCCATGTGATTGCGAATTAGACTTTCCCTCGGGGGAAAATAATGAAAGCTTGAATGCCTGCTACTAGAGTGCTTTCATCTAGACAATATTCAAACCTCGTTAAGATAATCTATAAGTGCATTCATCAATGACCTGATGTCATGTTCACTTTAGCCATGTAATCTAAGGACTTACGAGCAACATGTTACTGCTGAAGATTCATTATACTATTAAGTAGCACTTCCCCCCCCCCCCAAAAAAAAAAAAAAAAAAAATCGACCTTCCTTGCATTTACATAGATTCATTTTATAAGCTTCAAGTCTCTTTAAATTATGCATTATTCAGATGTGATTGTGGAAAAACATAGAGATGTTTCGATTGATTATTTCATATTTACAAAATGGTTGCCAATTTTACCACTAAGCTGCATAATCTTATGATGCTTAAATCACTACGATCATTCGTTTTCGATGTTAGTGTACAACTGAACAAATGAAATGGTCCTCCTGAGAGTTAAGTGATTACTCAACTGTAAAAACAATTAATTAAAGACACCATAAAATCAGATTTTTAACACACTGTTGACAGGTAATTTTATTTAAATATATACGCAAGTCACTGGGAAAGACTGAAATTTTAGAATAAACTACGGCATTTTTATTTTCTGAAATCAGTTTTCTTTATATGGGGGTCCGAGATTCCCATTTTATATGATAAAATGTGAGGATTTGCCTGAAACTCATAAAGGTAAGTCATTAAGGTGAGATACTCATTAATGAATACTCGTAAAGGTAGTTTCCAAGTAAAGCAATGTTCAGTTGATCAAACATTTCTCCAATATGACTTTCCTTTATCCTAAATTATCTTCAACATTTTCGTGTAAAAACACGAGTTTACTCGATACCGGAAAACATCGAGTTAAGTACATTGTTTCAGAGAAATATACAGGGTGTCCGGGCTAAAGATATTAAAAAGTCATGACTTATTTTTACGGCACTACCCATTAGAATTTTAAAAAAATTATTTAAATAGAAAGAACTTCTCACCAAGTTTTAATATCAATCATAGACTTCGATCATAGCATCATAGATTTCGATGTATGCACCTTTTGCATCACAAACGTCTAAATGGTAATCCACTTCTCTCCAAGTGTTTCGTAGCAAATCAGGAGTTATTACACGAATTGCTGGAGTGATACGCTTCTTCAACTCATCCACAGTTTCAATTTTTTGTTTATACTCAACGGATTTAATGAATCCCCAAGCAAAAAAGTCTAATAACGCCTGATATGCTACGAAACACTTGGAGAGAACTGGATTACCATTTAGACGTTAGTCGTGCTACAAAAGTTGCACATACCGAAATCTATGATACTATGACAGAAATCTATGATTAATATTAAAACTTGGTGAGATGTTCTTTCTATTTAAATATGTTTTTTAAAATTCTAATGGGTAGTTAAGTAAAAATAAGTCATGACTTTAGCCCGGACCTTTAGCTCGGACACCCTGTATATGGTTTGTCTGACTATGTACCTCTTCTGTAGCGGTGAACAATTTTAGCTTTTTCTTGAACATTAACTCGCAATAAGTTTCAGATCATTTATTCGGAAATTCTTCAAGCCAAGTGTTGTGCTTTCGGTTATCGTAATAGTGAGTGCCAGAAAAACCATTCTTTCTTCACTTTTTGTAAAGTATTCAGTAGCATATACGCAATATGCTCTACTTAAAATAAAACAGACATTGTGTTATTCAAATGCAGACTATTCGATGCATTGGGTCCGTTTAAAGCAGTGGTTCCTAACCGGTGGTTCGAGAGAATCCAAAAAGTAGTCCGTGAGGTCAGGAGTAATAGAAAAAAAATTGTTTAATCTTTTCAAAACTGCCGCAAATTTAAACAATTTTTTAAAACTGGAAGCAAAAAAAATTTTAGTTTCCAAAATTTTTTTGGTTTGTTCTTATTCTAAAAATTCCTGTATTTCTTCCACTCTCTGTCGTTTTGAGTACGAAAAAATCCTTGTTATGCTTAAAAATTTTTGACTGCGGCGTCCCAGCCATTTCGCAAGATCAGAGCAATTTTATAGCTAGTAAAGCAAATGCAAGCTGAAAAATCTCGCTAATTTCTAAGTTTACGTAAGCTCTTATTTTTGCTATTAAGCTTTCTTTTATGTTAAATTTTTTGTTGTTATTAAGTTTATTTGTAACTTTGTATTAAAGTTGTTTATCACAAATAGTTTGTTCATTCTGAAATTAAAACCCATTTTTACATTTCAAAGGATTGGTTGGGAGAGGGTCACAGAGGATTTTGTTTTTGATAAGTAGTCAATGTTAAAGGTATTTGCTCACCAAGAGATGACGCTGTGAGCGCCGGGAATGTGTAATAGCGCGTACAGACTTGCACAGCGATCTCTGCCTATTCCAGTGATTTATGTCTTCTGTACTCTGTTCCCTGCGTTGGATCGCTCGCTCTGGCGGTCCGTATGCATTGCATCAAAGGCAAACTCGAGGTCCCGGGGGTCAAATGGTGACAGTGGGGGCGGGGGACACTAGATCAAGCAACTTTGGCGGCTTGAATGGGGGGGTTCTAAATGGGGGAATATCTGGAAGACACGTGTTCATTGGAATGGGGGTGGTTCTAAATACCGTGTCTAATGTTACCGTAACTAATGTTGACAGGAGAGTCGGGGAGAGAGCTCTGTCGAATGTGAATGCACCATTAAAGATAGCAGATGTAGAAGTGAAACGAAAGAGGGCGGTCATGCTTTAACGCTACCCAATAAAGTGTTTATTTTATTATCAATAAGCCTCCTTTTTGAATTCGAACATACACGCGAAAACGGACGGACACGCACGTTCATACGACAGTGGACATTTCCGACCAAAAGTATAAAGGGAAGACAACATCCCTGATAAACAAAAGGTTTGGAACCACTGGTTACAGGTATCCTATGCTATGCCATGATGTTGGCTGCATTAGGTGATTTAAATGCTATTAAGGGGCGTGGTGGCCCGGTTGGCAAAGGCAGCGGGCCAGTGATCTGAACGTCGCTGGTTCGATGCCCGTCGCTTACAAATCCACCGACGTGTACACTAATGTCGGCTGGTGCACGGAAAAAATCTGTCGTAGCTGCAATATCCTCCAAGTTTCCAAAATACCTCTGGAGGTGCTAGGTCAAGTGTTCCAGTCTCGTAACTTGATTGGGTTCAAAATTACGGGACCGATGTTTATCGAGGTCCAGTCAGACTTCATCCTAGTGGTACCTCACCTTAAAGTAAAGCTGCTGGAATTGGTGTAGGCTTTCCTACACCAAGGGGATTGGAAACTACAACAAATGCTATTAAACGTATTTTCCGCTCAAGATGGGTTTATCCGCACGTAAATTCATCGTAAATCGAGGAACATTTAACTTAGACGTTAGGTGTGACATATAGTCATCAAAATTAAAAGGAAGAATTAATGATAAGTGAGTGATTTTATACTCAGATATAAAAAATGAAGTATATTTAAAAAAAGCAATATAACTTAATTAATAATTAAAAAATATGTAATAAAATAATAATAATAACAAAATAATTAGTAATAATTGTAAAAATAAATAACAAGAAATAGCTAAAAAATAATGATAGATAAAAAATAATAAACTTTGAAAAATTTCATAATAGCTGTAAATAAATGAATAGTAAAAAAAGTAAAACGATTAAAATGATTAAGGTATCCGACTACGTTTAAAACATCGATTTTGACGAAAATTCCGAAATAGCTTTTAATTATTTTTTTTTTAAGATTGTAAATTTATGTTTCTAAATCTGTTTTTATTTTTTCGATACGATCATTAGAAATGAAATTAGAGCGCTTTAAAGATGAGCTGCAGCTATGAATTTCAATGCAAGTTGAAAATTTTAATCGTGTTTTCTGAAGAACTTATTTTTCATTAAAAATGTAAACGACTCTTGGGATAACTCAAAATTTAACCTTGATATGTGTATGAAATTTTTCACGTATGTTTTTCATAATACTAAGAATGTAATGGACTACATATTTGGTTCTAGGTATATTATTTGCTGATTTATAGCTGCATTTATAAAAAATCTCATGGAAAATTACTAAAATTTTACATGTATTTGCTTGTAATGACCTGCATTTTTTTTAGATTTTAAGATATCGATTAGCTAGTAGGTCATTACACTTAGAAGGTACTTATGTACATATGACAAAAAAACGTTAATGTTATATGCACAATATTTTTTTTAGAGCTAAAGCCATTTTTATAAAAATTTGCTAAATTTCAATGCAAAATCCTCAATTTTGTAAAAATTTGCATAGTTAATGACTATTTTTTCATCATTTTCGAGTTTTGGTGTTATATTCCTTTGAAAAATAAGATAGAAATTTTCGCAAGTACAGTTTTTCAAAAAAAAGGGCTCCGAACGTAGTCGGATACCTTAATAATAGTTATAAAAAACAATGTACAAATAATTAAAAACTAAACAAATAATAGTTAATAATTTAGAGGTAAATTAGATTAAAACTAATATTAAAACTAATAATTATAGGTAATAACTAATAGGTAAACAAATGAAGACCCCATGAGGAAAAATTTTTTTTCTAGGTTAATGAACCAGTTTGTTAAAAAAAGTGTCTCCTATATCTAAATTTTTAAGAACTTTAATTTTTGGAATGTACAGACTAAAAGAATGATAAAATAATCTCATATTACTATGCATTTCACCCCTAAAGATGATATGGGCTAATTTGAAAGCGGATGAGTTGAAATTTCACGAAAATATCCTTAATTGTTAAAAAAATTTCTATTTCATTAATTCCTAAGTTTTTAATGCTGGAGATAGCCAGGAGGGCAATTTTTGAAGGATTCTTATGACAAAAATCGATACACAGATTTAGACCGTTTACTAGAATGCGCTAAGCACAGTTCTGTCCAGCTCAGTTTATTTGAAAGTTTAAATCTTTAAAAATAGGCAAAGCGTAGGTTCAAACGAGTCTATTTACAGTTTTCCTAGGAGTGAACATCTATTTCCACAACAGTTGAATTCTGTCACCATTCCAAAACGGCCCCCTTGATTGCGCAATAAGAAGAGGGGAGGAAAGGATATTGCTCTGAATAGGGCCTTTCTTCAAAATTAAAAAAAAATTCAAGATTCCTGGCTGGCACGTGATAGTGGAGATCTCTTACACGTCCAACCAAACAATTAAACTTCTGAACGTGGCTTCTCCCAACTTCGTCCCAAGTACTAATGAAAAATGCTCCCCTCGAATGAATAGTTTGGATTAAATCAATGATGTGTAAAATAAACGTAGAAAATAACACTCAAAAAATGCTGGGAAAACCTAATAGTTACAAATATGATCAAAATTCATCAATAATGCAGGGAGCTAGTGAAATAATAAATTAAAAAATTATAAATTCAAACTTTTAAATCTTTTATTCTTAGTAAACGTGTATGCATGAAAGTCATATAATACAGCTATGTATCTCATCTCTCAAATGTAATCTAATCATTGTTTGAAATCATTGTGACAATAGTTATCGGCAATTTCAGATCGGAAGAATTACCGTTAGAGAATTAAGTGAGAAGCAGTTATACTATAAAGTTAGTATCGTAAACAGTTCTACTAATTTACTATTCAAAAAGTATACGTCAAATAATATTTCAAAACATAAATATTAAATGCCTAGAAAAAAAGAACATTCAGAGCAAAGATAATAGAAAACTAGCAGAAAATCAATAGTATTCTACAAAAGCGAAACTCATATCATACATTTGACATTGAACAGCATGAGCTGAAAAGGGTATAACATTTGTGTATTTATCTAGATTCTAGATAATGAATCCTTTAATGCAGTGCTCTCCAACCTTTTAATCTCCGTGGACCGGTCAACGTTTGATAATTTTACCGCGGCCCGCTGAGGGGGGTTATGACTGCAATTTTAATTCACAATTTTGATATGTTTAATAAACAATAAACTAATTTAAAATAGTTACAATATTTCTTCTCGTTACAAGGGTATAAATTAGCCCAAACCCGACAAAGTCGCACTAATCCGAGAGAAATACACCACAGTAAATAAAATGGAAATAATTTAATGTTCCTTGGGCGGCCCGGTACCATTTGATCCATGGACCGGTACCGGTCCGCGGCCCGGGGGTTGGAGACCACTGCTTTAATGCATACGATATCCTTCGAGAAAGGTAAATTCTGTTATCAAGCGCTTATAAATATACTGCAGTCTTTTTGATTTAAAAAGCCTGTTTTTATGAAAGCAAAAATATCAGGTTCTATATTTTCATTTCATTAGCTAAGATTGAACAGTTTTCTATTTCTATCAATGGATAAATTATAAAAACTCAAAAATCTTCTGTTTGAGCTGCAAAAGATGACAGTAACTTTCTAAATAAACCAACCCTAAAATTCAGATTATTGCCGATTATAAAAGCCATTAAAAAAAGCTCTGAAGATTCCACTCAATATCCAGAACTTACTAGGGCCCCAAGAGTGAAAAAAAAATCAACAACTTGAATCAATTTTTCCAGAATTCGGGAGAATAGCAGATTTTGGTAGAAATAAAAACACGCATTAGATTTCAAAGCTTAAAAACCCTATTAAAATATGAATAATCATAACGTGTTTTCAAAAAAAGATCCACGATTATTTCAAAAGAAAACAAAAATGCAAGCGGAACACAAAAACGGACACTATTACCATCTAAACATAATCTCTACTTTTTCCAAAGACAGCTGATATGCATGATTTTGACACGACTATTGAAACGTAGAGAATGAAAACTTGCTCATTTGAAAGAACGCGACAGGCGAACAGAATTAACTATACAGTAAAAAAAGAGACCGATCTGTAAGAAGAAGTAGAAAAAAAATCAGTAATGCACTCAAGACAGACATGTAAAAAATGGAGTTTAAATTTGTGTCTTTAAATCGCTAGAATTGGTTTTCTTTTTAATCTACTGTGTTAATCTAATTCGCTCTTATCTGAAGAGAGAAAGGTGCCCCGTCTCCGCGGATAGTATGTCTGATTGATTTGTTTTGACGAGGCATGAAGAGTGAACGCAAGAAATGAGCTTTTCCAGGCGCATCATTACTGCGTGTAAAAGAGGTGTCCTTGCTAACCAGCCATTTGAATCAATCAGACACCGGCGTCGGATCGCGGACTGACAACAGGTTTCGGCTCCAGACATTCACACGTAGTATATGAGCTGAAAAAAAAGATGAATGGGTGGAAAAGAAAATAATGAAATGGAGACTATCTACATTTTTATGAGGCTTTTTATTTCACACGACGTTGCAAAAGTAATATGATCTTACACTTTTTGTTATTTCAGAGCACTCTATCACTTGTGAACCTTACAAAGTGTTTGAGTAAGAACGACAAGAGACAAGCGTTGACTACTAAAGTATTTTTTTTATATTTTTGGTTTCGCATCTCAATAAATTGACGTCTAATAAAAGTTTCATTCAATGATATTTTTTTAAATATATTAGACTGAAGGTGATGTTATAAGAAACTATTACGGTGTCCCATAAAAGAAGAAAATCCGGAGAAGAGATGTTCCAAGAAAGGTTGCCTAAAGAACCAGGTGTAAGGCATTTTAAGTCTTGCCTTTCCCAAGAGGAACAGTTAGAGACACTTTTAACCACGCCCCAGTGAAGGTACTACACTCGACTCTTCGATTAGAGAAATTTCATAGTCTCAGATTTAAAAATTGCTTGGAATCAACAAGTATAAATGTTTTTTTTTCGGAGTTACTGATGTTCCCAAGACTAAATCTTGGGCAAATAAGGCTCCTCTATACCAACAAAAAGAGCTCCTTGCTCACTTAGCGCTTTCAAATCTTTGCCGCAAGCACAGCTACCGATCGCTTTTCATCAGCTTCCGATTTTGCTCAAAGTTTGTATAGTTTAAATTAAGCATGACACATTAAATCCTGCTTTTCCGAAAGAAATTGGTCTTCCGAAAGAATTGGTCTGAATTAAGTATGCAAGAACAAACTATATAAACACTGTTATAGTAAAACTTACAACCTTAGATGAAACAGGAGCAAGTTTGTATCAATGCTGCGTGACAAATGTAATATAGGACCAAATACGTAATTACTGCATGGATGACCATTTATCACAGCTATAGCGAACTACCGCTTTAGTATCTAATTATGTACTGTCACGCCTTTCAGCATATAAATATCACGCTGCTGGGTGCATACATAGTTCTTTGTCACTTGGAAAAGGGTATTTCAGTATTGATGGCTTCTTAGAGAATCGTAATATCAAGTTCACGTACAAAAAACATTTCTAGAGATGTTTCACAATTCCTTGTAACCTGTTCGACCAATCAACTATGTATATAATTTCGGGAGGTCTATTCATTGAGATTAATTATCTAGATAATTATCACAAGGCCTTAGGTATGTTCGAAGCTGTATAAATGAAACTAAATGGCAAGTTTGAGAACTCAAAGGCATCTTGCGTTTGCTGTTAGGGCATTTTCTTTTCAAGAATTATTATGAATTAATTTGTTAAAATGTTAAAAGCCGAAATTATTTTTGTTTTCAGTTAAATTTTATATCTTTAAAATATGTTAAAGTGAAAAAAATATCGAAGTTTAAAAGTCTCAGCTTTTTACGCCGGGTAATGGCAGAATGACTAGGATGCTGATCTCATGAACTATGGGTGTTTGCAGGCATTCGAAATCGTTTCCAGCTAAAGGTTTAGGTCACTTTAGCCTACATATTACAAAGAGTGACTGTAGCACTTAAAACCAACAAACCTAGAGGATGTGTTGTCTTAACATTAGTTTTAGAAAGATTTTTATGAACATTAAAATTTTACTTTATATCATATATTTACTTTTGACCCACACAATTTTCAAAATCCTTTAATGAAAATATCTTTTTTAACAACCATGAGCATATAAAACAGTGATAAAAGTATTTATGTATTTGTACCTACATATTTCTAGAAAGCATTTTTTGGGGGGCATCTCACTTTATGTATAGACATGAAATGATGACGTATATATACTCTGGATAAAAGTGCGATCAGAAACAACCTAAATCAATATTACTGTTATGTTTTGTAACTTCTATTCAAATAAAGAAAAGAATTTTAGTTTGGAATAACAATTTTAAGCATTCAAGACGTAAGTATTGAAGTGGTTAACAAAATACAACTTTTTCCGGAATTATCAAACCACTATCGTGTGATATAATAATTCAATTAGGAGCAAAATTTTGATTAGGGGCCCATTTAATTTTACATGAAGTGGGAAAACAGAATACGCCTGTTAGTTAAAAATAATTTCAGGTAGTCTCTTCTAACGAAACTACCGCGGGTTATTAACGTAGGATTATTTATCGTTGCTTACCTCTTTTGTATGTATATGTATGTATGTGTTATGTATATATATATATCTATATCTCTCTCTCTCTCTCTCTCTATTTATATATATATATATATATATATATATATATATATATATATATATATATATATATATATGTACCTTAAATTAATCTATAAAAATATAACATCTGGTGTTTGTGGTATAATTGATAATAGCTATAGTCTAATTAGAAAACTACAAACATTAGATAACTGTAAATATATTGTAACTTATGATTTTAAAGATCTATTTAATAATATTGATATAATTTATTTAAATAGAATAATCATAATGTTAGTACAAAATAATATTCAATACTTAGGCAACGAAATTAAACTAACTCGTTTCAATAGGCTCCTAGAATTAGTAACTAAACATAATTACATAGTTCATAATAATAGTATATACTTACAGTCCAAAGGTGTACCACAAGGTGGTAATGCTTCAAGTATGCTAGCTAATTTATACTTATATTATTTTGAAATTAATAATATAGAAAATAGCAATTACAATATATTTAGATATATAGATGATATAATAGTAATTAATAAAAGTAATAACCCTATAGACTTAAATTTTTACCCTCCTAATTTGGAACTAATTAAAAGTAGCCATGATAATATTAATGTAAACTTTCTAGATATTAATATTAAATTAAGTACTCACAGTAAATTTACTTTTGACTTATACGACAAAAGATCTGACTATAATCTTAATATTGCTAAATTTCAAAATTATTTAACCTGTTTACATAAATCTGTTTTTAATAACATTATTGTAAATCAGTTAGTTCGTATAAATAGGCTATGTTCTAAAGACAATAGGATTAAGCATATTATAGACTTGAAAGCTGTGCTAACTCGTAATAATTACCCAGTAAGTCTTTCCAAAAACATAATTGGTTGTTTTTGTTTTAATGAATAGTTTGTTCCGTTGCATTAATATGATAAACATAACAATAGGTTAAAATAGAAATAATAACTACTAAAAATAAAAATAAAAATCATAAGTAAACTAAAATAACAATAAAAATAACTCATAGTAGTAAAAATAATAAAAACCAAATAATAATTAAAGGATATTAGTCTTAAATTACGGTAACCTAAGTAAGTCTGTTACTGGGAATCCACTACCTCAATGGTTGCAAGTTTTATGACGTCAGTCATCTTGCGGTTACAAGTTCTTAACTTCCACTCTGACTAGCGCCAGGCTTGGTGTTCTTTGGTTAAGTACTTTTAATCAAACTTGATTCATTTATTAATCAATTCTTCTGTTAATAATGGATTGTACGGTGTCTGAGTGTGTTTATTTAATAGATCATACTCATCAGAAACAATCCATTGGTTTTTAGACAGTATTGATACCGCTGATGAAGAAATGCTGTCAAAAACCTTATTCATACTATTATTTACTTGTTTGTTCCTCGCTGCAAGTAGCTTTAGAGCTATTACTGGTTTTCTCTTTCATCTTATTATATATATATATATATATATATATATATATATATATATATATATATATATATATATATATATATATATGTCAAAATTTTGATGCATTTTGATACTTTTCTGTTTAACTTTTTACTGCTTGCCCAAGCGATGCAGACTGGGTTTGGCACGCTGTCAAAATTATAACTCGCGACACAGGACATCTGAAATTTTACTTTCCGGAAGACCGTTATGGAGGAACGTAATCCTACGTTAAAAATTTTTACGGCATCTTAATATTCTTGTTATTGCAAAAGTTCTTTTTATTCACGTAAAACACTCAACTTTTACTCACTCGCATTTCTTAACAATTAAATCAAGAGCGAAACTCAAATTTCCCGTTTTTTGTACCTCGGTTAGAATCCATAAAATATATACAGTCATACTTCGGTACTCGTCGTATTTCAACTCGAAAAAAAATTCTTCGGTACTCGACGTTTGCTCGTCACACATGCTGAAGTGTTATCTAAATGGGTTGAATTGCAAAAATTTTGTTCAAAAGTATCACCCTGACAAAGCTCTAGCAAGCCGAAATGTGAACTTGTTTATAGATCAACTAGATGTCTCACTTCAGAAACATTTTGAAACGCAAGCAGTAGCAAATTTCTCTTGATAGGTTTGTATTGAAACTACCTAAATCTGAGTCTACAATAGGGATTGGAGGTGTTGAGAGACAATAAAGAGAAATAATCCCTGTGCAAGAGCCTGATGTTTTGATGTTTTATAAGTAGGAGACTCCCCCTTCGATGCAATAACTCCATTCCTCCTCTACTTCGCCACTATCCCATTAGGCCATCAACTCCTTTCACTACAGGTTGAGTGAAGATAAATTTTATTTTATAATAACTAATTTCTTTTTAAATAATGTCTATCTAGTTCAGTGGTTCCCGCCCGGTGGTCCGCGAGAGCCTTGGGAGTGGTCCGGCACCACATATAAAAAAGTTGCCAAATTGTTATTTCAACATAAATTTGTAATTGAGATTTTTATATTATTATGTATAGGCTAGGGCCTATATACAGTAAACATTATAAAAAAAGTAATTTTTATGTATTAAAATAAAACACTTTGTAGTTAAGTCGTACTGTACACTGTACAATAGCAATAATAAATAATGTGTTCGAAAAACTGTTTTACTTAATCACCCATGCATCAATATGTTTCAATTTCGGGTTGAGATTTACGCTATCTAATTCTAAAGATTGAAATAAGGTTGAAACAAAAAGTGAGTACGTTAATCCTGTATCCCTTTTGCTTCAGGGACATTTTATACCCCCTACACCCATACCCCCCGGAAGGTCCCCCTCCCTGAAGTCGGTGGGGTAGGGGTGGTCCGCAGACTTCTACGGGTTGGTAACCACTGATCTAGTTTAAAGATTTTTTATTAAAAAAGAACCCCCGTTGGTTTATAAACTGCCCAGTAAAATTAGAAATGCCTTGTTTACGGATAAAAATTACCATACTATGTATGCAACATTCAGTTTATGATTCACAAACATAAAATTTATCATAATTGTTAATAATTTCAGATTCTCTTTAAAAATTTGCTTGATAGACAACATCTTGAATTTTTAATAATTAGTGATCAATTTACATCCTTTAATTAATCCGCAAGCACGTTATACACGGGGGAAATGTATAAAAGAACATGAGAAACGCATAATAAAAATTATAGCCACCCTAAATTTAAATAACAGACAAAAAGTAAACTATTAATGTCCCTTTTCCTTTAAAGAAAAACTTTTTTTAAACACATAAATGCGTAGTGATCAGAAAGTGTTCTTTCTCTTATGAAGAAAAAATATATCCTGAGGATAAAAGCTTCTTAAATCAACAGAAGTTTCTACTTATAAAAGGCGCCACTAGTTTTGGGCTAAAAGGAGCATTGAATGTTATAGTCAAATACAGGGTGTCCGGGCTAAAAGTGTCCAAAAGTTATGGCTTATTTTTATGGAACTGCTCATTAGAATTTTTAAAAAATATTTAAATAGAAAGAAAATCTCACCAAGTTTTAATATCAATCATAGATTTCGATCATAGTATCATAGATTTCGATGTGTCCACCTATTGTAGCACGACTAACGTCTAAATGGTAATCCAGTTCTCTCCAAGTGCTTTGTAGCATATCAGGAGCTATTACACGAATTGTTTGAATGATACGCTTCTTCAACTCATCCACAATATCAACATTTTCTTTATACACAACGGATTTAATGAATCCCCAAGCAAAAAAGTCTAATAACTCCTGATATGCTACGAAACACTTGGAGAGAACTGGATTACCATTTAGACGTTAGTCGTGCTACAAAAGGTGCAGACATCGAACTCTATGATAGTATGATCGAAATCTATGATTTATATTAAAACTTGGTGAGATGTTCTTTCTATTTAAATAATTTTTTAAAAATTCTAATGGGTGGTTCCTTAAAAATAAGTCATAACTTTTGGATACTTTTAGACCGGACACCCTGTATAAAATCCGTGACGAAAAGTCAGCTGTTTGATACGATGTGTGCTTTTAGACACTTCCCAAAATGTCATAGTTGTAATAAACGTTTATTTTTTTAGTAAAAGTATCCACATTATCATCTGAAAAAATATCTACTTCGTGAGATAGTCGTACAGTATGCATAATATTGCACAACTATGCTAACTGACTATTTATAGGCAGTTTTATGACAATTACTAATGCATTAATAAAGATTTTTATCTGCAAAAAATTAATTACCTTCGCGACACGACTTATACTGAGAAAGGCGTGGATCGTGTTCACAGACGCAACCAGTAACCCTGGTAGATGGATCATCCTCACAGGAGGAGCTGTTTGGTGATGAATTGCCACATTCACCTGTATATAAAAGATTTATATTAATCATTAATAAAAATTTTGTATGAGACAATCTACAATGATATCGATATAGAAATTGATCATACATAAATTGGGAGGTTTAATTAAATATTAAAATAAACAAATTATTCACACTGTTCATTTTTCTAATATCTACTCAGTTTCAGAGTAATTAAGGTCCCGATATTCACATACCCAGAAGAAAGCTAACAATTTCTTACGGAATTATTGTACCATTCAGGCTGCTGTGTACAACCCTATCGGATTTTCTCACCTCAATGTTAACCTATGGAAAAAAATTGTCCAGGGATTGCAGAAAAGTTGCAAGGTGCAGAAAAGTTCAGGCTATCTGAAAATACTGTTTTAATTTGATTATCAGCATTTATGTAGCTGTAAACAGTAGACAAGTTTTCTCCATAGGTTAACATTGAGGTGAGCGATTCCAGTAAAGGTTAGTACACAGCAGCCTTAAATTAGTGGTTATTCTCTATGTCTTCTACCGTATACATCAAACCTTAATTTTGCGTTCCAATAACTTGCGCAAAATAAAGAATAAATTGACAAGCATAGAAAAGTCATTAATCAGCGAGAGGTTATATACGTAAAATTGGCTAAATGCATGCAAATCTAACTTTTAGAATACAGTAGTCATCGAACAATTCCGCTCTTTATGAGTGCCAACACATTACAAAGCCGACGAACATACCAGAGAGAAACACTCTCCTGGTTGGAAGTACTCTTATAATCTATTCACAATCACCTGTATTAAATAATGTATTAATTGTCGTATGTATTGAATAAAACATCCCGAAGAAAAGCAAAACCATCCTATGACTACTGCATGTTTCTGTGATCAATATGAAGTAGTTGTAGCAGTTATCGGTTAAAGCCAATGTGATCATGAATCTGAAAACGTTTCTGTTCAGAAAATCAATATAACTCAAATTAACTTACCTTAAACATACATTTACGTAAATGAAGGGTTAATATATACAAGGGTTAATAACATATTGCAAGATACTTACTATGCAAGCAGCCTTTTTCGTCAACTGCGAAACATCCTGGGCAGCATTTGTATTCAGTGCGATACCTAGGTTCTAGCTTGTGCGTGTATCCAGTATAGTACACAGTTCTAAAGAAAATAAAAAGGCGTATTAAGTAAACATGCTGATTATCTATCATGGTGATTTAATAATATCACCCCTCTAATTATAGGTCTCATAGCTGAGGGGATTATTTTAAGAAATCGTCACTGTGTTTCTATGGAAGTAAAGTATAGAGTCTTTACTGAAAGATTTGGCTCTACAGTATTTTCCTCAGATTTGGCAGTATTGTTTTGTAGTTTCCTAAAACTGGCATTAGCATCATGTTAGGTATTAGATATTGGTTTTTGTTAAAAAAATAACAGGCAATTTATCATCGTTCCTATTATTTACATATTTTTTACGAAACATATGGTTAAATTTACAGTATTTAAGTAAGAGATTCATGGTACAAACAATTAACTAAATGAATTGATAGTTTTAAGACTTCAGGTAAATTTTCAGCTTTCCGCAAAGTTTAGAACAAAAGAATGTAGAATTCCATATTATACGAGACACAAAGTAAGGATCGATTGGGTGTAAAAAAATTGAAGAAGAAGTTTCTGAAAGATATTTATTGCCAAATGTTAAAACGTATATTACACTACTTTTATACGTAGTCGCCATATTTATCGAGGTATTTGTCGTATCGCGAGACGAGCATTTGTATTCCTTCGTCACAGAAATTCACCGCCAACTTAATCAGCCACTCCGGCACAATGTCTTTTGTTTATTGATTTATCTGTATGCCATGAAAGCCCCGGAAAGAGTAACGGGACAACTCAAAATGACCATTTCGAGAAAATTACACTTAAAGTTAAGCGTCTTCCCCTCCAAGTGTCAGTGTAATAGTGAGACTTGCGACGTCATACGGCACCTATTGTAGCTAGAGAAGTCCCAGTACCCACGAAATGTAGACTTCTAAAAGGTGAACCCAGAGGTATAGACAACTCAAAAATGGCCATTTTTGAATTGCCCCGTTACTCTTGTCGGAAGGCGAGACGTTCAGGAACCAAAGGACGGCGGCCTCGTTACAATGACGTGACCTGAACATGATCTAAGAGCAATCAGTTTTTATTTTGTGGATGTGTATCGTATATTCCTATACGTCACCAAGGAGAAATATTCGGTCAGAATGATTTTTATCGGCGTACACAATCTACATAAATTTTTTTACATTGATTGTAGTTTAGTAAAATCTGGACTTCCACATGGAAAAATGGCAAAAAAAAAACAGAAAAGACTTATTGTAAAAAATGATGAACAAACAACTTTAATGATAACATAAAAAGGCAGAAATCTGCAACTTGGGATATTCATGTATCCCAAGTTGCATATTGGGTCCTATTATTCTTAATGCTTTTGAACTGCATATGCGAGGAGAATGTTTAAAAAGCACATAAATATTAAACTGACAAATTTATACAAAGTGAGGCATAAGCAATAGATAGTTTGGGGTCATATTAAGGAAATTTATTCTATTTCTTTGACAGGCACCAGCATGGTCGTGACTGAAAATGTATGTTTTGCGTTACCTTCCGCTTCGTGAATTCTGAAGAGGAGAAAAGTTCGAGGGAATGTAAATCAATCTTTATCGATACTGTAATCAGGTGGAAGAAATTTTCAACCAACAGGGAGATATTTCAGCAGTTCAGTCAAAATTTAAGTTCGTTGCTGAATTCTCAAGTAGTACAGTCATATACTTGCATAATAGAGTTATTCTACAAAGGAGATAATTTCAACTAGTTTGAGAGTTTGAAGAAATGCTATTCGGATTGGGATGTGAAGTTGGTGCTTCAGATCTTCAACCGCAATATTAACCTATGGGGAAATTTTCAATTGACTAGCAAATGCATATTTTCGCATTTAGTTTCTTGCATATGAAGGTAGACGTTTAACACATTGTTAACGGTATACTGATAAAAGGAACTTCCCTCAATTCCCGCACATATTTGAAAAATATGTCAAAAATGTATGCACCTATTCAAAACAACGTAAATTTCTTTTTAAAATTAAACATATTAATAAAAGGTGGCGAGTTTTGTTAACGATGATTCTAGTAGCGTTTTTTAGTTAAAGTAGTGGTAAGGAAAACATTTTCCCTTATTGGTGTCATTTATTCTCTGCCTCGAACTGCAGCAATGGACAGTGGATGTATGTTTATTAGCCAATTAAAAAAATTATACAGACTAATGAGTACACGAAAATCTCTAACAATGGTATTTCTCTAAATTATTACTAATGACTGACAAAGTGCATTCCCAATGGCATGAATTATCTTCTGTCACGAATTACAGTACAGTCTTTCCATTGCGGGCTTGATGATTGAACTTGATGAAGTCACCAGCCAAAATTTAGGCAAATTCCCCGTTTGGAAATCAATCCAGCGTACATATCAGCTATTGATCAGTCTTACAGGGGAGTCCATAATAAGACGAAACCTAGGTCCACTGCTTCTGAGTACTCATGAGGTGTACATGTATTTTATTCGGTTGAGCTGACTAAATAGTCATAAGAAGAATCTCATTAAAACTTTAGCGCCTGTGTACAAAGTGCAACATTTTCGTACTTTTGAATGGTTTGTCTTTACATGTAAGATTTGAATGTCCTAAGCAGTTTCTATTTATAGCTACATCCTTTCTAATGCAGGTCTGATTTTCCGACCCTTGTATTCCTTTCCCTTCATTGTTAGTCTAGATTTAACCATGGCAAACCAACGAATATACTGGATTACAATACGGCAAAAGCAGAAGTTGATGTAGTTGATCAAATGTGCATCTATTACACGGTATTCCGCATATCACGGAGATGGACAATCTAATTGTTTTTTAGATTTTTGGACATAATAGGAATCCATTCGCAAGTTGCCCTTAGATCCAAAAAACCAGACAGTTTTGAAATAAGGCGATTGGATCTGTATTCTTTGGCCTTTAATTATAAATATATCTCAATATTATCAACATTTTATATCTTGTCATAAAACGCAGAATTGTTATTTTCAACTTGAGAAAAAAAGTTTATTACAAAAGGAATAATCAAGGTTGAAAGTGTCGTTGCACTTTGTGCCACGCGCGCCTGCTGGTGTTCCAAAAATTGGCGCGTCCGCTGAAGGGTTAATCTCAAAGGGTACACATTTACAAGTCCGAATGGAAAAATATTTAATATACTGACAACTGAAAAGTCATCTAGATAATATCGTATAAATTCAAAGATATTACTTCAGGTCGAATTTATGATTTTGATAAAATTGCTTGACAAAATTATTTTAACTAAGTGCTTTAATTAAGCAGTGTATTTCATATAAGATTCACTTACTTGGGCTTATAATCCGTACACCATTCATCTGAATATGGACAGTTAGATTTTCGGACCCTCTCAATCTGAGTATACGCTCGGAGGCAGGACTTCCGAACCTTTACCATGGACATCACATTGTATGGACATACGTTTGGCCTGAAAATGGAAAAGCAAAAAGTTATTGTCACAATAACGACAATGATGTAAGAAAAAATATGATCTAACTACCTGAAAACCCGCACTTCGCTACGGAGTACATTCCAATTAAATACAACGGTCAATGTATGTAATTAATCCCCCCCCCCCAAAATAAATAATATATATATATATATATATATATATATATATATATATATATATATATATATATATATATATATATATATATATATATATATATTTATAATAAATACAACGATCATTGTATGAAATTGATGTAAAAAAATATATATATATATTTATAAAAAAATCGTAAGGGATATTTTTATAGACAAAATAATGTAGAAGAAAATATTCAAATTAAATCTAATAGAACATACTACAGAATACAGTACAGTTAATATAGTACAGTTTGAGGAACATATCTTTTACTGTATTTCAATATCTTTTTGGATAATGTCCAATCGTCTGTCGCGTTAGCAAGAAAGAAAAATATTTTCTTTGTCTATTTCGTTGTTATGGACGTGACGATAAATTAATTTAAAGTACCAGAAAAAGAAATCACGTGATCAGCATTTAATAAATTAAATTCTAAAAATTAATCTTTAAAAATTCACCAAAATCAGAAAATGGATCTAAAGATTCGAAAAAGATTTCATTTTAAAGAAATTTTTATGATCTTTCTTGTGATATAAATTTTATAACCCTCAAACTATTATTTTAAATGCAAATTTTAAAAAAGTTACTAAAACAGCTTAAAAATTTAATTTTAAAAATCTAAAAAGAATTTTTCTAAAATCTTTCTTAGTGCACCCCTACACTATAAGAAGAATCGCATGCAAAATTTCCGCCCTTTAGGTCCAGCGGTTTGGCCTGTGTGATGTCTGGCAATCAGTCAGTCAGTCAGTCACGGAACGGTTTTATATATATTAATAATTCACATTATGTTTTTTTAAAATACTTTTATCAAGTTTTAGTGCACGTATGATTAAATATTTGTAAAGGGGAAATTAAGAAAAAAATCCTGAAAAAGTAAAAAATAAATATTGAAATAAAAAAATCTATAAACAATTCAGAATAAAATGCCATTTAAAAGAAGCAGTAATTTAGGATATCTCCTATAGGTCAGATTGGTCCTTTGTTTAATCTTGAAATATGAATTTCGCTGTTTCAATTTTATGATTTATTTTTAAAATTCGAAGTTTATAAGTGAAAAATGGTATAGTGTAATAGATATGTATACAGGAAAATTTTGTGTGCCATTATAAAAATCAGGCAGTTTAATGCAATATATGTTTAATTTTCCAATATGTATTTAATATTTTTAAAAGTATAAACTTTGTCAATCTTAAAATTCAATCTTAAAAATAATAATGAAAATAAATTTTTAAATTTATTGATCTGAAGTTTCTTATTATTTGGGAAAATTAACAGGAAAATTTAGGAATTTTATGCATATAATTTCCTATGTTCTCATTTTAATCTATAGTAATATTTCACTACTTGGTTTAAACATTTGAAATTGCCCTCAACTTTTACTTTAAACTTTTAAATATAAACCCTTAATCAAAAATGTTGCTTGAAATAAGTTATAATGGATATAATTTTCAAATTAAAATGTTTGAGGCAGTGTTATCCTAATAAATTAAAATATTTACAATATAAATCAAAGTAAGATCCACAACGCAGCAACCGAAAATGAAATCAAGATATCGAGGGTTGTTTTCATGATCTCAATGATGATTCAGCAGGAAAACCTGTTTTACAGGCAAAAGACGGCAAAAAGATTATACTAAAGAAGACTTGCGACCATAGGTGGAAATGATTATTCTAGAAAAATTAAAACTGTAATGAAGATGAACACCATAATTCCAAGGTCAAAATAAATTTCTAGAAAACAGGGTGTTTCATTTTCCTTTTAAGCTTAAGGGATTATTTTTCAATTTAAAAGTACCGCAAATAAAGCTCAAATTTCTACAAGTTTTAGGTTCGAATTATTTGAAAAATGCGGTATTCATGGAAACTTATGATCACTTTATTAATATAAAGCATTACTTAATTGAACTTTATTACAAAAATTTAACTGCATCATCCTAATCAATGAACCGTTTTAGATAACTCGCGCCATGTCTTGGAATAGAAGTGTGGACGCTGCAGAGAACTACTTGGGACAAGTCTCCGGAATCACGAAAAAATTCACAATTCAAAGATATTGTTTTCTTGCCAGAATATACACGTTAAATGAATAGGAGACTGCTTAAAAACATGAGCTTGAAACACCTCACTACTTAACTACCACGTTATATATCGAACAGAATATCTGAGTATTGATGGAAAAATTTTTCGAAGAAAATACTATAAGAAAAATCAATAAGCTGAAACTCTGCGTAATTTATGTATATATTATGCCCATTAATTACCAAACAGTTTGTAAAAAAGTTAAAAAAGGAAATTTTTATCGCCCAGTAAAAGACACAAAAAAACCCCTACTAAATGATGAAGTCAATTCCCAATTTATTCTCAGTATTGTGAGCAGAACTGATGTTTTATAAAGACACAGATTGGCGAACATGCGTTAAATTTTCACAACGCTGCTGCGAAGTTACAAGTATTATCTCCATAAAGCCGAGGATGAAACCCGATAGCTCACACCTTCCAGCTATGCCATAACGTTTGGGGGTTATATTTAGAATAATACTCTTATAAGTGGGTAAATGATTACATGGTTAGATGTGAGGTTTTCAAAAGAAACAATAAATAATCAGGATTTCGCCACTCACGCGTCTGTTACTATGATAAATTAAGTATTTAACTTATGACTGAAGGATTATTAAAGTAACTCATTTTATGCAACTGACTCATTTATAGCGGTTATTTTTTCTCTGTTGTAAACACATGACAGTATACATTTTAAAAATATAATTTTTCATAAAAAAATTATTTAGTTGATATCCCTAAACTGTAGAAAAATTATACATTTACGGGTGTAGTAACTGTTCCAAGAGTTTGAACGCATTACGTAACTAACAAATAACACGGATGAAATTCAATTAATTATCTCACAGAATTGTTATTAATTAATTCCATTAATTAATAACAATTCTGTGAGATGGAATTATATTTAAAATGTGTGTACTAAGGAAAAATTAAAATGAAATTTTTGCTTTTTTATTTTTAGTTTCAGCATTTCTTCTTATAAATCGCTAAAGGTTATCGACAAATAAATAATAGAATACTCCAAAATTTTGCTTAAAATTGTAACTCTTTTGAATAAGGTATTTTATATTAATATTTCTCTTCAAAACTTCTGAAAAATTGCCATCTATTTTTTAATCTTTTAATTTTTTTTGTTTTTAGAGTTTTCCTATTTATCTGCAATAATAGACATTTGCATTTCACTGTAATGGGAAGACGTAAATGGTTATGGGGAATCTAATATTATCTTCTAACGCTGAAAAAAAAATTGTATTTAACTTTTGTGTAGATAAACTAAATACAAGTCTTATGAAATTCCAAATTTATGATCATGTTACAATAAGATGACACTTTCCAACAAATTTTACTTCCATTTTCTAGTAGCACAGGATATTTTATTGAAACAAACGTTTAAATATCTTTTTAAAGTTTCCTTACGATGTTACGTAACCACAATTTAAAATTTTCAATCCTAAATCTCTGAAAACAGATTTTTTGTCTTAAATCATATCATTCACTTGAAATTTATTTAGGAATTCACAAAATGCAGTTTTCGATTTCTTTTTCCCTTTTTTAAGGGCCGGACTATGGCCGAATAGGGGAACTGACATTCGGTACCAAAGTCTGTGGGTTCGAATCCCACTCTTATCATGGACGTTTATAGCCGTTCGGAATCGGCTTTAAGCAGCAGGTCCCGGTCTAATTATCCCTCATGTAGCAAAAATTGACCGTAGCGTTACAAACCAAACCTTTTTTTTAAGTGTAAGCATAACCTAATGACTAAAGGTTTTCGATTTATTTTTCCATTTTTTTAGTGTAAGCATAACTGAATAACCAAAAAAGCGTGAGAAAAAATTCAAAAATTAATTTTTTATATGAAAATTGACAAAAAATTATCTACAAAGTAGTTACGGGAAGCACGTACTCCAGGAAGCGGTAATGTAAAAAAAAGCTCCAATTAGTTTCTCTTTTTGATTACTTTTCTCCTTTTATTTATGCAAATGCCTTAATTCAAATCATTTTTCAAGGGGATGGTATAACCTGTGACATTATTCGAGACGAATTTCCAAATTTTTAAAATTTTTTTATTAGCTACCAGTAAAAATATCATGTGGGACTCGAGGTAACCTTGTGGTAGCTAGCTTTCGGTGCTGAGGGTGCTCGGATCGAATCCCGGATGCCATTAAAAACCTCCTTTTCTAGGCCGAATATGCGCACGTTAAAGCCGTAGATCGGAAAGTTCCTCTATGAGATCAGAGAGGGTCCGATACCCCCAACCGCCCACTTCAGCCCGAAGTCTTTATGGATCTTATCTAGGACTTTAATTCCAGGGGGCATTAGCCATAGATACATGGATGGTAAAGTTCACGAGGTTCCAAATAGGGTCAACGGACCCTTTACCCATGGCAGGAACATGGAGCATTGAACATTGTCATTTTTGTAATTGAGCCAAGGATACTAGAAATAGTAAATTTTTTTTTAAAAAAAGGCCAGAGGCCCAGAAATGAAAAAATATTTAAAAAAATTATGTACTTGAAAAAAGCATATTCAAATTAGCAAACATTGAAAAATACCCAATATCTGCTTTCTCCGAACTTCAGGCTGACGACACTCTTATCTACTTAACCAGATTAGAAAACATTCCACCCTCCAGAGTGAAACTAGCTTTCAAGCTACCTGTATACTTCTAGATAACAATCTATATAAATTTGGTTTTGATTCGCCGATGCCTCCATGTTTATCGTATACTTGATAACTGACGTGTTCCACAGCGGGAATCTGCGAAATCCATAGCTCAAATAACCAGACGGCTGCCTCATTTCTGACGCCGCTGATCACTGCTGCAAAACAAACATGTCCAGGACGATGAGCAGCACTCTCGTTTTTCTCGCGGACGTCATTTGTACGCGGCCAGCACAAATTCCGGCCCGAAATGAGCAAACATTCTCCGCCGCGGGTTCGAAGGTCTCGCATAGATCAGCAGAGTCAATGAGCTTCCTGTGCGCATATATTAAGCAGAACACCCAACAGCCATCTGCCGAGGATTCATCAGCGGTATCGCGGGATGCGAGGCAACCTGTCAGGACTGAGTTCGCCGGTGACCCACATCCAGAACGTTTTCCTTTCGCTCAGGGAAATCCATTAACGTGAAATCCATTACTTTAAGATCCGATTTCGAATAAACTTCTTTTAAAATGTCCCGCACAATAAATAACATTCCTGATTTATGATCCGGCGAGATGGATCTTGGAGGGTCACAGTCAGACGGTGCATCGCGGGAAATGTAAACTGTACGATGGACAAAGAGGAAAAAAAAAATTAATTATTAGTTCAACAATTTAGGTTACTGTTTCTAAATACATGTTTTCGTAAACGAAAGCAACTGGGATGAAAAACGTAAAATAAATAAACGAAAGCAACATGCTGAAACACGTAAAACAAATAAACGAAAGCTTAGTGCTGACACAAATGACAGGACATGCGTTTCATTTCTTATACCATGTTGTTTTAACCTTGTATTTTCAATTCCATATAATAATTTTTAAAAATGCTTAGGGGGGAAAGTTCTTGGCCTAATAAGTCGTAAATCTTTATTCTACCATTGTACAGATTTATTTCCCTAGAGGTGGTGTGATGAACGTTACGTGTCATTAGAGAGCGCGTTCTCTGATTCAACAAACGGATACTCATCTTCCGAATTTTACAGACATCCTAATATATACAAAGTTCCGAAACTTCCAAAGGCTGGTTCCGAAGGCTGGCAAAATTCCGAAGGCTGGTAGACTTCTTCTCACATAAGAAATATTTTGGAGGATTTAAAATTTTTTTTATCATTAATTAATAATAATTCTCGAAAAACAATACTTCTAACACATAGCATATTTTCGTAATCTTAATTCATGAATAAGACGATAAAAAGTCTATCATTAGAAAGTTATAGAGATTATAAAAGTATACAATATTTTTTTTCTCATAGTGATAAAATGTCGCTACTTTGCTAAATAGGAAATAATTATTTAGTTCAATAAATAGAATTACGATTCTCAAGTAGTGTTCCAGATTTTTCACGGCTTTGTAGTTTTTTCTATAACATTTAATCTTTTTCAGTAAGAAAGCACTTTGAAAAAAATTTTAAAGATCGGTAAAAGTTCAAGAGTAATCTTAGTAGTTTTGGAAATGTATTTATGATAGTCAAAAATCATTGTTCAAGTTTTACTTGAAAGTAATTTATGTGAAGCCATCAAAGTATAGCTCTAAAAATTTGCCGTGTTTGAATATTATCCGATATTTTATTTCGAAGATATGTTTCCAATCCTCAATGCTATAGAAAATCAGATCTTCAAGTAGAAAAAGTGGGTTATCATCGATAGACCTCTGATTGCTATCTGTCGGATCTTCAGAGGTCCACAGTTTCGGAACAACTACTATATTTTAGATATTTGCAAAAGATAAATTTAACTAGTGTTTCCTGCCTTTGATAAAGAATGCTTATGCATTATGGACTTTGATGATGCATGATTTCAACAATGGAAAGAGTGAAATGTATTCAACTTCTTCAAGGGAAATACAAAATATATAACACAAACAGTAATGCATATGATAGAAAAGTTTCTATTCTAAAATGCTTTTTAAGGAAATCGTAAAAGATACTAAAAAGCTATGAACAGAATATCAAACAGAGTCAGGAAGTTCCCAGATTTGTTATTGTTGTTAGCTATTAAAGTAGCTAAATAAGGACATTTTATTGCACTAACTATTCCCCCCCCTTTCATCGGATAAAAGCAAAGGCGAATATATCCTTTCTTCAAAAATAAAGAGAATTGTAAATATTTTTGGACGTTATGGAAAACTTTTGCAAGTGCATTTAAGTCAAAAGTGATAGATGGATAAAAATAGCTATTGTATTCACACACGCAGTCAAATGACAAACAAAAAATAGCTCCTTAATGAGATTCGCAATCCCTTGACCTTACTTTTAAATCAGAGCCCCCTTTTTAACACTTCTCAAGATTATAATTTATTACTTCCCCTATAAGAACCACATTTTCTCTTATTTTCTATTATAAATTCCCTTTCCACAAAAATAATCAGGGTTAAAGAAACTTTGCACTATGATCTTTTTTTAGCAAATGTAATGCTGAATTCTACTTCTAAAAACATTCCTTCATGTAATGTAACTCTTCTACGATATTAACCTGCATGTCAATTTTTAAGGAAATCCTTCTCTTAAGTACTTTGATTTAACACCCATTTAATTTTTTTTTCTATTTCCTTGAAAGAATGTCTAAAAACTCAGATGACCAAAGACGAACTTAATTATTCCTCACTATCAGATTTATCCAATGACGAAAATATTTTTTTTTCTAGAGAGGTTATTCTATTTGTAGGCGAGTACGATATTTTTAGACTGTCAGTTACGAAGTTAATAACTGTAAGACGAAGTTAACTATATTTCTCACATGTTCTTTTACTACAGCCTTGGAGATCCTGGATTGGATCCCCAAGGCTGCTGATTTAAAGCTTTTCTTGATGTAACACTCGTATACGCATCGTCGGTCTCTTCGGTTAGGCGGCGGGGAGATCGCCTCAGGTGTCGAATTGAAATAGCTGCCAAGTGAGACAGCAAAAATACAAAAATTTTAACAACTAGCGAAAAACAGTATTAATAGTTTAATTTAATATCTGACGAAATTCGTAAAAATGCACAAATGTGAGCTAATATTTTGACTATTTTTTTATTTTTTATAAAGTGTTGAATTACAGATTATTAGAAATAAATGCGTGCCTTTTTTCTGGCGTCGTGTTTCTGTCGACGACGCACGACGCTTGTTGCTATCGCCCAAAACTAGAGATGCGACATCGACAACAAAACATCGATATTCAATATTAAAACATCGATGCTAATAAAACATCGCCAAAAAAAACTATCGATATTTTTAAACATCGATGTTTTTGAACATCCATTTTTTAAAACTGGTTTAATAACCTCTAACATTAATGTTACTTCGGTTAGTCGTGGGGTGGGGTGTTGATTTAATTTTACTCTTTGATTGTGTTGACACAAATGATCAAAACTTGGTTGCTAGAGTCAGCGCATATCACAGAATTTCCATGATCCATTTTATTACTTTTACCAGAAAATTGAGGAAGAAATTATTGCTATAAAAACAATTGATAGGACCAAAGCCTTAAAGAAAAATCCACAATTTTTCTAATTTAAATTGGTTTAATGTGAAAAATTATTGTAAATATCAAGTCATTAATTTACAAGTTGGAGAATAATTTACTTCCAGGAGGCTTAAATAATTTTGTAAAATAAAATAAAATAAAATAAAATTCTGAAGTTCATGACTATAACACAAGACAAAGAATTGGTTTCATATCAATAGAGAATACGGCAAAATCATTTAAAAGAATTTTTGAGCTTACATTTACTGAGTGTGAAAATTATGCTAGGTGGTTATTTTCTTTTTTATTATGGTGCTTTTTCATTTAAAAAAAAACAACCATCGAAGAACGTAAAACATCGAGCACAAAACATCGATGTTTAGAACTTCGATGTTTTTTTATCAAAACATCGATGTTTAGAACTTCGATGTTTTTTTATCAAAACATCGATGTTTTGAAAACATTGACATCGATGCCGCATCCCTACCCGAAACCCTATGTTCGTTATTCAATTAAGTAAAATATTTCTAATTGGGATACATTCATTATTACTTAGAATTTCTCCAAACATTTGAAAAGGTACCGCTTTTATAACTTGCCTCAGACGTCACAATTACCCGGCTCTGCCTGTTCGTGATCAAACTGTTCAACACTGTGTAAACTGTGTCTTCGTGGTATAACCAAATAACCCTGCTGAATATTTAATGAAGGATATTCTGAGCCTTTAAAATAATTCCTGTGGCTTGCTCTTCCCCTTATAAACCTTCCCCCCAAAATCTGTGGATTATGATTTGTATAGAGCAGTGGTTCTTAACATTTTTAATAGTCAACACCTCCTTGAATCTGAAAATAAGCTCTCGCACCCCTTGAAAAATGTGTTTCTATTTTTTATTTAGGAAAAAAACATTTATTGCATAAAAAATTAATACATTTACAATACATATTGTTACATATAAAACAATATCTACATTTTTAATGGCTACGTTAAGTCATCAGATGCATTTAAGTGATTTCTGGGTTTTTTATTTGATGTGCAAAAGTGATGAAATACTCATTCCACAAAGGTAAGTGGTGGCAAATGGTAAAATTGTCTCTAATGCTGCTTTTGCCAATTCTGGATAAAGTTCTAACTGTGTGCACCAGAACTGTTTTAAGTCCAGTTTTTCAAATTCCATTTCAATACGTGCATTAGCTCGTGTTACGATAAGATCGACTTTTAATAAAACTTTGACGTCCATTAAATTTAGGTCAAACAAAAATGGATTGAGTACGCATCTATTAATTTTGCTTATATTTCCCGTGGAAAAGTATTCATCAAATGATTCACTCAATTGCTAATTTTCATTAAAAATTTAAAACCTTCTCTCGCACCCCCAGGGGTACCCGCCCCCCTTGTTAAGAACCCCTGGTATAGAGAGTAATCTTCATTCAATGTGTCTTCAATATTTATTGAAATGCAAGAGTATTTTTCGTTTGAAACCTTCCCCTTTTCTTACGCGCAGCGCCAGGCACGTTTCTGTTACCTCCCTTTCTGTCTTTCTTTACACAGGCACAAAGAAGCTCACACATATATTTCATAAATAAAGTGAAATAAATTATTTCGTGTAGTTTCGTAATTTCATTCCCAGAATTTTTATTTTCTTGGCATTCATTGGCAGTTTAACATCTTGTTTTATATTATCCGAATCTAAACAGTTCATTAAGACTGTCATAACACCCGTTTAAAGCCATTTTTCTGGAAATTTTTTAATCGAAAGTTCATTAAAATAATTATAATTCTGAACGCAAACAACTTTCTCAAGGACAGTCCTCATAATTACTGCAATATAATTTCAAGTGTTTTTCATCGAGATATTATGTATGAAACTCATTAAGTTTCCTTTTTGGGGTCATCTTGGGGTAAACGTAATTCTGATATAAATGCAGTAGTCTGGTTGATGCGATAGATTTGAACGATGTTTACTCCCATTTATTGAAAAAAATTAAAAATGAAGGATTTTGCAAGTATCAAAGCAAATTGAGCATTCAAAAGCAAGACAAAAATTAATGATTTGAATGTCTGAAGTACACAGTGACAGTTATAATTTTATGTATGGAAATTTTACTTCGTAGGTATAAAAATTTAAAAAAAATGAATGTTACATCATAGCTAATAAGAAATACCAACTCCCACAATGTTAATAATGTAATCTGAAAAAGATGGTAAAGGCAGCAAGCTAGTGATCTGAGCGTCTCTGGTTCGATGCCGGTTGCTGTCAAATCCATCGCCTGTATACTAATGGTGGCTGGTGCACGAAAAATCTGTCGTGGCTGCAATGTCCTCCAAGTTCTCAAAATTTTCCTTTGGAGGTGCGGGGTCAAGTGTACCGGTCTCGTCACTTGACTCGGTTCAAAATTACTGGACCGGTATTTTAGCCAAGTCGGACTCCGACCCTTGTGGTGCTATTCAAAACCGGAGCCGCACCTTTCTGCCCAATAGCCTATATGGACTCTATCCGATATACTGTCGGTCAAGGGGCATAAGCCGCAGCAACACAGCAAAAAAGATAATGTTGTTAACAAAGCTATGAACAGATGTTACTTCTCTCTGAATAAAATTTATTAAAAAGAAAAAGTAAAAAAAAAAACTGAATCAGTTCACCTGAAAAACTCAGAACTCTGAAACAGATGAACTTTTTGAAACTTCTTTAAAGAGAAAAAAAACAACAACTTTAAAAAATTCACAAAGCACTTTTTAATGGGGATTAAAATCGATATAGTTAATCATTGTTTCAAACTAGAAGCCTTGTCCCCCTAAATTACTATAAATGTACTCCATTTTCCCCCGAAAATGTACTTTGTCCATAATCCCGAGGTTTCCAACCTGAGAGGCATGGACTATTAGCAGGGGAGGCACCAAGACTTTTTAATAAAAAAATCAATGTTCATACCATAAATCTATAAATAAACGAATAAACCATAATATCTATAAATAGACAAATTTGAGTTGACAACCATCGACAAAGAAAAAGTGATGGAATCGTCATGCGATAGCTGACGAACACAAAAGTTTCAAAATGAAATCATAATTGAATTTTGGATGAATCTTAGTGGAGAGTATGAATCTTTGTATTGCAAAGCAATGCAAGTGCTTCTTCCGTTTTTAACGTCTTATTTATGCGAAACGGGCTTTTCGGCACTGGCTGCAATGAAAACCAAATATCGAACCAGGTTAATGGTGGAAAAAGAGTTACAAGCGGCACTCTCCACATTGCCCCCAAGATTTGATAAACTTTGTACCAATAAACAACAACAACCCTAGCATTAAATTTTGATGCGTTAGATGTAGTTTAATTACGGGGTGTGTGTTACATGTAGTTTAATTTGGAATTTAATATAAAAATAAATATGCATGTTCGTATTGTTATAGCAAAATCTTGTTATTATTCTGTTAATTGTTGTTTTCATTTTTTTGTAATAAAGTTATTATTTAAAGTGTTTATCTTATTATATCTATTAAAAGATAGGGAGGCGCGGAAAAAAATTATTTAAGGAGGCGTGGAAAAAAATTTTTTTTTTAGGGAGGCGTAGTAGCATAAAGGTTGAAAACCGCTGCCATAATCTATCAGTAGGCCGTAACTTTCCGCTTAACACTTTTATAAAGTCGAAAAAAATGTTAAATTTACGTAAATGAAAAATATTTTTTTGTGCTTCAAAATCAACCATAACTAAAGGATTACTGATTTCTAAAACAGAATGAAACAAAATACGTATAAAGAGCAGAATTAAAAAAATAATACCATCATGTCGGGATTTTAAATATTTTCATATTTTCTAAACCTCATTGAACATGTGACACCATAAATAGAGTTCTGTTACGAAAAAACTTGTACCCGAAAGTTTTAGTAAAGATGTTTAAAGCAGTCATAATGCCGAGAAAAAAAGAAGTGAAAACGAATCTGCATCAATAGTATGAATTTCAGGGTAGGATAAAAAAATCACATCTTAATTCTTTTATACTCTTGCATTTTTTTTGTGTGGTTTTAAGTTTGTAAATTAACGTGAAAAATTTATCTTTATCATTTCATTCTAATGTACATTACTGCATGGAGTTCAAACCATTATGTAAGGTATCAAACAGTGCGAAATTCTTCATTTTTAAAAAAATTTCATATTTTGATGGGAAATAAAAGATTTGTACAACAAAAAGTTATCACAAATATAAGTTAAAAACATTTTGTTTGCTCATGCTTCTTCTAAAATTGTTTTATTTTTTTTTTACAATCCCCACCTACGACCGGCGGCAAATACTTTTGCTTTTGTATTACTTCAAAAACAATTACAAAGTAAAAAAAGAAAACTTTTAAGAAAATCTTAAGCAAAAGATCAAAAGATCATATTTTTAAGGCAAAAAGATCATATTTTTAAGGAAAATTATACTAAATATCACATCTTTGTTATCATTATACAATCGTGTAGTTAACAGCTGTAAACCATTTCAGCACAGTAAAAAAAAAAAAAAAAAAAACACTCTGTGAACACCTGTACTTACAAAGACGATGACATTAATGTCGACGTCATAATCACGTTATTTAATTAAAATTAAACAGGTAGAGTGTTTCCCTCGAAATTGTCTGTAATTCACTGATTGCTTTATCAGAGGTTGTAGTAAATTAATTAAATAATGGACATGTTTTTTCTTAAAATATTTGCATGGTTCAAAATTCCCATTGAATAAGGTATGCTCGTTTACCAGACAACGAATAATTATGCGTTACTTTTGGCTCAAAAGGCATACATGTTAAAGCGAGTCAAATAGGTTTTAAGCGAAGCGTAAAAGCTTAACCTTTACTACTGTAGTCAACACGGAGGCAGCATTTCAGCGAACATTTGATTTGAATGCAAAGGAAATTAAAATTCTGCCAATTTTCGAAATTATTATAAATGTTAATCATGAGCAATTGGAAAGCCCCATGCTAGTAAACACCCTCTCATAATAAATCTTCTGTAGAGTAGAAAGAAATTTAATAATATCTCTGCTAAGAAAAATTTTCTATTCAATTACAAAAAACAGAAAGAAAAACATAAAGGTCGAGAAAAAGAGATAAGAAGTAACTTAATTGTAAAAAACAAGTTCTTTTGGGGATATCTATTGTAAAATCTACAGGACATTGCAAACCTTAATCTTCACACTCAACTACGTGGTTCATATTTTCCTTGGATGATGGCGTAGTGACTACAACCAATGAAATAGGTGAACTTGGGTGCTGAACGAGCCCGAGAATCCTTTACTTAGCAATTTTATAGGCGAGTATATAGAAGAAATGAGTTACGTCATATTGCTTTTTACCGGAATTATTTTTTCCATGTAAACACGTGTTTTCTGTTCTGTGTTCATCTTAGCATTCCAGTCCCTAATCATCAATAAACGTGTTCCTTCATGGTTAAATACATTATTTTAAGCCTCCTATGACTTTATTGTGACAATAAAATGAAGAAACGTTAAGTAGAAGCCCTGATATATATATATATATATATATATATATATATATATATATATATATATATGTGTGTGTGTGTGTGTGTGTGTGTGTGTGTAAGTAAGTGTAAGTAATACACATCATGAGTGAATAACTTATACAAATAAATACGTTCACACAATTCGCATAGTATAATATATAAAACTTTTTCTTCTACAAGTGAAATTAGTTACCCCGTGTGAATTTCGATGCAGAATCCAAACTAAGAGTTGAAGAAAAGTATTCTTACTATTTTCAAACAAATTTAACTTGTTTAAGGCTATTTTGCATAATTTTTTTTGTTTAGTTCTAATTTGAAAAAAACCTTATGGGGTACTCATTCTTTGCGTTGTAGAATCTCATAAATATACGCTATCTTCATAAGAATAAAGCTCAGTACAGCAATGCCTCTATTCTGTATAAAGTCATGTTCTACGATCTCTTATTTCAAAAATGATTATCGCCCGAAATAATTATTCAAGATTTTTTTTTAATGTTAAATGAATTGAAACGATTCAAGAACACAGCGTCTACAAGGAAAATTAAGGCAATTAATTTGTTTAGAAACACACTGTTCTCTTTAATTATTAAAAGTCTCCATTTTCGTGTTTAACAGACCCACTACTAATGGTAGTCTTGCACAAAGCACGTAGAATAATAAATTGTATGCCTTAAAGGCATTTTTGGGAACGAAACGCATATGTTCCGCCTCCTCTCCAAGCACCTTACGAGATACCAATTTCAACGTACTCCATCTCAGTGGGAAATTCTGATCATACGTTTCTCTCGTACTAAATCGCCCGTACCTTGTTAACGATCGGTTTAATCCTTTGCCAGCCTTTTTCTACCGAAAGCCTGATTTATGAGGTCTTGAAAAAAAAGTGGCATTACGAATTTGTATCACCAGCGGGGTTGTTTTCCTTATGGCACGCTCTCATTAATTTAACCCGCTGCCCATACGTCAGCCTCGCTTTAATTCTGACCAAGGCCCCAACAGCCGTCCCGCGCTGGTTTTTAGCCGCGGTGTCCGCGTCGCAGGGAGTCCGCGTAAGACATTCTCCCTTTAATGGAAATTCCGTTTAGTAAGTATTTTATAGCGCATAAATACGAGTTTTAACACCTTATTTCTTTTTTTTCAGACGAGCTGATGGTGTCTATAAAGTAGCGAGATAAGATCGTCGTCGCCTGTCACAGGCCTAAAGCACAGCGTTTAAATCTACATTTTTTTTTTGGTTTACAAAGAATTGAGAATTTGAAGTAGTTAAGCGTGTTCAAAGCCATTTTCTTCACACTTTTCGGATTATGCCATTGAAAAAAGATCTATGAGATTTTATATCTTCCATGGTTCTCACTAAATATATAGTCCAGAAACTAAGTACTTCTTAAGAACTTTTAAGTACCTTTTTTAGAAATTTATAAGGACCTATCAAAAACTCCATTTGTTGCGCATTGTCAGTTATATATATATATATATACAATCGAACCTCCATATATCGAAGTAGCAAATTGCACGAAAAAAATTCGATATATAGAAATTTCGATATATAGAATTGAGCTTAGTCTTATCATAATTCTCCTAAAAAAAAAATTGGAGCTAATTTTCGTATACGAAACTCCATTTCTAATGTATATCCGAATTCCATTAAATGAAAGTTAATAACTAAAAAATGAATTAATATGAAAGATTTATTGATTACTACATATCTTAAAAAAAAAAACAATAATGCAGACAGTGGTTACAATGATCACAGTTACATTCTTTAAAAAAAAAACTACGAATATCTTGCTGAACAGTTAGTTTTACGGAAAGTTCGAAGAAATGTTCGTATTTATTCATTCCACTAAAAACTTCATCACGGACATTTTCCGCGAATTGAAGTTCACGACGTATTGTTTCAAATGCCAAAAATTGGGAGATTTTATTCTAAAGTGAAATAAAATCTCCCAATTTGACTTGAAAAAAATTTCGATGTATAGAGATTTTTTCGATATATAGAAACAATTTTTCTATGTAATGAACACGGAGATTTCCTAAGAGTTCGATATATAGAAAATTTCGATATAGGGAAGTTCGATATATGGAGGTTCGACTGTATATATATATATATATATATATATATATATATATATATATATATATATATATATATATATATATATGTATATATATATATATATATATATATATATATATATATATATATTCCAAATGTCACTTATTTTGAATTCTCTTACAATTTGATCTACCTGGTTAGAATATACAAAACAAATACGTTATTTTGCAATAAAAACACTAATAAAGGCAAGACAGAACACAAAATTTAAAAAAGCATTAGATATATGTGTAGGATAATTATATCTGAATTATGCAAATGTGATCCTGTAGCGCTAAATTCATTGAGAATCAATGATGTTCTAGCAAAACTTATGACAAGAGTTTATTCAAAATAAATGACGGGATACTAAAGAGTACAAACTCTTCACGAGAACTCTAGTTATTTTTTTTTAAGTATAGAGAGCAGCTGGTGCTAAATTAATTGGTCAAGAGGATTTTTCTTGGAAACAAGAAAACGTCGAGGTCTAAAATATCACCTTACAACACAATAATTCTCATTTATTGAACCTAAATTTTCTCGTTTGAATTTAAAAAGATGCTAGGATTAAACCTATATGCTTAGTGGTTAGAATATGGATAACATTGAAATACTTTTTAAGAGTCATAGACACTGTTACTGGAACACTTACCAGGATTAAACCATTAATAATTTTTTTTTTAAAGAATATGAACCATAATCTCTACAGTTCCAGTCAGCAAAATTTTTAACAGAGCGCCGTTTTGAAGCAAGAATATCTGTAATATAATAGATAAATTTAAATGTTATTATTCAAGAAGTTCCAAGGATTATATGATGCAAAAGGTATTTTATTTCGATAAAAAAATTAATCAAAACATACTGAGCAAAAGGCTTGCATAAAATAGCACTAACATCCGTATTATTAAATGTTATCGATATAAGCTTGTAAGAATACGAATTTAACATAATGATTCCTAAAGTATATTTCAGAGAATAGCTTCTTTCCACTACTTCTACACCCGTAAAATGAACAGTTATGGCTTTTTTAAATCTTGAACTGCAAAAGAAAACAATGAATATACCCGTCGATATCAAAGAAAATGCCGAAGGATTTTATTTCTTGCTTCTAAAAAGCGATTACTAGTACTGACATCAAGCAATATAAGTGCTTATTATAATCAGATAAAAATGAATGTATTTCAAGTAATACGTATATAAACATGAAGTACAAAAACTGCACCAGCAGCATCAAAGAATATATGAGCCATTATCGAGAAATCTATTGAAATCCCTGTAGCTCCATGGATTACGCGAGCCAACCTTGACTTATTTTAAGTACCTTTCTGAGGCAGAGAGAAATACAGCTGGAGTGAGGAGATTTATCGTATTATTTAATAAATGTTTATACAGCCTGATCAAATGGAAAAAAAACTAACCAAAGATTGACACAGGTGCTCAATTTCCAAGCAGACATTTACGGAGTAAAATATTACTATTCCCTCCCGAAAAAAAATTATATTTTTTCTGAAATTTTCTTACGTTTATTCTTCAGTAAGCATGAGTTTTGTCTTATTTATTGCCAACTACCATTGTACTTTAACACCTTATGATTTTATATGACTTTTCTTTCAAAATATAAAAGAACTAAGGTATATATATAACTAAGGTAATATATATATATGATACAAAGGATATGATACAAAGGATGCGATCTTTTTATATCTGCATATCTGTGATAAATTTGTAGTAAAATGACAGTGCGATGAAATAACTTGAACGGAATTGCCCTCGTTTGAACAATTGAGATTTCAATTAAATACAGGGTGTTTCAAAAAGAATCACCCGATTTGAAATGAGTATATTATGAAAAATATTGAACATAGAAACTTAATATTAATTTTATATTACATGGCTCATCATAAAGTTTTTTTTCAAACCAAATTAAAGGTGCTCAATATGCCCACCTTTGGATGCACGACATATGTCTATATGGTAGGCAAATTCGTCCCAAACTTTTGCGAGCATGTCTGCATACATTGCTTCCACGGCTGTTTATGCGTACATAGACAACCCGTATCTTGGAATTGTTTATACCATCGCCTAATGCTCTGAGAGGTAGGAACTTCAATCTACCAGGGTTTTGTCGACGAAAATCACGCTGAACAGTTCTTACGGACTCACACTTCGCAAAGCGTAGAACACAAAATGAATTCTGTTGTGCAGTCGCCATCTTTACAAACACTGAAGTGGCGGGCGAAGAAAGAACGTTAGCGCTACTTGTCGGCGACTCCGTGAAACTCGAGATTTCCCTCTTTCTGTCTATACAATATTCAATCAAAACGGATTAAAGGACGAATAGTTATGATTTTTTAAAAATCGGATGATTCTTCTTAAAACACCCTGTATTCTAATATTTTTCAAAATTCTTTCGAAAAGGTTTACCGATGTTCAAAGCTATTTAAAATATTTCTGAATATATCTCCAATTCTTCATTTAAAATAAGTATAGTTTCCAGTCTTTCGAAGTTTTTCATTTGCCTATCATCTAAACGTCCAACGAGACATGAATTGCATGTTTCAGTGGTATTTTTGGCGAATTCTACTCTCATTGGAGTTGATCCAGCAAAATAACAAAAGCTAGTCTAGCAGTTAACGCTTGCACTAATTCTTTCTATTATTTCTCACCGTATCTATTTCTATTATTTATCCCGTCTCAAAAATGTTAGTAAAAATAAAAGTGTTAAAATTCCTCAATTCCTTAACTTCCTTAACCTAGAAAATACGGTCCTCTAGAAACTGGTAGGAAAATAGCGGAAGAAAATATACTGGAGGAAAAAGTATAAACTTTTAAGTCTTTTTTTAAGGAAATGGAGGAGTAAATAACAAAAAATAATTGACCTATAAAAAATCTTTATTTTTTCTATTTTGTTTCAATTAAACTTGACTAAAAGAGAACTGAATATAAATAATATACAGTCTAACCCCGATATAACGAACTTCAAGTGACCAAAAGTTTTCTTCTCTTTATCCGGTGGTTCGCTATATCTGAACCGTTAAGAAAAATGCTAGAGTTCACAAAATGTATAACTCATTAGTTGCAGTGTGTATCCAATAATGATGTATTAAAAGATGATAAAATCTATTAAAAATTATCATTAATGACTTAAATCGACTAAAATCGATTACATTAAACTGACACAATACTAATTAAATTACGCACAATAGGAAAATGGGGGAACCCAAATTTTCGTTCGTTATATCCGTGAGTTCGTTATATACCGGTTTCGCTATAACGGGGGTCAACTGTATTTGCGGCTACTATTTAACGGCTATCAACTGTATTTGCGAACAACTTTTGGATTCAAGATCCGAACAAAATTATTAACTGCTGAAAGTTTCAATATAAAAAATCTACATAATGATACATGGCTCACCGCAAATAAAAAAATATCAAGCTCAATTTTGAATAAATATTTTCGTAAACGAATAATTCTATTATACTTGCACACACGCAAGGGCAGGTGTATAGAACACGAACTTCTTTAAAATGAAATTAAAAAAGTAAAAAAATTAAATGTATCGCTTATCAATACACATGCACTTACAGTTTATACCAGAGATTACAACCAAAATTTTTTTGTAAATGAACAGGAATAAATTACATTAGAAGATGAGCTGTTCTATTGTTATTATAGATAACGAGTAAAATAATGACTTTCGAGCGGTTAGCTAAAGGAATATTGAATTCGTGACATATATTGGAATGATTTTTTTAACTCTGCTGTGTTCTTGATTGACGAATTGGAAATTTTATGACAGATGTTTTTCTACTTACCCTAATTTATTTAATTTATTAACGATGTAATTTTTTTTTGGTTATCGGTAATTACAAAGGTAAAATACTCCGCTTTAATTTTCCAGAAATCTAATTACATTTTTTTTATCCTCATAAGTGCATTATGCGGATAAAAATCTAACTTATTGTTATGATTCATTGTTATGCTACAATTTTTTAGCAGGAACAAAATCAAAGATACATCTTAAAAGAAATTAAATATTTATTGAAAGGATGGTTTTGCGTTAGGAAATTTAACCCTTCAGCGGGCGCGCACGTGTGCTAAGTGCAACATTTTCGTAATTTTGAATGGTTTGTTTTTACATGTAAGGTTTGAATGTTCTAAGCAGTTTCTATTTATGGCTACACCCTTTCTAATGCAGGTCTGATTTTCTGACTTTATTCATTATTAGTCGTGATTTAACCGTGGTAAACCAGCGATTATACTGGATTACAATACGATAAAAGCAGGAGTTGATGTAGTCGATCAAATGTGCAGCTATTACACGATATCCCCGCATATCACGAAAATGGACAATATCATTGCTTTTTTTAGGTTTTTGGACATCAAGAATCAATTCTCAAATTGTCCTTACATCCAATAAACCGGACAGTTTCTAAATAAGGCGATTGTATCTGCATTCTTTAACCTTTAATTATAAATATATCCAACATTATCGACATTTTATATCTTGTCATAAAACGCAGAATTATTATTTTCAATTTGAAAAAGTTTATTGCGAAAGGAACAATCAACGTTAAAAGAGACGTTGCACTTTGTGCCACGCGCGCCTGCTGGTGTTCCAAAAATTGGCACTCCCGCTGAAGGGTTAAGGCTCAAGTTCTAAAAGTGACAAAAATGTCATTTATCTCCATATGTCCCATATTCTTTAGTCTGTGCGTCATTAGACGCTTATATTTTATCTGTTTTCTCTTCAGCCATCAGCAACTGCGTCGATTAATATCAGCTTACTGACACATGGTATTAGAACAAGGATTTCTAAGAATTTACCTCTAAATTACCGTTTAATTCCACATCAGATACAAAAAAAAAGGATTTGATCTACTGAAATAAAAACGAAATTACGTTATGGGAACAGGTTTCGACTTCTTTTTTACCCGGTAAACCACAACATAAAATCATCCTTTCTAGCGTAACGGACCTTGGACTTCGAGACATAAAAAATGAAGCAAAAAACATTGCATTTTCAATTCTTTTTCTTACCATAATCGAAGTTAGTGCGGTACCAAAAAATATAATTCAGTTACAGAGCTAAGTAAGCTGAAATGTTTCGATTAGCAGTACAAAAATAGACAATTTTATTTGATATGTCACAAACAAATACACAAACACAAACATTTATAGGAATATATTAAATAATTAAAATTGAAAAAGGGTTTAAATAAAACATTAATTTATAATTTGAAGTTCTTTTTTCAATATTATGTAAGATGTAAGCACTAAGTTACTGCACATGAAAGGATCGAATTAGTATTAATAAAATAACTAAATAGTGAGTTGCTTATACATTTTTTTATTATTATTCTATGGAATTAGATTAGATGTGTTCTAAGTTTTCATGTAATTAGTTGGCTATTGATTTGGTCCGGTGGTTGTTTTGACGTTCAACATTGCATTCTTTTAGTCTTTTAGTTTCAACGCAGCGCTAATTTGATAAAGCGAATTTCACTAAATTAAGGAATTGAGTATTTATTGTACAATCATCTAGTAATAAACCTAGAAAAATCAGTAAAAATATAAGGAAAATAATTACAATTTTACATAAAAATTCGCCGTTAGAATGTTTTTTCTTAAATAAAAAACTTCTCCAAGACACGTAACCGTTTTGCTTTTCTGTTATAGTTATATTCTACTAACGACAGAAACCGATAAAACATTTAATTTCCTTCACAATTTACTGTAAAAGTTTCTTGAAATGACGGTAGTATATTTTTAACTCTTCAGAGGGCGCACCAATTTTTGTAACACCAGCAGGCGCTTGGCAAAAAGTACAACGTCTCTTTCAACCTTGATTGTTCCCTTTGTCATAAATTTTTTTTCGAATTGAAAATAATAATTCTGTGTTTTATGACAAGATATAAAATGTTGATAATATCGAAATATATTTATAATTAAAGGCCAAAGAATGCAGATACAATCGCCTTATTTCAAAACTGTTCGGTTTATTGGATCTAAGGACAACTTGCGAATGAATTCCTGTTATGTCCAAAAACCTAAAAAACATTGAGATTGTCCATCTTCGTGATTTGCGGGATACCGTGTAATAGCGGCACTTTTGATCGATTACATCAACTCTTGCTTTTGTCGTATTGTAATCCTGTATAATCGATGGTTTACCACGGTTAAATCACGACTACCATTGAATGGAAAGGAATACAAGGGTCAGAAAATCATACCTGCATTAGAAAGGGTGTAGCTATAAATAGAAACTGCTTAGAACATTCAAACCTTACATGTAAAAACAAACCATTCAAAAGTACGAAAATCTTGCACTCTGTACACGGGCGCGCCCGCTGAAGAGTTAAATAAGGGAATAGTCTTCCTGTAAAGCATTAAGTTAACGGGTGTATTTTTTGAATAAACAATCAACTAATTTTTTATCCAGCATCAATATTTTTACCAACTGCGTCGCCCCATCATGTATCGGTCGAGATGAATGTATAGGCCCCCAAATTCGGTCATAAATATTCATCGACGACAAAACCCAATGGAATTTTCAATGTTCATGAAATGGCATAATTAAGAGGCTAAAAGCGAGTCAGGAGAACAATGTCTCAATCCGATTCCTGGGTGGAACCCATGCACCCGTCACCGTGCAGAGTTCCCTGGACGTTCCGCTAAATTACGAGCCAGGGCTCCGATAGCGCCACAGAGGCAGAACATCTACATAAAACTGCCATTCATAAAGGCAAAGGATGCCCCTAAATTAAGATCTATGGAGATATTTCATCTCTGGAGTACGCCCGCAGGAGGAAAACTTGTTGAGGTGTCACGGCGGGTGAGTTAACGCCCAGAAAAATGCATCGTCGGGCTTATGGAAGGCCAACAGCTCCGAGAAACCATAAACTCCGTATGTCTCCAGAGGCATGTCTTCGCAGAATGTTAAGTTCGGGACGCGGACACTGGATAGTAGCAAGCGACAGGTGTGGGGGCATGTGTTTGAAGAGATATTCATTTTGTGATCCACAGGGGTCTCACGATGGTAGATTTCTGTCTCAGATCCCCGACCACGGCCATAAAGAAAACCGGACAGACTCGATGATTCGGCGTCTTCTCGCACCCACTTTAAGAACAATTCAGGATTATGCCATCAGTGGCAATCTTTCTCAAACGAGACGAGATGGAAGAGATGAAACTAGCTGTATATATATATATATATATATATATATATATATATATATATATATATATATATATATATATATATATATATATATATATATATATATATATATATATATGTATGTATGAAGGAAAAAATGTGTTTTTTATTAATTACAAAGAACTAAAAATTGTAATCTAATATAAATGCTTGCATAATAAGGCGAAGATTTCTTCCTTTTCCCATCTTGATGAAATGTATAGAAAGCTGATACAAAAAACTAAAACAGGAAGGTAAACCAAAACAAGGATACTAGATTTTAAACAGTTTAAAGGAAATATCTCTGACATTATAATTAAACGAAGGTTCTGATAGTTGTTATCTTCAAGACAGACACAACTTGGCACTGGTCAGTCAAAATAAACAAAGAAGAAAAAAGCCAGAAATATTCAAAAGACAGATGAATCAAGTTACATGTGATTTGTAACGGAGTCTGCAAAAAGCCCTTAAGATATTAAAGCAGTTGTTTTTATAGACAGTTGAAATAATAGTCTTTTCACTGCCGAAAATAATTTTGAAAATATATTTTTTCGGGATATTAATTAATGATTATAAAAGTAATTAATCAAAAAGTCCCATAATACCCTTTTCAAAGCAGTACATTTTGCTGTAACAGAAAATAAAGCTGATGAAAAGAAGGCTGATGGTACAATAAAATCATAAACCGAGAGATATGTATATAAGAACATAAATGATCATCTAAGTCTCATAATTATTAGAAACTATATACCATCATTCAGTGACTTAAAAGTGATCCAGTCACGTAATGTCGCTTTAACGGCGAGATGTGAATACATCTTATTGGAAATATTTTTGCTGCAATATTTCTAATAAGATATATTCTTGCCTATATGAGACGCATCTACTACGCTATTCCCTTATTTCTGTTTAGCAAGAAAACTCAAGTTTTCTTGACATGTACAAAATATTTTAAGATAAACTAACAAATACCACAGTGAATTGTTGTTTAGGTTTATAATAAAGATAGTTATATTTTTCTGTTCTCGAGTGTATACACCGATACAGAGAGCTTTTACCAAAATTAGGAAGTCAATTTCTCCTAAAAACTCAACTAATGCTTATAAAATATTTATATGTTTTAGGGCCAGCTACACCAAACTGAAGCACTAGTTTCGATATTAAACATCCTCTGTTCAGTGAACTCCAGGAAAGTGCAGACAGAAAATTACTACCGTAAAATATATATACTAACGGGGAAGTATAATTGTCGATGTTTATGATTTCACTGTATAACAGTATATAATGTCACTGTGTAACTGTCTAAACCAGGGTTCCCAAAAGTGGGCGATACCCCCCCTCCCCCCTCAGAAGGCGCTTGAACGATCCAGGGGGATGGTAAATTTCAATTCAAACTCAGTTACCAACAGTTCTGGCTGCAAAAACAGATACCGATACTTTATCCTAGATCATAGGTTATAATACAAAAGTTTTGAATTGCATTTTTTCATCCTATTTAATGGAAGATGGGTTTAATCACGAATCTGCTTACTAAAAACAGAAACCGACTACTAATCAGGATGATTTAAAAATGCTGTTGACACAAATAGAGCCAAACACTAATAAAATTACAGCTGCGCAACAGGTTCATTATTCTCATCAAGATTAGTTTCAATGTTATTCGAAATTTTAACTTTAATATTATCCTTCGTGATCTTCCTTTTCTGTGTATAATGCGAATGTTACTATGGTTAGTTTTAACAAATAATTTTATGATTTCAAGCTTCAAGATGTCTTATTTACAATATCTTAATATCTTTCTTTACCATGTTGTCGAACATATGCAGAAATAGCGATACATAAAAGGACACACATTTATCACTGCATATCTGATTTTTCGCTCAAGAAAGAAAATTTCCAGTGGGCGCTAAGCAATTTTTCTCCAGAAAAGAGGGCGGTAGGTCTAATAAGTTTGGGAACCCCTGCTCCAAACGTTTTATCACTGTTCTACACGGTAAGAGATTAGTGTCCTGTTCATAGGAAAGCTCATTAAATCTCTAAGCAGCAATTTTTCCTGATAAATTTCGCTTGGTAGCATACGAATTTCTCTTCAGAGAACGACAGAAATGCAAATGAAGCGCATTCAAGTAATAAAAAAATCTAAAAAGTGAGAAAAAAATTCCTACTTCTTCTATTGTACTCAATCTGGGAAATGGGTTCCATAAATATACGAACCTATGTTAATTCAGCCTCCCCAGACCCACGTCCGTTAATGAGGTAAAAGCAGTAAATGAGAAAACGGGTCCCTGGCACACACCCAAAAAAGGGCCCCTTCTTACTAATAGCGAAACAAATGAGACCACGGCATCACCCGCAGATACCATTCTCGTTTCACGTCTGGTACTTTGATTGGAAAAGAACGGTGACGGCAGGACGATAAATATCCCCCTTATAACGAAACAAAGTGCTTTCATCGGAAGATAAAAACCTGGAAGCACCTCATTTTGGAGGAGGAGGGGCATACCGAAGGCCTTTTTTCTTTTTTTCGGGATGATTGGAGTTAAGTTATTTTATGCAGGTAAAGGAAAGAGATGTGTGAGAAGACTATTAAGTGTAGACTAAATAAACCTAACTGACTTAATACCGTTAAGGCTACCATGTACTAACCCTATTGGATTCGCTCACCTCAATGTTAACCTATGGAGGAAATTTGTCTACTATTTACAGCTACATAAATGCTGATAATCCAATAAAAATGGTATTTTCAGATAGCCTGACATTTTCTGCCACTTGCAACAGGATTCATTTTAAAAATTTCGTCCACCAAAGGAATTTGGGAGCGTTTAAAATACACTATAGTCATTCCTTCGAATAATTTAAATTTTAAAATACAGAGTGGTCATAAAAAAACTTTGCCGATATATGGACCTCTAGCGGCTCTTCCGTTCAACCGATCAAGATAAGATTTCAGATATAGTTATTCTGAGGTATGAGCTCGGGATTCTGTGAACGGTAACCAAGTGGCGCTCACGGTTACGGTTATTGGTACTAAAACTTGAAATTTTCGAATGACAACTCCCCCTTTTTCTCGTCTCAAAATGCTCAGCGCATGCGAAAACCCTAAATAGCGTTGGAACGGTAAGTGTATTACAAAAAACGGATGCGTTATGCACGCTCAAAACACAGCTCTGCGAACGGCCTGTGATGGCACCTATGTGGAAAATATGTAATCCAAATAAAAGTTTTCTTTTGTCCGATCTGTGTTGTCATTAGTGATTGGTGTCTTGCCTCTGTCACATGCAAATTTCCTCCGTGCACCCCGATCGTGTTTTTGTTGGCCGTTCGCAGAACTGCTTTTGTGCGAGCATAACGCGTCCGTTTTTTGTGATACACGTACCGTTCCAACGCTCTTTAGGGTTTTCGCAAGCGCTGAGTATTTTGCGATGGGAAAAAGTGGGTATTGCCATTCGAAAATTTCGAGTTTACGTACCTATAACCGTAACCGTGAGCGCTACTTGGTTGCCGTTCACAGAATCCCGAGCCCATGCCTCTGAATAACTATATCTGAAATCTCATCTTGATCGGTTGAACGGAACAGCCACTTGAGGTCCATATATCGGCAAAGTTTTTTTTATGACCACCCTGTATTATTTTCATTAAAAAAAAAGAGAGAGAAACGTCCCAGGGTGTAAAATTTCTTTCTCTATTACGGAGTACAATTAAAAAAATTAAATCCAAGTCAGCAATCCCTGGACACATTTTTTCCATAGGTTAACACTGAGGTGAGCGAACCCAATAGGGTTAGTACACAGCAGCCTTAAAAGCGCCTCAGTGCCAAATTCCTATATATCATAACTGTATGTTCGACTCACCAGGTTGGAAGAACTGAAACTGCATTTTCTATTGATCATGGTAGCTGAAATTTCTACATTGTTTTTATTTCTGCAACTTTGAAAGAAAATTCATTAACAATGATGTATAAAACACTGTTTAAATTTAAAAATGACAGAATAATCCTTCCACCAATGAAAATTACTTTTTATTAGAATGTGTATTACTAAAAATTACCTGCATTTAAGAGGATGACTTTCTTTAAAAATTGAGTTTTACACCATACCCTGCCTCCAGAATATTTGCATAAGCTTCATTAAAATAATTACCATCAGATTTTCCAGTGGAATTGCATTGTACAGCATTAATGTGGGTAATTATTGATGCATGTTACTTACACCAGATAACATATTAAGAAAAAGTTTAAAAGACTGTCAGTAATGACGTTAACTTAAAGCATGACCATTCATCTTAATGAAGGTAAGAAGTAAAAATACTAGTAATTAACCACGATGTTTGTAATCTAAAGCTCAATAACTCATTAAAGTAACCGGTTAAAGCTGAAAAATTCAGCGATAGATGATTAGTACTTATTATTTCAGTTAAATATACATCATACAAGGATTTACAAAAAAATATAGCATATTACTCTGAGTGGTTGGTTGAATTGTCCTCTTTTACTACACGAGGACAAAACAAACAAATATTTTAAAGGTGTCTTAGGGATAGCTAAACATATTTAACTCGACAGAAAATTTTATTTTTCTCCTCTTACAACAATGTATGAATTAATATTTATTTTATAAATATATTGCATCTCGTGTTTCATATTGTAATGTGACGAACAAAAAAAAGGGAAATTAATCATGAAATGTTAACAGTATATAAGATTTGGAAGAAATTTACATATTAAGGAATTTGAAATTCCTCATATTGTTTAATACGATAATCTGGCTATCACAGTGAAATCAAAGTAATATTGAAATGGAAATCATCAGATAAAAAAATGATTTTTAAACAGTTGAAAAGTATTTCCTTAAAATAATTTTTACCGAAGGATATCTTCATTTATTACAAAAATTCTTTAAAATTATACTGAATTTATTCTTTTAAAGAAGTACAAAATCGCAGTCTTATATTCTTTCATTCTCTAAATTTCATATTGGATTCGTTCTTCATAATGATTAAACGAATAATAAAAAGAATCTTTATACACACACACACACACACACACATATCTATATATATATAACAGTTCCGTAACTGACTGACTCACTGACATACAACGCACACACCAAACCGCTGGACCTAAAGGGCTGAAATTTTGCATGGCGATTCTTCTTATGGTGTAGGGGTGCACTAAGAAAGATTTAAAAAAAATTCTTTTTAGATTTTTTAAAATTAAATTTTTAAGCTGTTTTAGTGACTTTTTTTAAGTTTGCATTTAAAATAATAATTTGAGGGTTATAAAATTTATATCACAAGAAAGATCATAAAAATTCCTTTAAAATGAAATCTTTCTCGAATCTTTACCTCCATTTTCTGATTTTTGGTGAATTTTTAAACATTCATTTTTAGAATGTAATTTATTAAATGCTGATCACGTGATTTCTTTTTCTGGTACTTTAAATAAATTTATCGCCACGTGATAACAACAAAATAGACAAAAAAAATTTTTTTTCTTTCTAATGCAGCAGACGATTGAACATTATCCCAAAAAATATTAAAATACAGTAAAAGATATGTTCCTCAAACTATATTAACTGTACTATATTCTTTAGTATATCCTATTAGATTTAATTTGAATATTTTCATTCTACATTATTTTTTCTTTAAAAATATCCCTTACGATTTTTTTATAAATACACACACACACACACACACACACACATATATATATATATATATATATATATATATATATATATATATATATATTACATCAATTGTATACATTGACCGTCGCATTTATTATAAATATATATATTTATTTTTTTGGCATTATTTGTATACATTGACCATTGTATTTAATTTGAATGAACTCCGTAGCGAAGTGCGGGTTTTCAGCTAGTATATATATAAAGAGAGATAGAGAGCAAAAAGGATTTAATGTAAGTTTCGTGACTAAAATTTAAAACGTATAGCTTGCCATTAAGTTCCTCTTTGCACCCTTAATACTCCTAGACGAAGGTATCAGCAGCTTTGGGAATTAATAACATTTGATACAGTAATCTCAATTTATCAAAACTACATGAATAAGAATTGCCAATAGAGATGTAACTTCATGCAAAAAGCTGTCGAAAAAAAGATCCACAAAAACTCCCCAGACTTATTATCTGGAGAAAAAAAATATAGTTATCTCCGCCCTTCCTCCTGTGCAGCAGTCATTCGAAAGGTGTGATGGTAAATGAATCAGCAGCTAAATTGAAAACCAGAAACTCTAGTGAAACCCAGAAAGGCCTCAACTACAAACAGTGCCATGGCGCAAGAGAGAATAAGTGCCAGTCCCTCCTCAATTTCAGAAGACACCATCTTAATTGAAAAGTAATTGCAGCGGCAACGTGGATATTCAATTTTGACAGAAATAGTATCCACATATGCCAGCAAAAGTCGAGTAATTCAAACATTGAAATTAAGTTTCAACGGTTGAAAAAACACCGATTTTTAAATGACAAAAAATTGGATGAGTGAGACTTGATTAGTTTTACGAGGAGTATATATAGCATAATAAAAAAAGGAATAGAAAATGTTTGAAAATGCTTCTGAAAAATTAAATGAAATCGAATATCTTATTGATATTTAAACATATCCTAAAAGAGAAGAGATCGCAATCTACATAGTGAAAGATTAATTGTTCTTTAAAAATATACTATAAAGCATATTCCAAAAAATATTGAAAAATAAATCGTAAAACTTTTTTTAAACATCCTACAACAGCTTATAAAATTGAGTTATTTTTCCTCAGTAATTGAAATTTTTTTTTCTCGAGATGACCAATGAATTCATTTCTTCAACATAAAGCATGCATGTAAACATATGACAAAAATATAATACAATGAATAACATGTAGAGAAAGTGCTAAATTCCAGTTTGGACGAGTTGAATATTCAACTGAATACAAATTGTGTTGATAAAACTCATTTTATACTACTTTTTCTTTACTTTAGATGACTGAGTAGAGATGATTACTTCAGATGACTAAGTACTCACCTCAGAAGATCTAATTTTGTATAACTTTCAATACAGACATGCAAGCATTGTCTGTAAAGGTCATGCATAATTTGTATTTCATTCCTATATCAAATGGTACAAACAACAAACATCTTCATTATGAATATTTTTTATGTTTTGTTTTTGCGGGGTTAAGCTTTTCAATAATTTACATTACGGTATTTTTACGGGCTAAAATTGTATCGATAAGAAATTTCTGTTCTCATTTTCAAAAAAAAAAACAAAAAAAACCATTCTTATATTTTGATAAAAATATAAGTTGCAAATGTAAATAATTGCATTTAAAATTGTTATGATCTCTCATAATGAGATATGTTATTTAGATTTCTTAATAACAGATGAGCTGGTTAATTTCTCTGTAAATACTGAATCTCAAACAAAGTTTCAACGTATTTCAAGATTATTCGAGACGGTCGACTGCGATGAGTAGCTTTACGCCTTCTAAACTGTTTTCACTGTATTATTAGTAAGAGATACAAGTAAACAATTCACAGTCAGCCGTACAAAAGAAATGCTACCCTACTTTAATCATACAAAGCTAATCTGCGTAGTTTTGATTAAGTATATTACAAGTCCGTGATATTTAATAGAGAATTATGCATTTTAAGATGGAAAATCAGTAAATTTTTGGCGATTTTAAATCGTTAGCCGTCATTGTTCAGATCACACTGAGTAGTCAATAAAATTTCTTTAGCGAGTTATACATAAACAAGTTGTTTCGTTGACCAGAACTGACAACCAGTGATATTCAATTCGAAGGGTAGAAAAAAATCCAGAGACTTATTATCAGCAAAGTATCAGTTAGTTTAAACATAAGTTTTTAAGCTTCATTTTTTGTTATCCTTTGACAACACTAAACACCTGTTAGGCTTTTAATATTCAAGAGGCTGAATACGAATAGTTATTAAGGGTGTGGTAAGGATAAAGAAAGAAGTCAGCCGATATCAATAAGACACAAAAACTTGAAACTTGATTGAAGTAACAGTAAGGAATGTAAGCTATATGCATCAAAAATAGTATAGTATAAACTTAAGGAAAGGGAAATTATTTTCGGAAGCTAAGGTTTTATTCCATAAAATAAGTATAAAAAAATTACAGGTGATAAGCTAAATGACAGTCACTGTACGGTAACTGTAGGTTTGAAAGAAGAAAGAAACATTTTCAATCAGTACTTATGAAGTAGTTATTGAGAACAATTTACTTAGCTTTGTGACATTAAGAACTATCTGTTCCTCAACTTGGTACACTTTATCCAAAGAAAATTTAGAAGATGAATATCAAAATGAATACCGATTCCAAAAATATCGAATTTTCGAACATGATCCATATTCCGAAATGAATATCGATGAACAAATAAATTACCCTTTCGAAAGCTCATTTTCCTAAATAATATAGCGTGTCAAACATGACGAGGAAACAGCTTACCAATTTTAATGTTCGTGTCAGACTCACGAACATGGTATAATACAGCAGAACATAATTGCATTGCACTTGGACTGCTGTCTGATTATGATGAGAAAGAAATAATTATCAAAATACTTTTCAAAACTGAACATAAGAATAACAGTCGTGCTTGAACACAAGTTTTATCCGAATATAATCAATGTAATAATTATGACTTGCGTTTCAATGGGTAATTCAGAAGAAGAAGAAAAGAACAAGTTACCATAAAATGCTTAGAAAATGGTCAATATAATTCTTACTGTGTAATTCTGCTAAATACAATATGATGTTTTGCCTGAACATTGATATTTGATTGGTTTTCTCTCCAACATTCATATGTCATTAGTTCATAAAATCACTACAGGGCGTCACAGAATCTATAACGTGTTTCAAAATTATCAAAGTATCCTCACTATGATGTACATGAAAAGTTTATGATTGATAAGGATCAGATCATTAATGAGGATCTGGGAAAAATTATTACTTTTATTTCAAGTTTTTGTATCTGTCAAAAAAATACCGTTTGTTTACAACCAGAATTGACTAATGAGAGCGTTTTTTCTCATCAATTACATATTTCCCGGTGTAAGTTAACATTAATATTATACCTGAAAACTTTAATGCCTTTAAATTTTTTTCGTTTTAAATTTCTTATTGAAATTCCTCTTTTTTAACAAATAAATTTTTAGCTGTCAACAGATATTTCTTTTGTTTATTTTTAGATATATGCTCTTCCATGCAATTAATACTGAGCCCACATACACAACAAAAATATCAGAACATACAAAAATATTTTAAGTCATCTGCAAAACGAAAGCTTTTAATCCCATAAAAGTGCAGTGAACTTCCTGGAAAAATTAATGCGGATTTAAAATAATCTTCCATTACAGAAACAGAATAAACTTCTCAATTCAGTAGTTTCCTTGGTAAATTCTTTACATTCGTCGAGAGATTTCAATTACTACGAGAATGCTACGGAAATAAATAACAACAATTACGCAAGGAGATAGAAACGACCTAGATAAGAATAACGTGAAATGAAAAGTCAATATTTTTATCTCTTTGCAAGCTGTGACCCTGATTGATATTTCAAACGGAATTCGGTAAATCCCTTTGAAGTTAGAGCACGTGCAACATACAATTATTTTTCCTGAATGAGATATCAATTTTCAAAATAGATTTTAGTCTATTTTTAATATATTTTAGTTTTCTACGTTAAATGCTAAATTTTAGTACTTCCTTATTATAAAATAGAGCATACACTAAATTATTATAAAATAGAGCATACAGACGGTGGTTTTTACATTTACGTACAAAAAGATATTACATACCAAATTTTCACGCCATATTTCTGGAATTTTTTTATTTGTTTATTGAAAAAATTCAAAATTCATAATTCTTCAATTTTGCAGAGCACGTACGACAAAAAAGCTTCTTAAATTCACAGGGGGTGGTAACGAACTTTGAATCAAGACATGTACCGTATATAGCGGACCATAAGACGCACCTCAAGTTTATGGGAGGATTTTTAGAGAAGAATATTTTGTATTTTGTTAGGCATATAAAGATATTTTCAATTTCTTACTTAATAAAAATAAAGATTGTATAGAATAAAACTATATATATACACTCAAGAGCCAAAACATTAAGACAACCCCTACATTTTGCAATGAATTCGCCTGGATGACGTGGAAGGCACGTGATCAGGTGGAAGTGGTATTTAACTGCTGCTGGAGAGTCTGAAGAATCATTCCTTCACTTACTTCTGTGTGTGATGGGAAAGGCTGCGGATCTAAGCGACTTTGATAGAGGGCAGATTGTAATGGCTCGAAGGCTCGGAACAAGTATTTCTGAAACTGCACGACTCGTGGGTTGTTCGCGACCTACAGTTCTTAGTACTTATGCAAAGTGGATGAATGACGGTGAAACCAGCAGTAGACGACGTGGTGTTGGATGTCCACACGCTATCAAAGAAAAAGGTCGTCGGAGACTGTCTCCTTTGAAGCAAAACCTTTGGTGAATCAAAACCGGAGCCAGACAGTGGCTCAGCTGACAGCCCAATACAATGCAGGGCCAAGTAGAATAGTATCGCAGCACACTGTTCAGCGGACACTGTTGGATATGGGGCTACGAAGCAAACGTCCCACTCGAGTGCCTTTGCTGACCTAGTGTCATCGCCAACTGCGCCTGCGCTGGGCCCGGGAGCATCGCGACTGGTCCATGGATCAGTGGGAGAGAGTTGCCTGGTCAGATGAATCACGGTTTGTCATTCATCACGCCGATGGTCGTGTCAGGATACGCCGTCTTCCAGGCGAACTGTTGCTCCCTCAATGTACAGTAAGTCATACACAGGCCGGTGGTGGCGGTATTATGCTTTTGGGGACGTTCTCTTGGGCGTCTCTGGGACAAGTGGTTGTGGTAGAGCAGACCATGAATGCTACAGGGTATCTGAACATCATTGCGGACCAGTTGCACCCTTACATGGTCTCTGTTTTTCCAGCTGGAAATGGAATGTTCCAACAGGACAACGCCCCGTGTCACAAGGCTAAAATTATGTTGGAGTGGTTCCAGGAACATGATGCTGAATTCCAGTTAATGTCCTGACCGCCTAACTCACCGGATCTCAATCCGATAGAACACATTTGGGATGTCATGGGACGGCAGCTCAGAGTTCAAAGACCACCAATTCGCAATATCTCGGATTTGCGTGACCGTTGCTTAAACATCTGGTACAATCTGTCTCCGGCCATCTACCAAGGACTTGTGGCATCCATGCCAAGGCGGGTTGAAGCTATGTTGCGCGCCAAAGGTGGGCCAACTCGTTATTGACAGGTGGTCATAATGTTTTGGCTCTTGAGTGTATATATATATATATATATATATATATATATATATATATATATATATATATATATATATATATGATACAAAGGATAATACAAAGGATATGATACAAAGGATGCGATCTTTTAATATCTGTATATCTGTGATAAATTTGTAGTAAAATGACAGTGCGATGAAATAACTTGAACGGAATTGCCCTCGTTTGAAAAATTGAGATTTCAATTAAATACAGGGTGTTTCAAAAAGCTGGGTTGATTAGATTTAGCTGGGTTGATTAGATTTTGTAAGCGATGTTGAGAAATAAAGTCTTTAATTGTTATTTAAGTCGTAGTTCTTTGCCACGGGCCTTAATGATGACTGCCTTTTAGATTAACTATTTAGGTAAAGGTTAAGCGGTGTAAGCATGGGAGCATCGTGCCATATATATACATATATATATATATATATATAATATAATATAATATATATATATATATAATAAAATATTCATTTTATTTTAATGTTAAATTCGGACTATAAGACTCCCTCCAATTTTAAGTTTCTATTTTTATGCACAAAGGTGCTTCTTATGGTCCGAAAAATACGGTAATTCTTTATGAGATCAGTGCATAGCATGCCATTGTCTCAAGGAACTTATAAGATTTGCATCTATCTTTCGGTCCTAAAGAGAGTCGCATCAAATGATTTAGCTTGACACAGAGCTATGCAAGATGACTCGATTTTTGTCCCTCTAAAAGTACCGTGGATTTGAGGATCTCTTACCTAGTTGAATAGCATAGATAACATTTTAAAAAATAGATTGGGCACAGTTTCATGAAGTTACTGTTGCCTATCTTCTGAATTCGAGGGGGATAGGGAGATCAGAACCCTTTTAAAATAGCAATACCCACTAATATCTTTGGCCCTCCTCCAAAACTTAAATTTCAATAGCGTTGACTTACCCAAAAAATGGAAGGTAAAACAATGTACTGTTCTGTAACATTATACATTATTTTATATTCTAATATTAACAAAGTAGGCTAACACAGAGAATGAGGGGTAGGCCATACTGTTCAAGCACAATAATAGATGCAATATTAGCATAATGTAGCAGCACAATTATTAAAATTATAAAACTAAGTTATATACAGTACAATTAGGTGCAAAACTGGTGGTTTAAAAAAAAAATAAACTTGAATAATTTTTCTCGAGTAGTTGTTGGCAAAACTCCATAAAAAAATCCTGTTTAATTATGAATGGAAAACTCGTGAATAATTAAAAAACGCGGAGGACAAAATTGAGAAAATCGGGGGGTCAGTGCTCTTGAAACTTTTAGATTATTTTATTCCAAAGTTAGACATTTTTCGACTTATAGACGAATGGACTAAAAAGGTCTATTTAAAATTTCTTAATGTTAAAATAATTTTATTTTGGCGAGAAGCTCAAATTTTGATTTTTTTTACTGATTATAGAAATTTCCATATTACTATATTACAGAAAGACATATTCCCTCGGGGAAGCCTGTAACCCCCTAAGGGCGCGTCTGCAGTTGGCGGATCGGAGAATGCCTCCACTGGAATTTCCAATGGGTTGTAGAAGGGAAATAAAATACCAGTGGCGTAGCGAGGGGAGGGCAAGGGGCGCCAAATGATTCTTTTCACTTAAACTATATATTATATCACTATATGTTTTTAGGGGGGGAGGGGCGCCAAAAAGGTATCGTGCCCCGGCCGCCAGTTATGCTCACTACGTCACTGTAAAATACCTTCCGTGAACCAACAGGTAGAAGTCCAACCTCTTTCGAGGCAATGGTACCCCTCTTCTATGGATGTGCATTTTTTTAAATTTATTCTGAGCTATTCCTAGACAGGACAACAACAACTAAGACATATTGGAGAAGTAAAATTCACAGATAATAGTGAGTGTATTTTTAATGATGCTTTTAAAGTTGTGTTGAAACATTTTGAGCAGCTTTGCCGTGATTTATTTTCGAAAACCTGCACAGCCGAGATTTTTTATCAAGTAACAGAAAGGTTAAACTGGTGTTGTTTTGATTTTCTGACATTTTTCCTCGGTCACTTTTCTTCTTCCACCAGAGGTAGTTGATATTCTTCCCGAATCGCAAAAGTACTTTCAGTAGCTCGTGTTGCGCAAGTAATAATTTAAGTTTTACAATCACGTTACGGTAGCCAGACAAGATTTCGTAAAAAAAAGAACTTATTTACGAAATTTGTAAAATATATATCTTTCAAGGAATACAAGAAAAGAAAAACTGCACACAAGCCTTTTGTTCTTTTCCTTCCAAAATTACTCGGTTCCACAAAGTCTACATTGCAAAAGAGAAAAAAAAATTACCCAGAGAGAAAAAGAGATAAGACATAGGCCCAGAATGATTGATATGAGTTTTCCTCTTCACGTGTTACTTGCAGCGGGGCGTCTCGTTCAGGTAGCAACATTAAAGGGAAAAGACAGATTGAATGGAAATTAATTTTTAATTCTATTCTTAGTATCCTGCTGATTTTGCTATTTTTTAAATGGTCCATTAAAGTCATGATGGATGGGATTTTAATGGGTTGCGCCAAGTATCTATTTGAAAGTATTTTATAAAAGGGAGGGGCTGACTGGTAAAAAAATGCCACCTGACTAATTAACAAGTGTTCAATTTCTATGGTGGTAATAAAGAGGATATATATATAACGTGACAACAAAGATATATAGTAAAATAAGAAAAATATTAAAAATGTTAAGTTACAAATATGAAATGAATTGAACGATGTTGTTTTATATTATTTAGGAACCCTTTCACAGCTGCAGTTTGTTTGATGGCTGAACCAATGGATCAGTGGCCAAGGAAATTTGGTTTCAAATGCTTCTAAAAACTCCATGAGAATGCAGTTAAAATGAGAGACTAGTTTAAAAATTAATGGATTATAACAACAGATTTGTAGCGTACTGCCTCTTAAAGGAGTTATTCACATGAATCTATTTTTCTGTTTTACTTGACAAATATAAAGAACAAATTTTTCAAAACTAGTCGCAGATTTTTGAACTTCCTGGCCATAATTTATAAAAGTAATATTTTAATGATAAAGATAGTCTCTATCTCATAAAAACCCTTTTTCCCACACACAAAAATTTATTTGGAATAAAATTATTCTTACTTCCATAAATCTTAATCTACTGCGATACAAATACCGCGAAAGAATTTTTGTGTCATGATTTTCGGAACTAAACTAAGAAAATAATTTTATTATTATGTTGCACCCTAAATAAAGCTTCCACTCTATTATTTCTGTCACAATTAATAAAGAATGACTGCAAATTTAAAGCATCGAGTATTCATTTCCAATAATGACAGAAAAAAAACTAATTTAATAATATGAAGCTGCTATATGAGATATCGCTCGTATTAATAATTCGGCAGAAACATATAATAAAAACACCATTACTAGGAATTAAGTCATAATTTTGTCTAGTATTACATAGATACAGCAGATGCCCGAAACCGCACAATTAAAGGCTGAAATTTAGCTTAGGTTTTAATAAAATGATAAGCAGGCAAACCGCAAACTCATTTCGCCTTCAATCAGTCGATTCTTGCGTATTAAAACACCTAACTATTGATTAACATCATCATTCTTTAAATAATAAATTCACCCTTTGACAGCGGGTTCTTACAAACAGCCTTTCCTGGAAATTTGTTCCTATAATGCTACGGCAGATCAGCGGAATTTTTAATAATAAATTATTAAGCGTTACTGATATAAGCAGCTGAAAGAAAGTAATTAGGCGACCTGATCTCCAATTTACATACTTTTAGCCCTATTTATGGCATCAGTAGTAATGCACCGATTACATAGACCACCATGTAAGACCACCATACAAGTTCAGTTTTTGGTGCCTTGCTTTGAAACGGCTTGCGTGCTACTGGTCTGAAGTTCGTGGTCAGATTCGGCTTACTGAATATCATGAATTTTTTTGTTGGCATCAATGGCTCGAGCCTTGGTAACAAGAACTAACATAGATTACGAGAATGAAAAAACTGTAGCATTTTCTCCAAGCAAATACAGGGCAATATCATCCATTCAAGAAAACATAGCAAGAAATTTGGTCTCTCCATAGGTATCCTAATTTCATCACTTGGTTTATCGTAAACAAAACCAATGCATGGGAGAATGAAAGAGCCAATATCAATCATGTCTGAGGGATGGTAGCCAAAAAATGAAGGACCCTTCTATAATGTGTGGTAGTGTGTGTGTTTTGAAGCTGTTCTTACCATTTTAAATCTAGTTCGAAAACTTCAAAATTGCTTCTGAATTCAAAAGCAAAATTTAACCTGAGAGTACTTTACTACACTATTAAAACCTCACAGTGGAAAATCCCCTCCTTGTTAAAAGATCGTAAAATTTAAAACACTGAATCCAGGTGACAGTTGAGCTCACGTGTACCTATTTCAAAGAATACATAGAAAAGTTCGCAGAATTGTCCCCCTCCCCCCCCACACACACACTTCCCCTTTAACGTGGAGAGAGCATGGTTTTTCTTCAGAAAGGTATTATCAAGGCATCTCTGGTGAACCGTACAGCAAACTGAAGCCGCCTCATATTAGGGTGTGCTGCGTGCAGATAATAGTCTCCCGTGTTTTCGAATGTTAGACCACAATGCGGTTCTGTTAAGCCTTGTTCAACAATCTAAAGAGATCATTTGAAGGAAGCACTGCAAGTTTTCTCCAACCAGTCTTTATTCCAAAGAGGGACGTAGTAATGAAATAGGGAGTGATGTACTGCCCGCTAAATTTAGATTTGGCCGAGCTCTTGTTTTCAGAGCGCATTAAGACAATTTAGTCAAGCAGAAAAACTTAGATGATTTATCTAAATTGAAAAAAAAAACTAATTCATAAACAGAGGAATCGTAAATAAAATGATCAAAAAAGAAATACCACTAAATAGTGTTTTAGATAAATATATCCCAGCCACACATACAAATGTACATACATTTCTTGTAATTATTTTTTTGAAATAGTTTTAAAGTTAGTACTTATCTATATCTATTGAATTCTCCTTTATTTGTTAAATTAATATCACGCACTCACACATAACAAATGTACATACTTTTCTTCTAATAAAAATTTTTGAAATAGGGCTAATGTTAGTACTTATCTAAATCTATTGATTTTGTCTTTATTTGTTAAATCGACTGGAAAAAGGAACTTAAAAAAGCACACGCGTTTAATAAATTTTAGTATTTTCATTGCCAGTGAACCACAATTTAGTAATTATCAGTATTTAACTGTTTCAGCTTGTTTCTCATGCAAAATTGATTTACGTAAAGCCGTATTTCAAATCAGAAGGTTTGAAAAATAAAATCACCCATGGACATAAATGATAAAACGAAATAACAAATGCTGATCGATGAAAACGTAACTTGTATAAAAATATTTTAGTATTTACATTGTAAAATATGCGTCCACGTTATCGGAAGGAAAACTGACCTGGATAATTTCAAGTGTCATATCTCCATTACTCACCGATAAACAAATTGTTTTCGTGTTGTTCTGAGAATGTGTGACAATAAGATAATGTTTCTACACCTGAATCTATGAGTACGCGGTCTAAGTCAAAAACATTCACCAGTCATTGCGATAAAACTCTGAACAAGTGGTTTTTTTCCATACCAAATTCAAACATTGCCATTGGCTATATCATTATTTTGGCTTCTCGAGGTCTGAAAAAAAATGCTAGTGAGATATTCGTAATGACCATAAGATTATTATGTAGGATGTGTCTGAATTTAGATAAGACTAACACGCTTTAGATTAAGGACGGGCAATTATTTTGACAAGATAGTCGGAGGGAAAATAAAAAAATACTGCACACTGATAAGCTTCTAAGAAGGTAGGCTATTTTTGGGCGAATCACTGAAGTCAAGAGAACATTTTTTACACTTAATTACCCGCATTTAGGCTTATCTAACAAGATTATCGGAGAACAGATTTTATTAATTTTTTTCCCACCTTGGAAAATTTTTAAAATGCTTCCTTTTTCCTACATCCAAGCAAGGGCTTGAATACTCAAGTATTTGTTGTTAATTTCAACGCTAAATATTAAACGTTAAAATTCAATACCATAAAACAAATTTTTCACTGAAGTTCATCACAAATGTGTCCAAATTTAGACCGATTTTTTTAAAAACTAATGTCAAAAACGTTCTAAAGAACCAAAAATAAATGTATTTCAACTCACTCGATTAAATTACAAAAGCCTCAAAGTAGTATGGTGGAATCAAAGCAATTTTTCAAAACTATGCAAAATAAAGCTGAGCTCTTCAATACAAAAAGGTCAAAATACAAAAAAACTCCATATTTTCATCAACTTGAAAGAAGAGTTAACATTGAATTCTTATGTCCGTCTCTCTGTCTCTTGCGTCCATAATATCTTTTCCATAATTTCTGAATAGAAATTCTTCACGTGCGTGCGTTGCAAAATCAAATACGTGTTCAATACTTTGCCACTATCTTTCCCATGCCGTGTTAACCAGTTTAACCACAAAATTGAAAATTGAAAATTGAACTAGTATCAAACCAATTTTACATTCTGAGACGAGCAGAGTCCTAGGAAAGTAGACTGTGGAAGACCTACTGAAGAAAAGCTGTATACAAGAAAGCAAAGTTATTGCTACAAGGTATCAGCTACAACCGCTACCGCAATGATGGATTTGATCAGAGGAACAGTGTACAAAATTAAGACTTTCCAAAGAGAGAAAAATGGAGAGCCTCCCTTTCAACCATGAAGCTAAAGACACTAGATAGACGGCGGCCGTCATTTTGACGGTTTCGGACATACTATTGAGCGCCGTGTCTGTATTTATGTCCTCTGGCTTCTAAAATTTTATGACTTTTACTAATTTTACACGAAATATACAAACACATTTACAAAATTATATTCGATAGTAAAGAGGGGTAGAAAATGCGTTATAAGACTGAAATCAGTCGATTTGACGTCAATATAGAAAACAGGCAGAAATCTTTAAAATAATACCAGTCAAAAAGGTTAGTTACTTTTCGTCTCTTTCCCCTTTTGCAAATAACAAAAATATTGGCTCTTCGGAAATAGTGGTGTTGAAAAATGAAGACTGCACAAACCATGCATATATTTTTACGGATAAACCATACCAGATTGTCAGCTCGGCATACCTACATAAAAATATATCTAAATATATATACTAATTTATTATATATTGGTATGAAATAGTTCAAAATTAAAAATAATTAACCATTAATAAAATTAAATGCTTTAAATTCTTGATTTTATTTTTAAGTGTCAAATTGACGGCATTCTATCTTTTTAGTAAGAAAAAAATTCCTGTCTTTCTAGTGTTAAAGAATGTCGGTGGAAAATTGGGATGATATGGTCCAGCTAAATGGATATTCCGAATAAAAATATTAAACCCAGTCAGAGAACATCAGCCGAATTTAACACCAGTTCTATTGTAAGCATAATGGTTGAGAACTAAAGTTAAATATTTTAAGACGTGTTGTACCATGAAAATTCTTTACTGCTGTCAATGGGAAAAAAACTCTTCATAGTCCTGTCATCAAATGCAGAGAGCTCTGACAGCTGGATTTATTTTGATGTTATTTATTTATCACTTGATAATTTATCTGGTTTAGCAGAAATTATAAGTCATTTAGTTCCCACCATAAGATTATGTATACAACCGTCTGCTCGTGCCAATTTCGAATGGCTTGTTTCAGTTATTCTAATGTATACAGACGAGACTGTAACGTTTGATATAAAAGAATTATGACCTTTGCCATTTTTAGAGGTCGGATAACATTTAAAAAATAGTTTAGCAATCTCTGATACCATGGCTAATCATATTCATTGATTCAGATCTGTGGTTTCAGAGGAATAATGCTCTCTACCGTTATACAAAAAATTAATTCGTGGCTGGTTTCACACGCGATGAAGTTAATACAGCTGTCCCGATGGGTTTCCATGCATGCAGGTTCAGAATTCTATGATTGAACATTTATTGGCAATTCGTGAGGGAAGATTAGCTTACGATTCTTTCTATCCAGACTTGTAGGCTTCTGGACCATCATCGACATGCATACAAGTCTATAGGAAGTTAAGAACTATAGATAACACACACATGTGCGCGAGTATTTAAAAAATGTATAGCTGTAAAACCCAATCAATTATTTTAAAGAGAGGCTGATTACAGAATATTTCGTGAAGTTGTTCACTTAACTCCTGTTTTATACAACCTTTATCCCTAACATAAGATTCTTAATAATCTCCCTTATCCTCAGTTTACAATTTTCAACTATCTCCAACCTGTATATTACGATTCCATTTAAAAAATTGGTCGACAGGTAACCTATACTTTTTGTGCACCAACAGTTACGCAACCTTGAGTTGCGTTGAAATACAGTAACCATCGCTTATAGTGATCAGTGGTTATAAAAATCAACCATTTATAAGAATCAATATCGCAAAAACAAAAACAAATGTATTATTTCCATGTTAAAATTTTCGCTTTAAAGAATTAATCCACCGGTTTTAAGAATCAGTTTACACTCTTCGCTTTCCTTTCATTTTTTCAAAAAAGCCACTTAAACCCTCCAAAGTTACGAAGTTTTTCCTTTATTCTTTTTAAAAGAAAGAGTGATAAAATGGGATGGAATTCAGTCGCAAAATGCATCCCTTTCTTTGTTAGACATAACACAATAGTTTCCCCTTAAACGCTTTAGCTAAACACTGTCCGATTAGCTTGACCCAGGGGCATCCTACCCGTGCGGATCCGATTTCACTTTTATCCACAGACAAACAAAGACAAGGACTCTTTTTTCCCACCTCCCACATCCTGAACCCTGAAACACATAAATCTTCGGGGAAGTGTCCACTATCACTTAGAAAAACGTGACATTATTAGATTCAGCACGTTATCAAAACGTGAAACGTAAGCTAGAAGGTGAATCTTGGCCTGAGACTATTGGTATTGAAAGAGGTATAAACAGCCTCCTGTAAACTTCATTACGTCAAACTACCATAGAAGACTTTTTCTTGCACCCTTCCTGTAGTGGAAATGTTAAACTGTTAAGCAGGTATGTTGTAACAAATATTGGATTTTTTTCTTCTCTTACTATAATCACGTGTATCTACTTATATGTATAGAAATTAAGTTGTATTTTTAAAATTATAAAAATAATTTCAATAAAAGATAATTAACGTAAATTAAAGAGTATTGTATTGTAAATTATCTAATATATGTATATATAGGTGTGTGTGTTCCTGTCCAAAAACCTAAATTTCGGTTATAAGAATCAACCGCTTATAAGAATCAAAAACAATAATAACAAACGTGATTCTTATAAGCGGAAATCACTGTACTTTAATTGATCCTTCTTGAATTATATTATGCATATGAATAAAGTATCAGGAATGTACGGTGGAAATAGATACAGTTGCAGAAATATCAGTCATTTTACTCAGGCATTTCTTCCTTCTAATATCGTGAACTTTTAATCATTATATTTTACTAACGAGACCCACAACAAGTTTGATATTTAAAATCTTCTGCGCACCAGCTATGCACAAATCACAAATGTCTTCCACAAGAAAAATATTATTAATGTGAAATTATTTATTATTCCTTATATTTTTCAATCCTTACGTTGAGTTACTTTGAAAATAAAGTAAAGAAGAACTATAAGTAACACAACCATATCAACCAAAAATTACTCATGATGATGAGCTATTAAGTAGTTCGAAACATGTAGTCATCCTTTTTAATTTACTGTGGAACTGAAGAAGTGTTAATTACGAGCGAGTTTTCCACAAGTTTCATGTAGGACGAACTAATTCTTCTACCTTTTAATCTCAAACTAACATACTTTATTTCTAGGATACTCATAATTCATACTGAGTTTAAATCACGAACGTTTAAGAAGTTGTGTAAAATGCGGGATTTCTTTTTCTTGTCGACCTACGAGTTTTTATTCAGCAAAGTAAAAAGACTATACGAATCACGAAGTCATTGGATTTCTATAAAGGACTCGCGAAAATTACTTCTGGGGAATTTAACACCCGCATTCACAGATTCCTATAGAGATATATACTATTCATTATAATCAAGTTCTAAATTTGCAAGAAAAAATATGAGAATCTGGACAATTTTTCTACGGAACCACCAATTTCTCAAGCAGCAGAAAACTATGTTTTGTCCCTTTCACTGAATCATTTACGCGAATCCTATGCACCAGTTTTATTTGGAAACACTGCATCCCAATTTCCCACAGCTATTATTTCATAATAAAATTCCGACGTTTATCCATTTATAGAAATGAAGCACGAGACTAATTACCTTAATCACTACTTGCAAGGGGTTATTCCCGCGACCTGCTCTCTTTCTTTCTTTTTTCTTTTGATCCCCTAATTTCCAACAAGGAGAAGATGTCTATTGAGTTGCCATAAAAACAGCGACGAAAACAATTATGAGCGGGCACATCCCTTTTTCTACGGTTCACTACTATTATCGCAAATCCTAAATGACTCCGAGCTGTGAGGTAATTATACCGTGGTACGAAAAGATAAGTAGGAAAGAAGGGACCTATCGCTCAGGGCCGCAACACTCGATTCGCCACACCTTTTATCCGGACGAAATCGGCAGGGTTGCCAACATGGCCAGAGACACCGGGTGGAATTGTTCTCTCAATCGTCTCGCATCCGAGGGAGGGCGGCCCAGCGCGCCCACACAAGACGCAAATGGGTCCAGCTCGGATTCGGCATTTATCCATGCCAATTTATTAGCCTTGTTTGCGAAATGCTAGCGGCCAGTGTATATATATAAAAAAAATTCAAAAATTATTCCGCGCGTCGGAACAAAGGGAGTTCTTTTTGGCGTAAAGCGTGATCTCAGGAAAAGTGCCCCAAATTAGCATGTTGGGAGACAATTTCACTTATTTCATTCGTAACGCTTTCTAAGCTTTGTGGAAAAATTCTTGCTTCTTGTTGTCATGTTTGGGAAAATAACTGCGTATAATTGAATTGAAACGAATGAAATCAGTTTGGGCTTGGGTGTACCGTTGAAAATAAACCCCTCCTTATAAGTCTTTAACCTTTTCATTACGGGGAGGGATAGCATGTATCCCAAGAATATGGGCCCAAGAATGAATATATATATATATATATATATATATATATATATATATATATATATATATATATATATATATATTGTGAAGAATCCCTTGATTCTCCCAATTTAGAGCAAAACCCTCTCATTCAATTCACGTCCCAACAGAAGGCTTAACCATGGAAACCCGAGACGACGCAGCTAGAGAACAGAGCGGCGGAACAAAGTGCTCCCCGACAATACCAACCTCGAAGCGAGGCGCCAGTGTGTCTAAGACTTAGACATAAAGTTGAAAGGACATTAGTTCCGGTCAGCCCCTTGATTGATGATGATCGGGGAAAATGAATCGTCTTTAAGTGATCAGCTGATCTAGTGGCGAAGGAAGTGTTTCGCCAATCGGACCTCCGAAAAGTGATGTCACTTTAAAGGCACCAATTAAAACCCTTTTAAATATCGAGCGATCGCAGCTTTAGAATTTCGAGTTGCGTCGCTGCGAACTAACAAAATTCAGTTAGCGCCTAGACCTGCATCTAGAAGGTCGCTACTCCGGCATTGAAGCCGTAGATTACGATTCTTTATAAGTCCTCGTGCGAGGCAGAGCATCCCGACTCCCTGTCGTCTTGTTTCGAGAAGAAACAGTTCTAGTTATTAGAGATAGCTCCTAGACCTGCATCTAGAAGGTAGCTTCTCCGGCATTGCAGCCGTGAATTAAGATTTCTTTACAAGTCCTCGTGCGAGGCAGATCATCCCGACTCCCTGTCGATTTGTTTCGAGAAGAAACAGTATAGCTATTAGAGATAGCTCGTTCTTTAGATCTCAGAAGTATCTGGACAATTGATTATCGGCCGAGCACGTGATTCCAACAAAGGATATAGTTGAGCGCCCTAATTTCCTGTGTAAGAAGCCAAAGAATTTTCGCGGTTAGACTTCTGATATGTACTGATGGTTTGCATCTTAGTTCCCGACCGTCATCTCTAGAACATGATATTATGTGTAATCATCCTAATGCACCAATCTCTTCTCATTATAATTAAATCATTTCGTTTAATATATCACTTGATTGTATCGTCGTCTTTTACGCTACCAGTCGGCGAATTCTTTACAATCTATACTAATATATAAAGAGAGAGAGAGAATTTTGTATGTGGAGGGTAATCTCTGGAATCACTGCACCTATTTGAAAAATTCTTTCACTATTTGTAAGGTACATTATTCCAGATGGACATAGGCTATATATTATGTATATCTGATCAGTAAAATGAAAGTTAGGGGCCTAAATGTTGAGCTGATGCTTCAGCTTTACAACTTTTCCCAACCATAGTCAAGTAACCATAGCAACACACCGAACAATATTTTCATTTATTATCAGTAAAACATTTAACATTTGAATTTTCTTCATCGACCATAGTCAAGAAACCATAGCAACACATCAAACTAAATTTTCATTTATTATCAGTAAAAAATTTAATATTTTAAAGATTCAAGTGGAGGAGGTATTGATAAATACAAAAATGATTTTTGAAATTGGCAACGTTTAAGGGTATATTGAAGAAAATTACATTTGGAACTACGCTTTTTATTGAACATTTAAGGTAAATAAAAGATTTACAATTTATTGGCTATCAACTGGAAATTTATTGGTATAATATTACAGAACTTTATTTAACTACGGGAAAATTCCTTTACTCAAGGCCAATTATATGTTGGTCTCTCTAGGTCAGGAAATGCGGAGAATCAATTTATTTTAAAACCTCAGAAAAACGAAAAATGTGGTATACTGTGAAGTTTTAAAATAAATTATACCTACCTAATATCTACTTAAGATAGATAATTGTTCAACCCGGACAAAGTTGGGACAGGCCGCTAGTATATATATATATATATATATATACACACATACATACATATATATATATATATATATGTATGTATGTATGTATGTATGTATGTATGTATGTATGTATATATATATATATATATGTGTATATATATATATATATATATATACACATATATATGTATACACACACACACACACATATATATATATATATATATATGAAATTTCCCGTTCTAAAGGGGGAATCGGATAAAATGGTCCCCATAAGCTAAAGGTTAATAAGGTGTTACATTAATTCCAATAAAGCTTTTAAAGATTTAATATCCATACTCTTTAACTTTGGGCATTTGAAATATTAAATTTTCCGAATATGTTGTCTAATTTTATTTTCCGTGTAATCAGTCCCAAACTCATTGACTGGTTTCGAATGCTATAGCCATCTTGTACAACAAGGTGATTTAACTGAGCGGAACCTATAGCTTAAAGCTGATTCCGAAAGGCTTCAAATACCCATCCTACTGTGGGATTCGAACCCGCAAACTTTGGTTTCGAAAACTAGCGCATTACCTATTTGGTCCGGTCCAAGTAATCACAAATGATTCAAAGAGACCTACCTATAACGACAATCTAGGTTACCAGGAAATATACAGTTATATATAAGGGTCAACCCCATACAATTCATAATGGAAGGTTTTTAATATGAGCTTAAGACTTCTAATGATATTATGTTAAAACTTACATCATAAAATAATTTAAAATCTAAGGACTAAAAATTGACATCAATCAAATCATAGAATCGCCGTTCAAAAACTTAATAATAAAAGTATTTTGATTGTATTTCAATTAATGTAGACGTGTAAAATAGCAGAAATAAAAGGTAATCAATAATATTTTAATTTTTTCCTTATTTATTCTCAATTTATGCTGCTTCCATTATTCGTTATCATCAATGACCACAGACTTCTCTTCCCCATTACTTACTTCCAAGGCATCCACAGAGTCAGCCTTGAAATTCTCGTTTCCTAACATGGTTGCTGAATTTTTCGTATGTCGGAGGTCAATTTATTGGGTGATCTAATTTCCTGGGGCAGCCTAAAAGTTTTTGTGCTGACATATTAATTCAAAGCCATTCGATGAGTCTATTTTTTCGAAATGGAATGTTTTGAATTGGTCGGATAAAGGCACTTGACTTGTAGGAAACTAAGGCACGCATAAAGCTTCTTGGTTTCCTGAGGTTAAAAATATACTCTAAGACTGGCTGCATTTTTCTTTGCAGTATTCATCAGTATAAACAGATTATGAAAGATATTGTTTTGGAAAGTCTTGTATGCAAGACTTTTTAAAAATCGAAAGAAAGTAGCCATATATCAGTTCAACTAAAAGCATTTTAATCAAGTTGGATTCACATGAACACCATGGGAATTCCAGGGTTCTGGACTACGGAAAATATGGTTACAGATAGGTTTATCTCCTTTGCAATATCTTTGCTACCAGGTTTCGTTGTATGAGTATATAAAGCAGTCGTGTACGGATCTTGCTCGGAGACTAGTTATAGGGACTTGAGGATGGTCCCTCTGGAAAGTAACAGGCAGCACCATGTCAATAACGATAACTATTTTACGTTTTTGACACCATATATTCAATTGTCTCCCCAAACTGGGGCATTAATTTTAAAAAGGCAGATACATATCATCCACTTAAACTGATCGACTGATTAAGTAAACTTTAAGTAGCAGTTAAAATAATTATTTTGGTTGCCGAATTTGAAGACAATTAGGAAATGAAAGTTGAGAAGTTGAGTTAATAAAACCACCGATTATATTTAAATATACTTATTTACAGTAACAGACATATATTAAATTTATTAAAATACTTTTACTTAAAATTATAGCGTGTTAATCCTAATGTAGAATATATCTAAAAAAATTGCAATCAGTGTTAATTGTCATTAAAATTTCTCATTCTCAATCTTTAAATTTAAAGGTAGGAATAAATCGGAATCTTTTTAATAGTGTAAATGAGAAATTGATAAGAAAGGATTTTAATACTTAACCTTTTCATAGAAACACATTAAAAGCAATAAAATTCTTTATTTCGCTGTAAATATTTTTAAAGCGAAAGTCCGTGGAAAAACAAAATAATCAACAAATAATGCCCAAACATGGTACGTGTTACGATATATCTCTAGTATACATGAAAAATGTACTTTAAAATGCAAAAATAAAAACATTTCCAATTAATATTTTAAAACTATCATATTGAAAATGTAAACAAATGCTGTGTAAGATCCCTGGGATACTTTCACAAGTAGAAAATTAGTGTGCTAACATACCGTTTAACTTTCTAAAACTTCTTTCAAACTATCTTTTAGAAGGTGATGTTAGAAAGTAGAATTTTCGAGATACTAATTATAACATATGGACAAATATAACAATTGGGATATATTCACATACACTGCGCAAACATCCGCTATTTCCTTATATATCCTTCGTGGAAATTCTGTTCATTAAATGCTGATATATATATTCTCGGGGTATCGAATAATATAGTAAATACCATTTACATGCAACTAACGTATATTCGAGCCGTGAAAACAAAGATGGATCCACAAATAATGTGTTCCTAAAGATGACAGTATATTAGCAAACAGGCCCACGAACCAGTTGTTTCTTGTTTCGTCCACATCAAGTCAATTACTAACAATCAAATGGCGACGAATAAAACATATCGTGCCGCCTGCTAGGTGACAGATTGGCTGATTGGATATGCTGATGAAAGCGCTATCAGAGGATCTCTTCCGACAGCCAACATCAGCAAAATCCTAATAAAGCAGTGACACAGATGGCGAATGAATTGCGATTTACATGTGAATGTCTTGTCTGATCGCTGTCGAAGAGCTATGTGGTTGATGGTCCGTTGAACAGATGAAATAGATAAAGATTGTAGGCAACCATATAAGAGAAGATTTTAGGGAATCGTCTTCCTGTTCACGATTAATTATTAATATGTGAACAAGAAATCGATCATTTGGAATTTCTAGTGCTGTAATTGAGTGCGTTCAATGCGATAACTGATCTTAGATAACTGATCTTAGTGCGATCAACACAACAGATCTTAGTTCCATTTTCTATCGGTATACCTTCCATTTTCTTTGGTGCCATTTTCTTCGGATGATACCTTTGTAAAGCTATTTAAGATGAAAGACATTAGCAATATATGAATAAACGAATTAGAAAAATATGAATGTCTTGAACTACAACTAATATGATTCTTCTAAGCAAGTGATGCGGCATTAAAAATGACAACAAAGTTTTAAATATAGAATGTTGAAATTTTTTTCTAATTTTTGCATGTTATTGACAAAATAATGACAAACTGATTCAGCCTCTGACATTCGCGTTTACTTATTATTTGCCTATACATATGTTTTTTCCTAATAAACTGTAGATATCCTGCATAGAAAAGAGATTACCCTCTATGGATGTTACTACTAAAAATTTGAGTGGAATGTTTGTTATAAAAAAGTAATAAATAAATAAAATGAATAAAGTGAAAACTCGATTAATTCTGATATTTCATGAACATATGTTCTTATGATAAAATTCTAAACAGAGTGTTGGAACACACCTAAAACACTTATATAAAATCTCCAGCTTACCCAGCTGCAAAGGTTTTGTTCTTGTGATGGGTTCCTCATCACTGAATAGCCCACAAGTACGTTGGAGAGGAAAGAAATCCAAAAGCTCTATTAGTCACCGACAAGGTGTAGTCAATCCAGCACACAATGAATCTTTCACTATTTGAGTTGCAAATTTGCACCAAAAACTGCTGGAAGATGGCTCGCTGATATACTTGATTCGCCCCCCCCCCCCTAATAGTCGAATACGTGAGGTGTAAATTGGAAACCAAATATAACATTACTTTTTACAAAATCATGATACATTCCCCTAATTGACAGTCCCGTTTAATGCTTTTTTTAGGTCTTTAATGTTAATTAGAGATTTCTAGCTGACACACGATAGTGAAAACAGCTAAACTTAAATCCTTTTCTGGAAGACGCCACCAAATTCCATTCACTAGTTCTAAACGAGCCAGCAACATTCCTAAATTGTGTTTTTATACTTTATGAGCAAATGCATTTGTTTAGTATTCCGTCTGTCAACAAACACAAAAACAAACAAGCAAACAAATAACGGGTTCTTTGATTGCTGAAGGCACAGGCAACCCTATCAAAGAGTATTTTTGTCTGCGCAAATTTATATTTATATTCAATATTTGTATAATATCAAAGAAAAAACGGTTAAAAATACCAGTAAAAGTAGAGGCAATCTCTTTCTAGTTGGAACTATAGTTACACTGAAGTACCAATTCTATACTTGACGATCCTGCATGCAATTTAGATAGCACTCAATGGGCACAAATATACAGACATTTCAAAATAGGATATTTTTGATCCCTTAACAGAAATTTTAAAAGAACACTTGTTGTATGATTTGCGTGTGTCTGTACAAATATCGAAGTACAGTAAATTCATAAGCTTTGTAAGGGATAAATAATGTTTCATACAGAGGACAGCTCATAATTTCTTTTTATTAAAAGAGTAGTCACATTACACCAAGCTTCATTTTGACCCTACAAATGAAATACTGGAGTGTGTATTTAGGTTTGTCTCTCTCAGCACGACCATAAACATTCTTAGATAAAAGTCTTCTCCAAACAACCGTGATTCATTCACAAAATGAAAAGGCCTACGCATGTTCGTTACTTCCGTCATGGTAGACTCCGATGTGCGGCATCTTTCCTTATATTCCAGTCTGTTTCACTTCAACTCAAATTCCTCCATATATGGACTCAACAATAATTTCAAGAATCTCACACTGCCTTAAGGCAAAAACCCCACCTTCTGTGTAAGAGGTATGAAATGAACGAGGTAGACAATAATTACAAAGCACTAGTCTTAATTGCTGATTGTCAGTAGAAAGGGAACTACAAAATAAACTCTCAACAACTGCTGGCAACATTTTGCAAAGAAGAAATTGGACATTTTTTTGGTTTGTGTAAGTGTATTTTGTTTAATCTTTCCGCTCTTTTATCCGTTGCTTAAAGGATTGGTGAATAAGACAGCTAAAGATTAAATTGTTTTGGTCACGACCAGTTAATGAATCGGCAAAATTTTATGAAAGCATAGTTAAGATGAAAACAGGTCAAAATAGCCGGCATTGTGGTAAATATAAAAACAGCGGGTGCAGAAAATTACCGTTAATTATTTAAGTGACAGTTATTGCGACAGGGAAAGGTAACGCTATAATGACGTCTCGAGTTCTCGATAACTAGGTTCCTTAATACACACACGCATTCATGAATGTATTAATAAATTTAAGGGAATGTACACAATGTGAATGATTTACGAAAGGTGTACAATGTAATGAAGAGTTTTAAAAATCGTTGCAATTAAATATAAATAAAGCCGTTAGATTATTTAAAAATAAGGGATACCAAAGTTTTTGCTCAAATCAGATTTATAGTTTTGCCCCAAAATTCCCTGGAATATAAATTATTAACCAAATGTTTAACCCTTTGAGGGGCACCGTTTGCACAGTGCAAACGCCTAAAACTAGTCTCCTTTTTCACTTCTATACAATGTATTCCAGTTAAATGAGCAGAAAAATGGTTAGTACTACCATCTGTTATCAGTTTAAATAAGTAAAAACATTTTGCAACCTTTAATTGGTAAATATTTCAAGATTCTTTAAGTTAAAAAAAATCAGCAAAAAATCTGCACCCTGCAAACGGGGGAGGTTGTTTGGCCCTGAAAGGGTTAAGGAGAATTTTCTCAACCAAACTGAATAGAAATCCCAAATTTATTCAAAAAATTAATTCCCAGTTTTATTTTTCACAGTTTTGTTCAAAGTCTACTGTAGAGTGTTTTCTACAATACACTTTCAACATAACTGAAAGCCAAATCGGTAGCATAAAAGAGGAAAGTTAAGATTAAGATAGTGAAAGGGATTTTTTGCAGTTACTTAAAGAACAAGCTCAACAAAGAAAGGCAATATAATTTGATATGATAGTATGAATTTCATGTGTTTCGAAATCAAGAAATCTAAATCAGAAAATAAACACTTCATTGTTCAGATCTTGGAACACGCACGCAACGTGCTAATGTTAAAATATTAAAAGTTAGATTGCTAGTATGAATGACCAATATATTCAATAACATTTACTGAAAAATCAAAAAGTGGAGGCTAGAACAGGAAAAAAGCACATAATTCCTTATTTTGAAACACAGACTCACGTTTCAAATTTTTCGAAATTTATAACAAAACGTTTAAGATGTGTTTCCTCTGCCAACTCAGGGGCAACCACGGTTTTATTCAAATAAAATCATTTTAATGAAATGAATGAGACTGCAATATAAATTGAATGAATGAAAAATAAAGACTGTGGCGTGGGATGTAAGTGAAAGCCAAATCGGTTCCATAAAAGAAGTAAGTTAAGAAGAAGGTACTGGAGATGAAAGACCTCTTCTGTGATCTCAGTTAAAAGACAGCACTCAGTTCAAAAATGACAAGGTCGTTTTATAACGCAGAATGAACGAGTACGGCACTAACTGATTGGATCTTCAGAATGCATCATTAGAAGACTCTCAAATGAGCAGTTCATTCGGTGGGATTCAATGAAGAATCAACTAGTGACAAACTAAAATAGGGAAAAGACATTAATGTCATTATTTCGAAACACACGTACAACTTTCAAATCCTTTCGAGAGCGAAAAGGAAGATCTAGACCAGTTATTCCCAACTGTTGTGCCGCGGTACTTTAAAGTGCCGCCAGATTCTTTCGGAGATAAACAAAAAATATCAGTAGGGTCCTCTTAAAATAAATATTAAGTTGATATCAAACATTTGTTCTCTAAGCACCAATCGCAAGTCTCCCATTAATAAAGCAAAACTATTCTTAGGGATTTCCACTGTAGTCCTCTTGTATAATATTACACTGAATCACATGGCTATTTTAGAAACTGTATTAATATATTCTATTCTGGTGTTTGCCACTTATATCTTTTAATAAATGAATAATATCAGCAATGGAGTCAGTATTTATCTGTATTTAAATTTAACATTTTCCTAACATAAATTCCACTTTGATTTCATATTGAAAAAAATTGAAAAAAAGAACTAACTAAAATCCTAACAAGTGTGCTGTAAACGTAAAAAGATTGGGAATCCCTGATGTAGACCAAGAATTTCCAACTTTTATCATACGACAAAAGTGAAAGCCAAATAAGTGACATAATTAGGATAAGATACTACAAATGAAATGCTTCTTCCGGCGTTCAACTTGAAAGAACAGCCCTCATCCCAAAATGACAAGTTTATTTGATAGCCCAGAATAAACAGCCGACGACGCGTGGACACGTAGTGGGGCATGTTTGAATTCTCCAGAACACTAATCGTTTCGAAGAGACATAAACGACCAGTTCACTCGATGACATTTCATGAAAAATTCATGAAAAAGTGACATCCCAAGAACCGGAAATTCCTTATTACGGATCACACGCGCAAATTTCAGATCTTATTGAGGGAGAAAGGGAAGAGAGCTCTACCAAGAACTTTCATCTTTTCTCACCTCCAGAGTTATTAGTGACGGCGCCATCTTCGGGCCCCGCCCCAGATCGCCGTTACTGGGTCACACCAAATCACCGCTATCACTTCCGTTTCTATGAGATCTTACCATCCATCACTCAACGGGCCCTGCTCCATCCCGCATCTCGGAGAGCCATCGGCAAGTCACGGGGGAGTGCCCGGCTATATCCCGACGCGGCTCCATTGTTAGAACAACGCGTTGTAATTACACGGCAGTTCGATATCTCGCTTCTGTTGATGAGCGCACCTGTAGCCAGGCTCCGCGCGAGGCCAGGGGGTGGACTTGGAAGAGGTACAGAGGAATGGAGGGTTGTTAGCGGTTTTAGTTTTAGAATATTAACTATTTTAATTGTCCACGAGGCGGCTTCTAGGAGTGGCGAGACCCAGAGGTAGAGGCAACACGCCTCCAAATTCTCAAACACGCCAATTGTCTTTAAACGTTGTTGCCAATTGTCTTAAGCGTTTCCCAAAGTGATAAATCGTTCGCAGCTACTTATCGCTGGTACTTTACAAGAAAACGAACGGCCAACCAAAGTAGGCTCAGAATGTGAGAGATTTAAAGGCATTTATTCAGGTGTGGTACGCATTTCCCTTTATCTATGACTCAGAATTAAAATATATAAGGAATTGAATCGTCAGCGAATTCTTAGGCAAATAGTTCGACGTGTATTGTTTCATTTATAACGCTACTCAACGGTAATCCTCTTATCCTGATTAACTTTAGATAATATCATAAAGGATTAAAGACTAACGAAAGATGTTCAGAACTTTAGATAATATCATAAAGTATTAAAGACTAACGAAAGACGTTTCAGGACGCGTAAAAAAATTTTCTGTTAATAGAAAGAAATTTAGAAGAAATAAATGCACATTGGCTGAAAGGATGCAACTAGATAACGATATAAACTGATCCACTTTGTGGTCTTTGGAGCGCTGTGTAGTATTTAAATAAGTGAGTGCTAAGATGACGATTTAGAAACGTTACAAACATCCATTCTAACTGCAGGACTCGAGCCCAGAGATTTTGGTTCCGATGGATAACGCCCAAGGCGTTTGTTCATCATACTGCTCGGTTTAAATAGTAAGCGCTACGTTTGTATTTCTAACGAGCACAGCAACTGTGGGATTAGATTTTTGAACTTACTATGGCTCTTCAGCCTGACTTAACCTACAAAGTCAATTCAGTGTATTTGCTGGTTATGACTCCCTTCAGTGAATTACTCTAAATTTTTATTGGTGATGGATAAGGTGGAGTCAGTTCAGCCCCTAAAGGTAAAAACCATATTTCATAAATTATGGTACAAAATTCAGTCTGTTTGACAAAAAGAATTAGAACTATCCATGCCTATTTTTATATGACTGACTCCTCTTAATAGTGTGAGTTCCATGCAATTTTATGATGTGAACTAGTTCAGTTTGTATTACCAAACGTTTAAATCTCCAAGATGAATCAAAGTTTTTAAGTAGAAAAATAATGTTGCCTCCAAAAATATATATAAAGGTGCAACCCCCTCATTTATTAATAAACAAATATGGAAAAGATAACTTAGGCACTTTCACCACAGTTTAATGGGACAGTACATATTTGACTTGCGAAAAATAATAGAAAATTGACTAAGATTTCATAATTTTTAACAAATTAGACAGTGAAGCAAATTTAATGAAAATTTCTGAAATGTTAGATGAGACATAAATTGTAGCAACAAAAATAATATCAGATTAATGTAAATTATTTAAATTAATTAGGAAAACTTGCTTAAGTAACATGTTTTCCTATTTTCATAATTGCCATTTGTCACTGCGCGCTTGATAACTGATGCTAATTTTAATTTATTGACATGAAACACACTTCAATTTAAAGAAAACATTTATCTTGACATATTGACTAAAAATCTTTTAATTACCTTCATTTTAAATACTTATAATAACAATTAGTAAAAAAAAATTAATAAAAAATTTTTCATAAAACCTTTTGTAAAATTTTTACTACGGAAGATAACTCTAAGCTTTTACATCCTTTAAGTCATTTTATGTAAAAAGGTTAACATTAACTTGTGTTGAAAATTTCAAGCATTTATATCGAATGGTTTTTCAGATATCGTGCGTGCAACGTCAGAAAATCATATTTTGAGATAAATGCGCTTAAAGTTAAAATTTTCTATAAAAATCACTGTTTGGATCTTCACAATTATTTTAATATCTTGTAATGTAATTGTCGTATCACAAAAAAGTGACAAGAAATTGTTCACAAAAAACCTAGGTTTTCATTAATACAATATATATTTTTTTTTTTTTTTTTGCCAATTTAAAGGTATATTGTCCCCTTAAGAAAAAAATGTTCCTAAAAGATTTGCTTTATTTTGCGTTTAAGTATTTGTATCCCGGTCGTTGTTTCAATAGTTAGTTGCATCACATAGTGTCTGTACACAAAGAATACAGAAAAACAAGATGAAAACATTTTCTGAGGAAAGCGTTCTCACACTCAAGGCATTGACACACACACACACACACACACACACACACAAAATAAATAAAAAACCAAACAAACCAACTAGGTAACGAGTTCATGTATCTGGAGTCATGACTGAGCATAATCAAGTCTAAAAACACCTTTTCTCTGTAAACTTGCCATTTACCAATTTTTACCTAGTTTTCAAGTGCTCATTTTTATTTCATATAGCAGAGAGAAAGGGATATTTGAAGAAAAAATTCAAAATTTGATATATTTTTTTTAAAAAAAGCTTACGTCCTTTCACATAGAATTATTTTTGTCCAATCTATTTACATTAACTGAAGTGCTAAATCTTACATTTATTTGTGGGTACGGAACAAAACTTCTTCGCTGCCAATCAATAAATAATTATTGAGGTCATATTAATATATTAACTGGATTATAAATACAAGAATCGGGACTTAATTGTTACTTAACATTTATATTTTTGTATATAAGCCCTTTTTTTATATTACGCTGTGAATGAGCGTATTTTTTTCAAATCATTAATATTTTTCTGTTCAACTTAGAGACTAATCAAAGCTATTCATAGTTTAAGGTTGAATTTTCTCTCTATAATAAATATAAACCTATGTGTTTCTGCAATAATTTCCCTTTACTACTGATGATACGTCATCTTAAAGTATGCTGACTGCCAACAGTGGTTTACTTTTTTTTTCTGGGCCGTGGCGGCCTTGTGGTACAGCGCGCTGGCTTTCGGTGTTGAGGGTGCCCGAATCGAATCCCAGCGAGGCGCCACTAAAATGCCTCCGTTCGTGTCGTCCCTTCACAGGGGGGTAATGCTGGTCCACCTATATGGTGCCCCCATAATAAAATGGCCAGCAAAACTGCGGGGAATTATAGGTGAATATCTTCCCGACAAGTGCCTTCGCATTGGTAAAAAAAAAAACCATTTTTAATCACAAAACAAAATTCTACGCTAATTTTTTATTCTAACGGTCTTAATGTAGAAGTGAAATTTGATGGCATATTTGCATAGCTGGAATTAAATTGTTGCCCTCAAAGACAAACAAACAAGATTGTTGCCCTCCAAGCAAAGAATACTGCCGTTCATAGTTATTAAATTTTAAATTAATATTAAACTTTATTATTAGCTAAAATAACAATAGCAGGCGATTAATTCTACTTTTAACTTTCTCGTTTTTTTATCGCTCTAAAATTCCCAGAATAAACCTTAATAGATCTGTCATTTTCAGCATAAATTTAAAGTCCCTAATTGTTTCAAGTGAATTCTATTTCCACTCTATATCACCCTAATGACTACGTTAACGTTCTTTTTTTTTTCTACCCTAAGCATTGTATGGTCTCCATCGAGTTTTACAAGATTTAATTTTCAAGGAACAACTAATTGTTTGTGAAACGGTTAGGCGGATTTCTCTCTTATCTAATCAAAGTTCAAGAACATCTACGTGGAACTACAGTTCTCTTACAAATTGGTAGCTTTTATAACCTGTTTCAACACCGAAAATGTTAGGCAAACAGGAAATTTCCTTACCGATAATAATATGGATTAATATGTGTTCTTTAATTACGAATATACGAGTACTGCGCCGTTTTAGCGTTAAAAATAAAACTAGTCGTGGAAATATTTGAAATACAATATTGAGAATCATAAACGATATTTAAAAGTATGTTTTTCACAACACCAATTTTTTTCACGAGAAAGGACGTTGAATGCGTAAATAGCATTAAATTGTTACGATGACGAACAATCAGGAATGGTTACTTGTCTAGTGAGGTTTGAAATCACAGCATGGGCATTTACAAATGACTATGTCCAGTGGCGATGGATACCTAGCATTGTTAAACACTTGGTATAATGGAAAATATTTACAAGCCTACCAAAAAACAATACACCATTGGCTGATTCTTTGAGTGATACTGTTCTTATTATGTGCTGCACTAGGAGTATAAGACTTATCAGACAGAATCTTACAGTCATATGTTCTGTGCTAAATATAAGTTACGAAGCAATAAGCGAACTGGGAAACATATTATTCAGTTTTGTTCAAAAATGTTTACAAGCCTACCAAAAAACAATACACCATTGGCTGATTCTTTGAGTGATACTGTTCTTATTATGTGCTACACTAGGAGTACAAGACTTATCAGACAGAATCTTACAGTTATATGTTCTGTGCTAAATATAAGTTACGAAGCAATAAGCGAACTGGGAAACATATTATTCAGTTTTGTTCAAAAATGTTTACAAGCCTACCAAAAAACAATACACCATTGGCTGATTCTTTGAGTGATACTGTTCTTATTATGTGCTACACTAGGAGTATAGGACTTATCAGACAAAATCTTACAGTCATATGTTCTGTGCTAAATATAAGTTACAAAGAAATAAGCGAACTGGGAAACATAATATTAATTCATATTTTTTAAAATGAAGTGAACTTCAGATATTTTAATTGATTTTGAGAAACTTTATTTCCCGATAAACAAGCATCTGCATGCATCTTGACTGAATAATTCGTTTAGTTAGAACTAGAACAACGAAACATACTGAACAAGGATGTGGAAAAGAACTACACCCAAACAACAGTATAAACTAGACATAACAATCAGTGCGCAGAACATATGTTCTGAATTCTAAACGAGCTAGATTTCGCAAAGATTGCTAAATTAAAACGGTTATTTTATGCTTCCAGAGGTCTAAACTTTACTGATTTCGTAAATTAAGATTAAATTAAGATTATATAACAGTACTAGCTGAAAACCCGCACTTCGCTACGGAGTACATTCAAATTAAATACAATGGTCAATGTATGCAATTAATGCCAAAAAAAATAAATATATATATTTATAATAAATACGACGTAATCAATGTATAAATCAATGTATACAATTGATGTAAAAAAAAATATATGTATATTTATAAAAAAAATCGCAAGGGATATTTTTAAAGACAAAATAATCTAGAAGAAAATATTCAAATTAAATCGAATAGGACATACTAAAGAATATAGTACAGTTAATATAGTACAGTTTGAAGAACATATATTTTACTGTATTTGAATATTTTTTTGGATAATGTCCAATCGTCTGCTGCATTAGCAAGAAAAAAAAATATTTTTTTGTCTATTTCGTTGTTATCACGTGACGATAAATTTATTTAAAGTACCAGAAAGAGAAATCACGTAATGAGCATTTAATAAATTAAATTCTAAAAATTAATCTGTAAAAATTCACCAAAAATCAGAAAGTGGAGGTAAAGATTCGAAAAAGATTTCATTTTAAAGGCATTTTTATGATCTTTCTCGTGATATAAATTTTATTACCCTCAAATTATTATTTTAAATGCAAATTTTAAAAAAGTTACTAAAACAGCTTAAAAATTTAATTTAAAAAAATCTAAGAAGAATTTTTCAAAAATCTTTCTTAGTGCACCCCTACACCATAATCGCCACAATCGCCATGCAAAATTTCAACCCTTTAGGTCCAGCGGTTTGGTCTGTGCGTTGTATGTCAGTGAGTCAGTCAGTTACGGAACTGTTTTATATATATAGATTATATGCCCTAATTTTTACAATTCATTACTCCATGGGAAATATCTAAGAATTTAATGACTTCAGTTTCAGAATTATGATTTAGTTGTACAGACAAATTTATTTGCGATCAAAAATAAAAGAATAATCAGTTTTTTTCTTGTTAAACTTTTTGTAACGTGATACATTTTTATTTATTTAACAAGTGAGGAGGAGAACCTTTTAAACTTCTGAATGGTTGTCTTTATCGTGAGACTTTCCATGTAACATCACTATATCCATAGCAGAAATAATTTGTAAGATGAGTCATCGAAAAATAATTGCTATCAAATTATAAAGATGAGATGGCTATTTTATTACAAATTTGATAGCATCCTAAACCAAGCATAAATAAAGTAACCTCATCATACATTAAAAAATATCATAAAAGAACTCTGTTCTTGCTGTTGTTTCTGATGCCCCATGACCGGAATCAATTCCAGACCAGTTCCATATGTGCTAGCGGGCTGAGGGATGCAGTTGGGGTTTATGATGGCACCACAAGGGTCGGATTCCGATTTAGCCAGGTGCCACCTCAATTTTGACCGAGCACCCCCCCCCCCCTCCAGGGGCGACATCTGGGGATCTAATCCTCTCCCTGCCTCTCTGACCTCATGGAGGGACTTTCCGATCTACGGATTTAACATGCCCATATATGGCCTAGACACGAATGTACCTGGCGCTTGTCGGGATTCAATCCGTGTCCCCTCAACACCGAAAGCCGACGCGCTACCACTAAGCTACCTCTAGCCATAAAAGAACTCTGTTTAATACGAGTGCACTTTGTGTATATGATCAAAATGTGTTCTATCATAAAAAATATAGGCCTTTAAGGAATGTATCTTCTGTTATATTGTAATTTAACAAACCCCTCAATTTACAATCAAATTTGTAGAAGTTATGCAAATTCATAGCTATGAAAATGCTAAATTGATTTGGATAGGCGGAACATGAGGATTTCGGCCCGTCGTTGATGTAATAGAATGGGAGATGAGTTAGGGCCTGTTCACATAAAGTCCGTCAGCGTCACCGTTACTCGTATTGAAATATATTTAACCAACTAGCTAAATACCCGTGCTTCGCTACGGAGTACATTCAAATTAAATACAACGATCAAAGTATGCAGTTAATGCAAAAAAAAATATATTTATAATAAATGCAACGGTCAATGTATGCAATTAATGCCAAAAAACCCAAAATATATTTATAAAAAAATCGTAACGGATATTTTTATAGTCAAAATAATGTAGAAGAAAATACTGAAATTAAATCTAATAGAAATAATATAGTACAATTAATATAGTATAGTTTGAGGATCATTTCTTTTACTATATTTTAATATTTTTTTTTGTATAATGTCCAATCGTCTGCCGCATTAGGAAGAAAAAAAAATTTGTCAATTTATTTCGCTGTTATACATGTCACGCAAAATTAATTTAAAGTATCACTAAAAGAAAAGAAACCACGTGATCAGCATTAAATAAATGAAATTCTAAAAATTAATCTTTAAAAATTCACCAAAAATCAGAGAATGGAGGTAAAAATTCGAAAAAGATTTCATTTTAAAGGAATTTCTATGATCTTTCTCGTGATATAAATTTTATAACCCTCAGATTATTATTTTGAATGCAAACTCTAAAGAATGTTTCAAAACAGCTTAAAAATTTAATTTTAAAAAAATCTAAGAAGAAATTTTCAAAAATATTTCTTAGTGCACCCCTACATTATAAGAAGAATCGCCATGCAAAATCTCAGCCCTTTAGGTCTAGCGATTTGGTCTGCGTTAGCTGTAAGTCAGTCAGTCAGTCAGTCAGTCAATTACGAAACTGTTTTATATATATATATATATATATATATATATATATATATATATATATATATATATATATATATATATATATATATATTACAAACATCCAAACTATTAGTAACGAAATTGTTAACGTCTGTGATTGGTTTAAAATATGTCAATACAAGTAACTCTAACGCTGACGGATTCTGTGTGAACAGGTTCTTTACATACGGTAGCGTTGCGTTTAACGTGGGTAATCTGTTTTAATTTATTCCCAGTTCAGTGCTAACGTTTTTTATACTACCTTCCACGTCTCTCGGAGTTGAATTACACTATAACTTCTTACAAAGCCATTAAAGTATCTTCAGTGGTAATATTAGTTCACGAAACGCGGAAAACATAATTATAATATAGCAAAATATGTTACAGAGATTTCCATCCAACTCGTCTTTTGTAATCAATTAAAGTCAGAAATTTCCCCATTGCTTCGAAATGTGAAACTTCAAATTTCCTTCACAAAACGATTCGTCGTAAGTAGACGAAGAAAATAAAACTAGCTTAAGTGCCTCTGTGCGCGTAAAGTTACAACGTAAAATTGAAATGACAAAACGCGATTCCGTTACCATTCTTACGCATTATTTAGTCAGAATTTCTATTTTCTTTTCTATTCCACTCTGAAACCCGTACACACACATATATCTCGAATGACATACTTCTTATTTTCGCGCGTTGAAAGGTAATTAGCGATATCGCAACTGTGTTAGGCGGGGAATAAGAAAAGATAATTCTGAGAAACTCTTTCACATACAAACATACTTAAGATAAAGGTTTTCATAAGAAAAAGCAAGATTCCATTCCTAAGAAGTGAGATCATTAATGTCTTCCATAGAATTGACGACAAAAAAAAAAAAAAGAAGTTTCGAAATTCAATCAGATTTATTACTTCAAGCTTCCTAATCATTTCGCCCGTAAAATGTTTTATAAGTTCCTTCGTGGAGAATCAAAATCTTAATATGAAAACATAACTAAAACTTTATAGCGACGAATTTAACGTTAAATGAAAGAAAAACAGCTTTATCCTTGACCAAACTTACTTTCCATTCAAAGGGCGGAGAAACTAATCCCTTGGTCCCTGAAGATAATTGCACAGTGCATGTCAATGCAGAAATAAAGGAAAGATGAAATAAAGTAAACAAATTAATTAAATGAAACTGTCCCACCTTATAACAAAAATGTGTAAAGGAAAATGTTTGAGCAGCCAATACGGAGAGCCTAAATGACCAGTGGGATGCAGTAGAGGATATTGAACACTATCAGCTTCAAGTGGGTGTCCTCTAGCCACACCTTAAGCTCTTGGGAGAAAGGATGACTCGAAGGGTTGGGCGGAACGCGCGTAGGAGTATAAGGTACTAAATCGCATCAATAATGGCTAAGAAAGGTAAGTTAATCCCGTATTAAAATAAATCAATCAATCTTAAAATGCCAAGATCGCCATAAATTTTAATCTGAAGAGTACATAAGGAATTTCTTGCGTAATACGTTCAATTCATTGTTCAAGAACACACTTTGGATACATTTTTGTACAGTTAGTGCCAGATGAGTTTAGTTTTTTCAGTTAGTGTTAAAACGTATCATCTAAAGTCGCTATTTTATGTTCCTACTCTCTATTAATCCAAAAACCACAGAAGAAAAAGTTCAGTCTGAAGTTTGAAAATTTAGTAATTTTTTAACGCCTTTTAAGCCTAGTAAGAAATATAAAAAAAATTCAGGTTGTCTCTTCTAAGAAAACTACCGCGGGGTATTAACATAGGATTTCTTATCGTTTTTGACGAATCGTTTTTTGAAAATTTTGACGCATTTTGGTACTTTTCTGTTTAACTGTTTACTGCTTGCCCAGGCGATACAGTCTTTGTTTGGTGCACTGCCAAAATTATAACTCGTGACGCAGGACATCTGAAATTTTGCTTTCCGGAGGACCGTCATGGAGGAAGTAATCCTACGTTAAAAATGATAGAAACTTGCAGTTTAATTTCTTAAGAAGACATACCTGAGTGTCCCCCAGTAGGCAAACACACTTTCCTTGTTATAGGAAGAAAAACTGGAAAATATGCGTTAAAATTGTCACACGCGACTTGTTGAACATAAATTTTGTCTTTATAATCTTATTCATTGCATTTATAATTACCAAAAGCTTCTTTTATGTGAAGGGAAATCAGTTAAAAAATTTAACTCTATGAAAACCCTATCTTACTCATTTTTCTCAACAGATAAACTTTTAATTTCATTACTCTCTTGTGTTTGATAATTAAAGTAATAAATAATATAAAGGACATCGTTGTATACCTTACCAGGTGGTCCTATGTGAAGGGAAATCAGTTAAAAAATTTAACTCTATGAAAACCCTATCTTACTCATTGTTCTCAACAGATAAACTTTTAATTTCATTACCCTCTTGTGTTTGATAATTAAAGTAATAAATAATATAAAGGACATCGTGGTATACCTTGCTTCTTCCCAATCTTTACAAAATAGCATGTTTATTTCAGATATTGTTAGAGCAAAAAAAACTGGTCTTCTAGTGAGGGCGATGCGCACACCGCCCTGATTAGAAAGTGATCTATTCCTTCACACAAATACGCTAAAACGACATTACTTGAATGTTATATAAGAGTAAGCTGACATTAAAATAAATTTACGACTGTTAAATTCAGGACTATAAACCTAACAAGTAACGCACAAAAATGACTGAAATTAGCATTATATTTGCTTGAGGCCACTGATAAGATAAACGTAATTTGACTAAATTTGAACAACCCTAAAATTGCGTACTAAGTCTAAATCCAGAAAAATAAGGCACAATTCAATTTTCGCAGAATACAATGAATCACTTTTTTAAACCGCAAGATCCGAAGAACTGTTGACCGTTACAAGGCAGATGCTGACGTGATGTTAATATATTAATTGTGTTAATAATTTGAATTGAATCAAAACTGGGCATTTATGTCCCCACATATTCACTCAAAGCCCTTTAAATGAGTGTCTGCGAAAGTGTGAACTCACATACTTTTCTTTTCCCTTAAGACACTAAACGAGGATTATGTGCCCCCCCCCCTTTCCATAAACCGATTTTACAGAATTTGCGGTCGGCATATTTGTGACTGTTATCGCTTCCATAAATCTGGAGATCATATCCTCCAATACGCTATTTATCATAACTTCTGACGACAGACCTGTGGGGGAGAGCCTGTTGTATCAGAGATACGCATCGCAGATTTGGGGCATTTTATGATTAAGACAGGAGGACCTGTTTGATCAGGGAAACACGGCAGTTTGTCATGTTTCCGCGCCTCCTTGATCGAGCACTAACATAGCATGATGGATGGCGCAAAGGACTGACGACTGCAACCATCCACTGATGTATCGGCCCTGATAAGAGATTTAAGGAAAAAAAAGGGGAATGAAAACGATACATAATCCGCCTCCACGATTTAGCAACAATGCTGTTAAGTACAGGCTATAGATATATAGCATATTCTAAACACACCTACTTAGTTTCAAGAGGAATTAATGTCACTCCCCTGCACTTTACGGTGAAATCAAATGGCCTGTTCGGCAAGAATGCGTCCTGCACAGATTGATTTACTTTGTGGTAAGTGAAATGAGGGGATGGACGAAGCGAAAGGAAATGTGATAAATGTGAAGACATTTTTAAGAGCCTTTTTTGTGTGTGTCTCCCTCTGAATTAAAAAGTTGAATTAATTAATAACATTCGAACGCTTTTATTGTCTTTTATGTATTTGCATGTGTCAAATGGTGCTTTATCCACTAAGCAACCAGTGCCGCTTTAGGGACCAGAGGTGTATGTGTCAAACGCACACACAAGAGCTTGAATTATGGAGAAAAAAACGCTTTGTGAAAAGATCATAAGTTCTATCTACTAACTTCAAACTTCTCCACGCCCAGAACATATACCCATCTACCTTACCATTGTGTCTACCCTCTGGGACTAGCTTGAACTCTAAATGAACGAATTTCATAAATACTATACCAGGAACCCTTACAAAATAAACTGAAATTTGTAGCTTTTATAAAAGATAAAGCTGTATTTTTTTGGTTAATTTAAGAACTCTAACTTAAATGGCTTTTATATTGTCCAATTTATTTCGTTGAAATACGACAAAATCTAATTTCTTTTTTAATACTGTTTATAGTTATCGGATTTCAAAATTAGCAGAAAATTCTTCCTCGGGTATTTTTCACTCCCCCTTTTTTTTGTAAAACTCTCTTTCTATTGCTTTAACTTTCCTGTCGCGAGGCAAACTGCAACTTAAAAAAAAATCCTGCAAAAGTTCAACTTATTCCTCAAAAGAAATCATTTTATTCCATCACAGACCTACAAACAAAAGCGACAGCACATATATAGTATAATCAATGTTTATATGCCTTCCTAAATAGCGACTTTAATGAAATAAAATGCTTTGACAGGCTGTATGCTTTATCAGAAACGCTTTCAATACGGGCAAAAAAAAATAGGAATTTTTACTTCTATTTCAAATCATATGATGCCATCTATTAAGTTCGAACCCCGAATGAAGCGTTTTCATACCTTTAGAAATCAGGAAGAATACTACCTTCGGAACGAAATTGCCCGATTGATTGTTATTTTTTATCTCCTCTTTTTTTTGTCCGTAATCAAGACAGCTGCCGACAAGTTACATCAATAGAGACGGATACCGTGTAATTCTCTAAATCTCCCGACTCATTTTTTTTAATTCATTATGCTTTTCAGGAAGCAGATTGAGAAATACGTCCTGAAAGCGGCGATAAATAAATTACACGGTAGCGCTTCAAAATGTGACGTCTTTCTCAAATAACTCGTTCACGTCAAAACTCAGGGGTGTCCATCTTGTTCACAAAAAAATATATGAACACATTTTTTTTCTTCTTCCCTTTGTACCATTACTATGTGTGTGGGCAAACGTGGTTCAAGGCCGGTTTTGTGCAAAGAAAAGGTTCTTGTGACAATTGTCACACAAGCTACGTCAAACGTCTCACTATTTTTTCACGAGACGTTTCGTGTTTGGAATTTTCAATTAGAGTGACTTTTTTTTCACGTATAAATCACCTTCGCAGTTAAAGGTCTGGTACACATAAGAAGCAGGCTCGGAAAACACAGTCTGGTACACTTCTTGAAGAAGAGGAGGGGGGGGGGAGCAAGATATAAAACTGTCGTTATTCCATTGATTAAAAAAAAGTACATGTTCGTTTCGAAAAAAAGAAAAGAACTGAAGCTTTTCTGACTTGCTCACGTAATTGAATTCGTAAAAAAGCAGCAAAGTTAAACTGCGGGAAATAGCTCGCTTAATTGAAGATAAACTATCAACTCCGAAGCTCATCTTAAACAAATATAGCTGTGTTTGGAAACTAATACAGTTATAATTTGCTTATATTCCAAAGATGGAGAAAAAATTGAAATTTTTCAGTTGAGCGAAATGGTGAAAGAATCGTTTTTATATGATAAATCTAGCTTTATCATGAGTGTATGTATATAAATAGCATTTTTTTTCTTTTATACTAATGGTCCCATACAGAATAGAAATTTCTTTTCTCTAACCATATCCGTAATTGGATAAATAAGTGAAGAAAGTATGAATAAATATATTCGATGCTAGGTAAAATATATTACTGTTGAAATTTCTTCGAAATTTGAAAGTTCACCAACAGATGTTGATTGAAGAAAAAAAATGACCAAAAGTTTTTAATATAATGCAAAATAAATATAATGGGCTCTTTTATTTTCCATTAGCATTCTAAGAGACTTGAATTTTTTAATTTGGAAATGATAATATGTTTAAAAGATAATCTTAAAGTAGACGACGTACATACAACCGTAAGCTGAGAGCTTGAAAAGGAATTTGAAGAATTTATCCATTTCACAGAATAATACTACAGCGACCGAAATTACTGATAAAAATATTTTATGTTAGAACAATTTATCATCGTTATGATTTATCATTGATACCTATTTTTAAGTGCAATCTCAAACTTTACCACTTAGTGTTACTCTAAACACTTGAAAACTATCGATCTAAATGCAGTTTTTTAAAAATTATTCAACTCATGTACAGTTTTCTTTACACGAGTTTGTTAATTTTCAAGAGGGAAATAGTTTATATTGATTTTTATAATACAGAATAAATATCAATGTTGGTAGAAGTCAACGACAATTGATAAAGATATTCGCCAAAAGCCTTTAATTAAATGTACTACTTTTACCTTTCAGCAGAATCGTATCAATCCCTTTTTTCAAATTTAACTGCCTTCCAGACTTGAAAACAGGAGAGTCTTCTCATGCTACAGTATGCACAGCAGGAACAGAGAGACAGCATTTTAGGTTTGTATTTCTTTATAATAGCTGGCGTAAAGGTCTAAACAATTTACATTTTACTAAATATATATTACTTATCTCCATTATAAATTTGAAACGATAATACATACTGTATCAAATTTCTAAATAGGATAAATTTTATAAAATTTCTGTACACTTGATTTGGTTTTTTGTTATATATCGTGAATTACACTACAACTACACAATACAAATTCATATTCATGCCCACACTTCCGCGACGAAGCTTTCAAGTTTTAGGAATTTCATGCTGTAACCCTTGGCCTTCCGTCTCATCAACTCAGCATTGCACAGTTAAGGCTGCTGTGTACTAACCCCATTGGGTTCGTCCACCTCAATGTTACCTTATGAAGAAAATGTGGCCAAAGATTGCCGACTTGGATTCAAAGACATTTTTTTCTTTTTTTTTTAAATTGTACTCCTTAATACAGAAAGAAATTTTACATCTCGAGGCATTTTTCGTTTTTTTAATGCAAATAATATTGTAAAATTTAAATTATCCAGGGAAAAAAAATCTGGTATCGTGTGTTTTAAGCGCTCATAAATTCCTTTGGTGGATGAAATTTATAAAATAAATCCTGTTGCAAGGTGCAGAAAAGTTTAGGCTAGTTGAAAATACCATTTTGATTGAATAATCAGCAATTATGTAGCAATAAATAATAGACATATTTTCTCCATAGGTTAGGGGTTACATGACCTTGAAGCTCGACGAAATTACTATATATATGGTCTAATTCTAACAACAAAAACTCAAATAATATTGGAAAAAGAAATTTTCTTTCTTTATACATATAAAGTACATATCTTTAAATATGTCATATATAAAAATGGCATTTACAAATCTATAAATAATTTTCAAATTAGCAGTTTAGAATTTTATATGATTAACTGGTGATTAAAAATCATAAAGTGCTGCGCGCACCATAAAATTGAGATATATGCTTACAGAAAGGAATTAATGGTCAGAATACACTTGTAATATAATTACCTGTAATGTGAAACCAAATAAATTGTAATAAATATTATTTAAATTAAAAATTGAGCATAAAAATAGACCAAAAAAAAAACTTCAAAAATTATCACAATTATTTGCATAATTTTTCCCACATAAGAAAAGTATTCCAGATTTGCACATTTTTCTGGTTATAAAATGTAGAGCACCAGGAAATATACATATGAGTGTAGTTTTATCAGTTTCTTATTGATAGTTTAAAAGTAATGCTGCACACAAACTCAAAATGAGCAGTTAAACACATAAAATTCTAACCTGTTAATTTGGAAACGATTTATAGATTTTTAATTTCCATTTTCATATATGACATCTTTAAAGATATGTACTTTATATGTATAAAGAAAGAAAATTTCTTTTTGTAATATTATTTGAGTTTTTGTGGTTAGAATTTAGAGCATATTTATAGTCATTTCGTCGAGCTTCAAGATTCTGTGCCCCTTAACATTGAGGAGGACGAATCCAATAGGGTTTGTGCACTGCAGCCTTAAAATGATTTAAGGGGTAGTATATTCAAACATATCAGTAATTTCAGAAGAACGGATTAATCAACTGAACTCAGAAGTTTCGCATTACTCTCGACATTTTGAAAAGCACATTGTCTTAATTTTTTATCAATGTCTAAAATAATACGGATAAAAATAAATATTGTAACGTATATTTTGGACTACTTTCTGAGACTCGTGAAAAGGATCGTAAGCTATTCGGTAGCATTCATCATCCGTTGGAATGCCGTTTAGAATTCTAGAATCTCACCTGCCGGAGGTAATAAATCACAGTATGGGATTTTTTTTTCACGCAACACAAATTATTGTGATGATTTATTGTTTCTTCATAAGTGTTACAAAAGTTTTCTGTTTACTTTCTAAAAATAGGACATGATGTCTTAGATAAGTTTATTTAATACCTTGAAAGAATGTGCTTGGTCCTCATATTTTAAAAAATAGGCCTTTATTCATAAATAGAACACAATGTGCCTTTGATAGATTTATTTAACACCTTGAAGAATGAACCTGATCTTCATATTCTGTTATACTATACAGTGCATATTTTTGTTTGTTTCTTTAAAAATTCTCTTTTGGAACACCTAAGAAATGTATTCAGACGCTTTTCCATTTTTATCTTCAAAAGTCTTTCTCTTTAAGAAAATGTTATGGGCGTTATTTTGCATCCTTTGCAGGTTAAGTCAATTTATTATGACAATATCTGGTATTTGAATAACTTTTAGCTTCACCACTTGTAAATACAGTGAAACCTAAAATTTTCTGGATCTCCGGATAATCTGGATCAGATTTGTAGACATTATTTTTATTTAATGTTCGCATTAGATAATAATTTTTAACTATGTTAGCAAGAACGTTACTAGAAGTGCGCCAAATATTCCCTTTTCAGTTTGATTCTCTGCACAGTTCCTGAATAGATTGTACAATAAATCATGGTAATAAAATGCTTCTTGTTGACTTTAAAAAAGCTTTACAAGACTTACCATTCCTTTGTTAAGAAATGATGTGAAAAGTTATTTTATATTATTTAATGTCTTGTAAACAATACTATGTAATTTTCTTACAAACATAGTTTTTATCTAATAAACGTTAAGTCTGCTTAGTTAAGGATTTTGTTTTGCTTATTACCCATATTACCCGGATTATCCGGATTTTCGATTATCCGGATTGCCTATGGTTCCAGTTAGTCCGGATAAACGAGGTTTTACTGTACGAGTATAACTTTTAAAGTCTAAAATCTGATGGATATCTTATTTTGTAGCTTATTCTAAATTAATCGATGAAGTATGACTTATAGAATAACCTATCAATCAACTTAAATATAATAGAATAAATGGGGGAAAGTTATGACTTGGGATATAATGGCTATTTGAGAACCGCAGAGAATTAAGCAAAGTCATAAAATAATTTTTCATTGTAAAACTTTATGTCTATATTTTCTTTGTATATATACTAAACTGGGAGTGAACAGCTCTCAAAATTGGAAATTCAATTGTATGTGACAAAATATCAATATAAAGGCTTTTTACATTCTTTAGATTCGTTGCAAGCGAGAGAAAGTATCGGTTTTCAAATGTGACCCAATAACTATATCTCATGGACGTATCTGTTCATATACATATCTGTGCTCAGATGGCAAAATGTTATAAGAAATTTACGTGACAGCAATTCTAAGATTCAAGATGTCATGAAAAATCAGTAATTTGTTTTGCATGAGCAAACGTGGTACCAATGTTTCAGAAAAATAGTTGGCTACTACTTAGAGTAGTTACTGTAAATAAAAAATATCGGCGAACGAGAATCCGGAATGAGAAAAAATCAATTTTTTCAAGAAAAGTTTCTTATAATATTTTGCCATCTGAGACATACATACATACATACATACGCATATATAAATGTTTGTTTATGTGTGTGTGTGGAGTACACATTAATTATTTTCAATAATTAAATGAACTGGAAGTAATGTAAAATATGTGGTTTCATGCACTGCTCAAGCTTTGAAGGGGCTGTTATTTAACGGTTCCTACGAAGCAGCTTGTGCCTATTGGAAATGAGTTTTCATTTCTTTCATTTATACGAGCATGCTTTCGATATTTATGACTTTCCCCATAAATTTTCAAGGCCTAGAAGCCCACTGTGCCAAAATCCATCTTACAGACTATGCGGCAGCTGTTCTGCTGAAGAGCAAATTTTACGTGTTGCACACCTGGTTCATGGAAAAGCTTTTATTAGCATCTGTTGTACAAATATTAAATTTATTTCTGTTCGTGCCACGCGTGCAAGTACTATACGCAAAAAACAAATGCAATGGATTCGACCAGCTAATCGTTATATCCGTACCACTCTTCCTGTTTATGATGGTTCCGCAAAACTAACAGTCCTAAGCTCAAGTAAAAAAATTTTAATTTTATGATAAAAGAAAATGTGGTGGACGAGTCGAGTCAGATTTTAAGCAGTTACCACAGGTCAATAATTAGAAAATATATATGATATAGCCTAAATAATATATAAGACGAAAAGAAGCGGTAATTTTTTGGAAAACCCATTTACACTCTATCTTTCATCCAAAAACTCACATGGGAATAGGATAAAAACAATGATTCTGTTACTTTCTACAGCAAACTATTATTCGCCAAAGGTATTTCAATAATAAACCCTATATTCTTTCTTTAACTCCTGTATTTTTTAAAGTAGTGCGTGGACGAAAAAATAAAGGATAGTCAGAGAAGTTCTTAACTCTCACTCGATCGTTTAAAATGCAATGAAGGCAATAATGGTGGATTATTATAGATAACATATCAAGACTGTTCAAGATCGATGTTCGTGTGTGTCGCGGTGGTAAGATTAGAAGGGCCTATAGCGTCGGCTTTCGATGCATGTGGATCTGACAAAAAGACAACTGACTGGCATCTTATTAACATTACCTCAATACAAGATATAATTTAAGCTATACCTATTTATGCCATCACAAAAACAAGTTTAAAAAAAAATAGCTAAGAAATTCGGGAGCTAAACAGAGAAAAAATGAACACATCACTGTTAGTACAAAAGAATCTCATTCAAAAGTAAGGACAAATATGCGCGAGGAATTTTAATGGTTAAAATAAGCACACGCATGCACGTACATTAAATATCCTTTTCCTTCTACACGTAAATTTTATAACAACGTAAAAAATATCTTAAAAAAATCCATTCAAAGATTTTACGTTCTCTTGTGTAATAATACTTTGTTTGGAGGTGATGAGTGCTTTATAAAGAATTTTTGAACAAAATTACAGTGTTTCTTCATGCTAAATATCTTATTATTCTCTTATAACTTTAGCTCGCCTCTGTTCACGGTGTAAAAGAAAGAAACTCATAGTATGCTATAGCGGAAGGGGTTGAATTAGGGGACCAACTCCCCCTAAAACTACTTGTATACTAAAGTAATATCTAAGTTTGTTTGTCATAGCTACGATATATTTGAAGTGCAACCTCATTCCTGGGTATAAAACCTAAATGTGGTAATGCATATAGTAATACATAATTCACAGATTTACTAATGTTTGTTGGAAAGTATCATGTGCTAATATTCTGTAACGAACATATTGAATGACTGCGTTTCATTCAGGTAGAAAATGGGCTCAAATTATTTCTTTGTTTTAATATGTGGGATTTAATATGATAATTTCCTTATTTCCTTTACAATTTTAGTCTTTTTTGACTACGAATACGTCATTGAATAGACTTTAAGAAAAAAATTCAGTATTCCCTAATTATAATGTAAACGTGTTCTGATGTAATGAGAAGATATATTAATTAAACTAATCTGTTACCATCAGTTTTAGCATTTGAATAACTTGTTTGTTCATTTATATTTGTATCAAATGTAACATGCAGTTAATGTTCGATGATTCTTTTACACTTATTCTAATTTTTTTGTCTAATTTAGCACAAAAAATTCCCTCTTTTTTATTGTAAATCGACGGATAGTTTTTCATAATTTTTAAGAATGTAAATTAAGCATTTAAAAATCTAGGTCAATAATTTTTACTACTAGATACTAACCTAATAGAAAAATATCTAGATATTTTTACTACTACTATATTTTACTACTATAATTTAGAAAATATATCTTTGAACCCCGGTATAAAGGGCTTAAGTCAAAAACAGTGATTTTTAGATATTTGTCAGTATTGATAAAAAAAACAACCAAAAATCTTTTGACTGGTATAAAAGACGTAAGTCTATCAATTTTGTATACAAAATTACATTTCTTTGTACAAAAGACTCAAGTCGAAATTACAGTTCTGCGACTGGTATAAAAGCCAATAACTTGGTATATTAAAATCACTGTTTTTGACTTAAGCCCTTTATACCGGGGTTCAAAGATATGAGGCGGTGAAAGGCAAAGTAGTATCAGTCCAAAGGGTTTTACTGCAAAAACTACAAAAAATTCCACTATAAATTCAACAAATTTTAATTCATAATAATTATTATAATATTGCAAATAATAATTATTTGCAATTCCACTATAAATTGAACATGGAGATTACATTTTTGCCCTCAAATAAAAAAAGTTGAAAATGTGACCTACACCATTTTACCTTTCACCGCCCTAATGACTGACTGACACGCGAAAATAAAGAGGTAACCGGCAATCAAAATCCTTTCCAGGGAAACGACGAGAAAAAATCTCCAAGTTAACCATTTCAAGTAAACCCCATGACCTAGTAAAAAACTCGACGACATAATGTGAAAGTGAACCTCAATTAGCAAATTCGATGAGACCTAACTATGAATTCTAGAACGAAGAAAACTGCTTGGTTATAGAGGGAGAAATATATATATATATATATATATATATATATATATATATATATATATATATATATATATATATATATATGCATTACCCACCCTAATTGCCATCCGAATATTCAACAATATACAAATAAAAATAGCAATGTCATTGTCAAAAGAAAAGTAAAAAATAGATAAATAAAAATTCTCGTAACTGTTCCCCCAGCTTTACTCGACAAACACATGTTAAAAGAGGAAGAAAAAAAAACCTTTCGAGGGCCAACAAACGAGGACTATCACAAAGGCGGCTTCGAATTACGTCGAGAGAGACCACAAAGGCGGCCGCATACATTAAAAGACTGCTGGCGTGTGGATGTTGGAAGACGTGTTCGTTAGGGCGTATTGAAGTCCTGATTGTGGGTGCTATTGAATTTCGAGAAGGACAATGGGAGGGGGTAAGCATGGGAATGCTTCCGAATTTTTGATTTTCGGAAAAAGAGCCAAGTGCAAGAAAAAAATATTTTAAGGAAGCTAACTCGACATCTCGGAGTATACTGAGCTAAAGATGATGAAACCGAATACGAGAGGAGTGTGCAGTGAAAAGGGGGGTGAGGTGGAGGGGGGTTAATAAAAAAAAATATATTCTTTGACTGAGTGGCAATATTTTTCAAACTATAATCATAGTGCGACAAAAAAGAAATGGCATTCCCTTTCCTGCAATCATGTTTTTTTAAATCTCTTTTCATATTTGTATTTTAATGTTCTGAATTTTTTGCGCTAGAATAAAACTGCCAAAACGGGGTTTTTCCAATATTCTGTGAGGTAATCTCTAATATCTTGGGGGGGGGGGATGGTGGACATTACAAAATGATTTTTGAAATATTTACATCAGAGATATGAAATTTTGTACATATATACATTTCACCACAAGTATATAGAATACCTTAAAAGAAATTTCCAATCTTATTATAATTTTAAGAATTTTTTAAAATTTAAAATTTATAAACTCAATTTTAAAATGCTCCTTGCGACTTAATTTTTGAGATATTTCCTCTATGTTGTATTTTACTCACTTAAAACTGTATTACAAATATATCTGTGTGTCAATTATTTAATCCCTTGAATACTTAATTTTGAGAGATTTTTTTCTAAATTCCATCCCGATTTTCATCAAAATTTTTTACTTTTTAATAAGTTATAAATGAAATTTTATTACCGAAGCTGAATTGTAAAATGCATACCCAGTTTCTTTGTAAACAGTAACAGGATTCTTCCTTATCAATTTCATGAATTTTTAACAAAAATTAAGTCGCATAGAGCATTTAAAATTCTAAAAACCTTTAAAAATCTGTTTTGAGTAAAGCAGATTTAAATTTTGTTGATACATTTACCTTTATTACTTATTTTTGTAGAAGCCTCATAAATGATTTTTTACTTGAAAAAAAAAACTATTTTAGTACTATTATCCTACAGAAATATACATATATATTTTTTTACAATAACACAATCAGTATTACAATAAAAATTAATTGATCAAATAAAGGCCCACGGTTCCCTTAAGCACATTCAATACTTCAAAAGAAAGAAAGAAAAAGAAGCAGGGGCCATCTGAAGGAAATTCGGCACCTTTCGTAACAATTCTAATGGACTGCCATTATTTTTTTATGTGAATTAAAAAAGTGGTTTTTCATCGTTGCTGTTATTGAAAAGGAAAGCTTTTATCTTTAGCTGCCCTTAATTTGAATAAAATTCGTTAAAAAAAATTTAACTGAAAAAGTATGCGCGTCGACGTAAACCTTAGGATAATTTGCCTTTTAGACATAACAGAGAAAATTGTATCTTAAATAAAGAAAGTTATTCAATCAATAAATTAAAACAGTATATTAATCTCTGATATTTTGTGGTGATCAACTGTCAAAAATTTAAAGCTATTTTAAATGCCCCATTATTTCATTCAAAATTCCACTTGCTTCAAAGAAAAAATAAAATAAATTTTGTTTTTAAGGTCTGTGTATGTGTATATATATATATATATATATATATATATATATATATATATATATATATATATATATATATATATATATATATATATATATGTCGCCCAGTGGCTAAGTGGTTAAGGCATCAACCTGTCTAGAAAGGGGAGCTGCAACCACGTATAGGAAGTAGAAACGGCTACCAGCACGCGTCGGAATTCGATAGTGGCAGAATCGTGGCCTATTGAGAGTGCGGTTTATCGTTCCACAATATTGCTACTCGCTTTGGTCGGAATATGACGACTGTCATGCGAATATGGAATCGATGGGTTCAGGAGGGTCATACTTAACGCCATGCAGGATCTCAACGGCCTCCCGCCACTAACGCCCGAGAGCACAGACATGTTGTTAGGTCAGCCTTGCAGGATCGTACAGCCACATCACGGACCTTAAGTAAGGAAATGGGTTTGTATGAAGCACGACAAGTATCTGCACGGGCAGTGCGACGACGTCTGGATTAGCAAGGACTGCCTGCACGGCGACCATTATTGGGGCTTCCCTTGATACTGCAGCATAGAGACGTTCGGCGACAGTGATACGCCAAACCACAAAACTAAATACAGGAGTGGCACAACGTCGTCTTTTAAGACGAGTCCCGGTTCTGCGTGCGGGATCATGACGGACTTATCCGTTTTTGGTGGCACCGAGGAGAACGCACGTGGCCTGCTTGCATTCGATATCGTCATACGGGCCTTGCACCTGGTGTGATGGTACGGGCAGCCATTGGGTTCACTACACGACACGGACACCTCTTGTTCGCGTCGTCGGTAATCTGAACAGCCAGCGTTATATTTCTCAGATCTTAAGGCCGGTGGCTGTGCCCTACCTTCGATGCCTTGGAGACGTCATCTTTCAATAAGATAACGCAAGACCGCTCGTCTTACGTTATCTTGTTGTCCGTCGTGTCCTGACTTACCTCGACACACAGGGTGTTCGACTGTGGCCTGGCCAGCACGTTCTCCAGATCTCTCCCCCCAATTGAAAACATCTGGTAATGGGTTGCTGAGAGACTGGGCATCCACCGCTGTCCAGACACTACGATTGATGAAGTGTGGCATAGACTTGAAACAGCATGGAATGACTTGCCCGTATCTGTCCTCCAAGCCCAGTTCGACTCGATGCCTAACCGGGTTAGAGCCGTTTTAGCTGCGAGAGGCGGCAGTTGTATGTACTAATTTCAGACCTTGTATACCCCCAAATTACCTACAAATTTAATCATGTTTTCTTCCTATTATGCTCTATACGTACAATAAGTAAAGTTTTTTTTATTTGCTTTCCCTCCTGGTGTTGCAATTTTAATGGCCAGCAGTGTATTAAAGATTGACTATAATCCATCCGCAAAAAGTTGATCTTAAGTTAACAATGAGAAAAAAAATTGCCAACTTATTCACAGTTCCGGTTATACTGGGGAGCTCATAGGGATTATACAATGCCAACAACTTCATTCCCAAATGTAAAATACTGCAAACAATTCTTAGAGGTTACAATATTGTAATATGGAGAATTCCAAATGTCAGTTAAGTACGTAATCAAATGAAGAAAAAATATTAGTTTTAATCTCATTTCTTTAACTTCCATCCTTTTCTATTTATTTTGCTCTCCTTATAGACTTATATTAAATTTAAAAAGGATGTTTCTCCTTCAAGGTATTCAGCTCGTGCTTGAAAGAGAAAAAATTCCCGTCGAATTGATTAGAGCTAGTAAAAAAAAAAAAAAACCTATTAGAAAGATGCTATGTTAAGTACATTTGTCATAATAACAAAAATGATTAGAATCTTGTTTAAAAAATCCTTCGACTTATTTAATGGTGCACCACTATGAAATTAAATTGCATTAAACAAGCAAACAAAAAAAATTACTAAAGGGAAACTTCGAGAAGATCAGAATCTCATTTTGAAACAATTCTCTTGTTTCCACCCGTTCACGTTCACAAACAAAATATACTTCAGCACAAAACACGTAGTAAACAACTAATCGTTTTAAAGGTATAAAATCCTTAAAGTGTAGAGATTTATCACCTAAATTTATTTTCAATTTGTTTACACGATGTTTATAGTACATCAAATATCTTTAATTTGCTTAGGCATTACTTAAATTAGAAAGACAAAAAGGTGATTCAAAAGTCCAAGTGCACAGAGAGAGTGTCAGCCTAGTTAAAAATATTACTACACGATTTCTGTGATTAATTTTCATTTTTCAAAGTAATTTTATGTGTCGTGAGGATGCATTTTCTCCTAACTCATATGATTAATCGTATGCTTCTTCCTTGGTAACACTGAAAACTATCCTTTCCTGAAAAAGTTCATCATAATATAACAGTCCTTAAATAATGCAGACAACTAACGCCAATTTTATTGGTAAAACCAACTAGGCAAGAAAAATAATAAAAATAAATCGATTGAAATGAAAAGATAAAATAATTACTAATATTGTTATAAACTAGAGAACTTTGATGAAACTGGGGTGGAAAAAGAGAAATTCAAAGAACTTAAAGCTATAAAATCTATAAAAGAAAACTAAACTTTTGAAGGAATATATATGCACAATATATATGGTGCCCGGTATAAAGGGCTTAAGTCAAAAAACTGATTTTTAGATATTTGTTAGTGTTGATAAAAAAAATATCTTTTGACTTGCATAAAAGGCTTAAGTCTATCAATTTTGTATACAAAAGTACATTTCTTTGTACAAAAGACTCAAGTCGAAATTATATTTCTGCGATTGGTATAAAAGCCAATAACTTGGTACATTCAAATCACTGTTTTCAACTTAAGCCCTTTATACCGAGCCATAAATAGATATATATATATATATATATATATATATATATATATATATATATATATATATATATATATATATATATATATGCATATATATATATATAAAGTGGAATCTTGATCGATTGTTTTCGGATCCATCGTTTTTCCGTATGTACCGTTCATTTTATCCAGTCCCAACGATCATATTGCTTTGTTATGTTTCCGCATCTATCGTTTTCCTGCATTTATCGTTCAATTCAATCGGTCCCTTGAAAAACGATAGATCGAGATTCCACTGTATATATATATATATATATATATATATATATATATATATATATATACAGTTGGCTCTCTGTTTAACGACGCTCTACTTAACGACGATCTCTATTTAAAGGCGATATTTCCCAGTCCCGGCCCCTCCGACGTTATGGGAAATATTACTTTTCACAAATTCTGTTTAAGGACGATCTCTACTTAAGGACGATTTTTGACGGTCCCTTGAAAGTCGTTAAACAGAGAGCCAACTGTATATATATATATATATATATATATATATATATATATATATATATATATATATATATATATATATATATATATATATATATATATATATATATATATATATATATATATTTACATGTACGCGAGATGGTATGTATTCACAATATTATTTAATGTTCTTTTACAGTCTTCCTTATTGATAATCCGAAATAGTATTACTGTGGTTAAGACAAAATACAAATATACAATCTTCAGTTTTGAGCCCTGCCACGAATTAAGAATGCATATACGAAACATAAGCGGAATTCCCTTGCGTTCTTTTCCGCATCCGGTTGCTTGTTCTCCCGCGTGAATTGGGCTCGTAACTTAACGGGAAATTTACACGAAAGAAAGAATAATAAAATCAAGTGTGGAAAACACTGTTTACTCAAGGAGTGGGGTAGCGGAAGTTTTTATGACTTACTTTTTTAGAAGTGCGGAACGAAATCTGAGGTTTCCGGGCGATAACCTCGCATTAAAAACTTTCGACGTAGCTTCAATCATTGATACAAATAAAGTTGTACGAGTTTGTATAAATACTCCCTGAAGCATTTGTCTCAATTATACTTTTAATATCGAGTTTAGATGAAATTTAAAGCTTCTTGTGTATTTTTTTGCTGCGAATCGTGAAATTTCTCATGAAGTTCAAAATACCCTTAATATATCTTTTTAAAAATGCATATATTATCGACGCTTACCTATTTTACAAATAGCTATAATTGACTAATAAAGGCCTCTAACACAAGCCTCTAATGTAAAACGACATTTAGCTTCAAACCCAATTAAATTTTCCTTTAAATGACAAATTGAAAGCTTGTTGTAACAAATCAAGAATTTTTAGGGCAACGTAAATTTAGTGAGAAACAACATTTAGCCTGAAAACCAGTTAAATTTTCCTTTAAATGACAAGTTGAAAGCCTGTTTTAACAGACCGGCATTGCCCGTAGGGCTCCCTTTCCAAAAAATCTGTATTTGATAAAATGTGAAAATCAAATGATGACATTGCAGGGATGAGCAACTTAGCGACAGTTGGGATTGAATTTCATGCTCTACATTATTACTGGGATTGGTTAAAAGAATGAAAAATTATGTTTGTCCCCTAACAGACAGTTTAAATTTAAATTTTAAACACAAATTAACATCAAAATCGCTCTCCAACATATAGTTACATTATCCATCCTTGTCGATTTCCCTGTCGATTTTTATACATATTGAATCTTTTGCTTATTCCAAAGCATGAAATTTTATTTTCTAATTCCAAATGAAGATTCTCAGTTATTTTCTCATTCATAAATTTGTTTTAAAGATGAGAACCTAGAATTGACGAAGGTACTATAAAAGCCTTGTCGTTCTGTTTTGCATTTAATTTCTTGAAAGCAGTCTAATTGAGCCCTGAAAAAACTACAATCCAAAAGAAAAATTATGAAGAATGTAGTAACAGATGGCTAGTAGAACATAAATTGAAGACTAATGCTAATGCGAGTGCAATCTATTCAACGATCGTGTAGTCAATCACGATCGACCTGTTGGCCATCCCTGATATACACTTAAATTAATTCACAGTGCGTAATACAGTTGGCAATACAGAAATCAAACTATCCATTGATCGCTCTTTTTTTTAGAAAGCCACCTGGTTTTGGAAGTAATGCTGAGAAAAAAAACTTACAATCAAAATAAAGGTTTTAATTCGTCGACCACAAAAGGTGAGGTGAGCGAAATCAGTCACAAGCAGGGGCGTGAGTCTGTTTTAAGGTAGCATTTATTATTTACAGGGTCTTGGAAAATATCTCAGCAAGATCAGTTGAAGGGTTTGGGAATGTACGTAGAACATAGGAAAAATTTTTAATCATAACAATTATACAAATTAGAACAGACGACTGTACAATAAAAAAGGGAACATAAGAATAAAATCTCAGTACATTTAAATATAATAAAAACATCAGTAAGGAAAAAAATAGTTTTTTTTACCATGTTTTTATTAACTTGCTTTCTTGTTTATGTGTTTGTGTGTTTGTCAAGTACAAATCTTGCAATCGATTTTTAACTAACTTCCCGACTAGATAGACATTTGAAACTTTTAGAATAGCTCAGAACACGATGACAATGTATTTTTTAATACTTTAGCTCAGAGGTGGGGAACGCGCGGCCTTGAGGCCGCATGCGGCCTCCGTGATCTTCTTGTGCGGCCTTCATAAAAGCTAGCGCTTGTATTAATTAGTATTTAATTATATAGATTACAACAATTTGCAAATCAACGGAATTAAATAAAGAACGGCATGAATGTATGTACAGTGTCAGCGAAAATAAAGTTGACATTTTGAAATTGTTGTCTAAAGTCGCTACAATTGTATATTTATCCAAATGAGCTTCGTTTACCTTGATTGTATGATACTTTAAGTACACTTTATATGTAATTTAATGCTCAAAGTTTCTTAGCAATACTACCATACATGTTATATTATCTCTACACAAAAACTATTTTCTTACTAATATTGTTGTGACTGACTCCATGTACGTTAAAACGTATTATTTTTTCTGCACGAATGGCAACAGGAAGATTTAAGTTCGGTTTTTTTTTGGAATTGTTTTGTTTTTAATTTAAATAAAGGGATGTTGTTCTTTTAAAAACGGAAGCCCTTTTGACGCAAAAAAGGATCCAATAGAAATCTGGAAAAATGCTGTTGAATATCCATGCCTACGAGAGCATGCACGCCGTTTACTTTCCTGCTTTGGAAGTGCTTACTGCTACGAGTCAATATTTTCTCTCATGACAAAAATTAAAACTAGTTTAAGAACGCAAATCACAGATGCTCATTTAGAGGATCAATTAAGGCTTCGCGTTATGACGCTTGATCCAAATATTCAATTACTTTCAAGCAAGAAACAAATGCAAATATCACACTAACTTAAATTTTTCCTCGGATTATAAAATTATTTTTGGAATTGTTTTTATGTCAGTTATTTATAGTTTAATACTATTATTTTTCTATTGTATTTCTTTATAATGATAAAATTATTTAAAAATACTTCTACTTTATTATTTTTAATTGAAATGGTATTAAAATATGTAGTTGTTTATTAAAATTTAAAAATCTGGATGAATATTTATATATATATGTGTGTGTATGTGTGTGTGTGTGTGTGTGTGTGTGCACGCTTACATAAATAAAAATACCAACAGTGAAATATAAAAAAATTACAGCGGTATCTATGAATCTAATAATTTTATTAAAAAAATTAATGATTAATCTTATAATAAGTTTTTACTCCTATGTGAATACAAAAATATTTTATATTTTAACTTTTTATGTCAAATAATAAAAAAATAAGGCCTTAATTTTCTTTTTTGTTATTTTTCTATATAATGCATCAAATTGTTAAAACTATACGATACTATACTATAATAATTTCTTAAAAGTTGCATTTATAGGTACATCAACTTATGCGGCCTCCTTTATTACTACCTAATTTACATGTGGCCTCTAATGGTAAAAAGGTTCCCCACCTCTGCTTTAGCCAACTTTAAGCAGAATTAAATTAATTTTCAGTTATTTTCAGTTAATTTTGTTTTGTAGACTGGTGCAGCCATCTATTGGCCGGAACGGGAACGAAAAGTTATAAGCAAGTTAACTTCCAATTAACTTCATTTTCATTCAAGTTGATGGGATAATTCATCAAAAAAATTTTAAAAAGTATTTATTAATACATAGAATTGTCAAGTTTATATGATTCAACAGAAAATTTAAAAACATGGTATATAAAAAGTTCTTTTTATCTTGCAATTATTACATTTATCGTCATAAACCATGTAACTCTCTAGTAACGTATATTGAAGTAAAAATATTGTGCTTTTATTAAAATTTTAATCAAGAGTCCAGCATGAAGCTGGCCATGAAATCATATTGGCAGCTCGCGGAATATCAAGATTAAGTCACACCAATCTTACGCCATAATGAATGACACCATCTTGACACCATAATGAATATCCTGCAAAAACTTTACATAGAATTGTCAAGTTTATATGATTCAACAGAAAATTTAAAAACATGGTATATAAAAAGTTCTTTTTATCTTGTAATTATTACATTTATCGTCATAAATCGTGTAACTCTCTAGTAACGTATATTGAAGTAAAAATATTGTGCTTTTATTAAAATTTTAATCAAGAGTCCAGCATGAAGCTTGCCATGAAACCATACTAGCAGCTCGCGGAATATCAAGATTAAGTCACACCAATCTTACCTATTAATATCCTGCAAAAACTTTACTAAATGATGTGATATATTATTTTAGGGAAAAACTTACTTTAGCTTTTACAATCAAATAACATGAACAGCGTGTTTCCACGAAGATCATATTGCCAGATACAATATTTTAATGCTGTACTGACAATTCTGTACAGTTGTACTTTTAGGTTCGTTTATCGCGGAATAGAATTTTTCATGATTTGTGATCTTGAAAATGATTCATACAAAATTCTTTGCAAGGTACCTTTAAAAATTTTAGCGCGTTTCTTTGTTCAATTATTATTAAATAGTCAAGAGCTGCATAACACACAGCCCGCCAACACTCTTTCTGTGGCGAGCGAAGCCTTTTATGAAGAGACGCAATATATTATAAATCTATATTATAATATAGATAATATTATAATATTTGTATAATAATATCTTTAATATTGTAAATATGTAATTTAAGATGCATAATATTATAAATCTAAAAAATACGGAATATTATTTTTAAATTTATAATATTCGGAAAGGAATATATAAGCAACGAATATTAACATTTGTTTAACTTTTAAAATAACCAGAAATTCATTTTTTGTCAGAAATTCATTTTTTGCTTTCCCATTTATCCTATTTTCTTGCGGCCCAAAGCATTTTTCTGTAGAATAATATGCCTCTATCCCGTTTCGAGTGGTGCAGGCCTGGTCTAGAGAATTTTTGAATTAGAGCAAAAATTCTGAAAATAATTTCCTTAAAGTAAAAATTACGCTAGAAAATTTTTTTTGCTCTTTTTAGTGATTTAATAATTGATAAATAAAATCTTTATAAATTCTGTCTACAAATTATTTGGAAAACTCTGACAGTATACAAAAGGATAAAAACCATAAACACAGACTTATTGGTTCAGCAAGATATATCAAATACTAAACTGTGCCCGTAAATTTTGTTTAAAAAATTAAAAACTTTTTAAACAAAACCTTAAACTGTTCAAGAATATTTTATATGTACAAGGATTTATATAATGACATTTATATGAGGGCGAAAATAAAATAACCACGAAAAGCGGGTAAATAAAACAAATGAAGTTTTGAGGAGGTTAAAGGAACGAAATGTGACTTAGAACGAAAGAATGAAAATTACCTAGTTCAGAATGCAAATTACATTAGCACTTGCAGGTGTAAGTTGCAAAATATTTTTGCATTTAACGACATGACATTAGACCTTTAGTCTGAAAATTATTTTAGAAGGCACGAAATGGAATTCCTTAACTCCAGATAATAGGACAGGTATAAAATTATCTTCCTACGTTTACGACTGAACTTTCATGTACAAGATATTTTATTTTTTGTACCACTGTAAAGATAATATATCATCAAAAATTTGTTACTAATGTTCTTGAAATATGCAGTAACACACAAGCGTGTATATGTATATATGTATGTAATTTAAATTGAAATCCAAAGAAGAAGGAAAACCTTTATGAAATTAAGTTCAATGATAACATTTCTATAACGGCAATACACATATTATTCTTAACTAAAGCAGTGTGAGCAAACTTTTTTCAACCGCTACACACGTTGTCTTGTGTAATAATACTTTGTTTGGAGGTTATGGGTGCTTTATAAAGAACTTTAGAACAAAATTATAGTGTTTCTTCATGCTAAATAACTAATTATTCTCTTGTGTACGAGCAGCTTTATCTCGCCTCTGTTCACGGTGTAAAAGAAAGAAACTCATAGTTTGCTACCCATAGTTTTCTTATGTCTCTTTAAAAAAATATTATTTTCAGTGTAAGAAGTACCCAAGTCTGTACAATGGCTTAGAAAACACTTTTAAAGCATCGGACAGACTTGGATACTTCTTACATTGAAAATAATATTTTTTTAAAGAGACATTAGCAAACAAAGTAATCTTGGAGAAAACTGACTTAGGCACTTCTTGTACCAAGCCACACACACACACACACACATATATATATATATATATATATATATATATATATATATATATATATATATATATATATATATATATATATATATATATATATATATATATATATATATATATATATATATATATATATATATATATATATATATATATATATATATATATATACATACGTACAGTAACATGTAAGTTTGTTTGTCATAGCTATATTTAAATGAAAAATCACTTGATCCCTAACAAAAATTTTTTGGTAGAAGAAAATTTTAAAAATTAGAAAAATGTTACCCTCCTCCCAAACAAAAAAAAAATTAAGGAAGAAAAAAAATAAGTTCATTTTGACAAAGTATTTTAAAAATCCGGATTCGAAACTCAGTCTCACACAGATAGGTAGAAGCAAATGGAGGTAATGTAAGTACTGTATAGTCTTTTGCTGAAAGAGTTTTTATTGCAAGACTGTTTGAAACTTAATTTAATAATATCATAGCACAAATTTTTTAATATACAAAAAATATAATTAAAAATATTAAAAATATGCGATTATAGAAAATTCAAAGCGCATATTTTTTAATTAAATAATTCAATACAGTATAAATTTGCTTCAGAATATCCGCGACCCCTCCAATTTTTTTAGAGACACTGTAAGCGGCCATAGTTTAGTAAATGAGGACATTTGTTTTGATAATTTTGAATTTCAAAGAGTTACAGGTACACATCGTGTAAATTATTTTTACCGAATTGATTCCTTTATAAAGCACATTATAAACCTAAAATAATGAACCAAGCCTTATAGTTCTATGAAAAAAATAATTAAAGTTTAGTTTACTTTTGATCTCTATTTCCAAATTTGTACACCCTATAAATTTTGTCTTTTGGTAACATTTAAAATTAATCATTCAACTAGTAATTTCTATTGGACAGCTAGAGCTAATTGAGAATTTTGTGATTTTGGCGAAAAGAAAACTAATAATTTTTACTTTTACTTTCTCCTTTTTTTAATGATAAAGTTATAATACTATAAATCCCCTTCCCCTCCACCCGAAAAAAAATCTGAAATGGAAAATATTTTCCACAATTAGTCAAAAAAGGTAGATTAAAACCGGACATGCAAAAGAAAGTAATCTCAATAAGATAAAAAAAATAATCACATATCATAATCATATATATAAAAAAATGTCTATATTCAACAGTGGTCTCTCTTTAGCAAATTTCCTTTTCACAATGTTTTCAAGAACTCTATACATTATAAACCCCAATCAGTTACGACAAAATCGCAATTTCTCCGAACAAAAATTGTTTTAAATGTCTGAGTGATGCCAGATAGACTATCACCCTCCCCATGGAGAAATTTCAGACCAAATATTGTCCTTAAAATAGGGTTTTAAACAGGCCTTTGGAAATGTTTGCATGTTCTCAACAACCAAAAAGTACAAATTTTGACAATTGAGACAATTCATTAAGTGTTCATATTCTTGTAGTTAACTTTCGTACAAACAAGGAAGAAACACAAATATTTTGCCTCAATAATACGATTTCTAAATATTTAGCTCCATCTCCATGTACCCAGTTATATTCGCTTAAATCCGAAAATATCAAAGGCTATAAGCGTAACTGATGCTTGTAAATTTTTTTAGTTTTCTTTAAGGTTTTTTAGTTTCCTTTAGTTTTCTTTTGAATGCAGAAGAAAAATAAACTTTTAAAGTATTATAAGTAAGGGTATAAAATAAATTTCAATGTGTAATGCTAAATAATAAATGTACCATATATCAAATTCGATAGTTCCATAACAAAATTCGTTATACAGAAAGTTCGATACATAGAACGACCTTTTTATCCATAGAGTGGTGTCGTACATATTATTTAGAAACACATTTCTAAATCAATGCACTCTTCGTTACAATTAACTCAGTTACAAGAGATACTTTCTTATATGTAATCAAAAACAAAAATAACAAACTATAAGCTTGAGGAAACAATATTTATGGGGAATTCGTATGCATTTAAATTTGTATAAGAAACTTTATAATTTCTCGTTACCTAGTAAAATTTCGACAAAGATTCATTATAAAAGAGGTAGCACTTTAAAAAGATGAAACGTAAAAATGCTTATACCTTTCTTAATCACACAGAGAGGGGACCAGTATTTGTTTCGAAAAATTGAATATGTGGAAAATTTTTCGATGTAGAGAAACAGCTGTTCTATAACACGACCTCGGAAATTCACTAAAACTCCTTTATATAGAGAATTTTGATTAATGGCAGTTCGATATATAGAGAACCATCAGTCATTAGTTTTCAATTACTCCGTTTTTTTTTCAAAACGTATGTAAAGTGTTTCATTATGTATCTGTTTTATAACTTTCCAGAATCTTTAATCATAATTTTATTTTCCCTTTTGCATAAAAATGTTCTAATCATAGTAAGATTAATCATTCAAGGACATGTTCCAAAACATTCAGTCATGCTCGGATTCAATTAACAATGAGATAAAAAAAATTATTCCATTAAAATGTCCAATTCGGAAGAGACTTGCGCTTTTAAACCTAAACCTCAAATTATGAAACTCCATAACATGGTAATTAGGATTTCCAAGGCATTCATATTTTTCCGCTATCAATACAAAATCTTTTTTTTATGACCCGTAACGACAGACAGCGAAGTTTCAATTAGTTAGTTTAATCATAAAACCCTGTACATTAAAGTTCCATAGTAATTACTAGTAAAGGACTGCAGATGAAATATGCAACTATGGCTTGCGTATACATGTCAAGTGAGATTTTCCCCTACAGCTATGGAAGGAAGGACACCCATTTTTACAGTTAAAGAGAGAATATATCCGAGCGCATTATACAAAAAAAATGTGTGATAGGTTGTTAAAAAACTTCATTCTGTACTTATAAAAATGTCTCAGATTTCATAGCTCTGCACTCATAATTCTTTACCACAGTAAAAAAAAAGGCCACATGAATCACAACGATACTATCACTTCACATCCTAAAACACACACTCTGAATATATAAGAAAAACGGGAGATTAATAACATTTCTGGACGAAAAAGTAAAGCAACTTGACTGAAATATCTTCTTTATCGTTTCTAGACAGTCCAAAAATCTTTTAGATAATCATCTCCCAGAGCTAATAATATTACTTCTCTGGAGAATGCCAGGACTACCCTACCTTGCCCCCTTCTATCCGGGGGAAGAAAAATGGGCTCTCACAGAAAATCCTAAATTGTGGATCTCGTAAAAGATTATTTAGAATGAAGTTTAGTGGGAATAATAGCTTTTCCCTAAAAGAAATAAAAAAACCTGAACGAAAGCAGAGAATACCTTGCTATCATTAACAATGGATTTCTTTTTAGATGTTGATAATGACACAAGAAATAATTGTTCACTCTTGAGAGTGTGTGTATTTATGTCCCAGAACAATATAATGCTTGTAGTTTTAACAAGTGATGGATATTTTCCAGATCTGATTGAACTGTAAATGAGACGTACAAGCCTAATGTTGATTGAACGAATATTTCTTACAAGTTTTTTTCAAGTACCATTTGAGTAATTTATGTTTGTTCTCTGAATTCTTCGAAAGATTTTAAAAACGTATGGCGTAAGGTGATTTAGGGGTTCTACCGTGAACACAATACCTTCATTCAAAGAGATCTCTGTGTGTGGTTAAAGAGAAAACTGACGGAAAAAAAAACCCAAAGTAAACATTAAACGATACAACCAAAATCATTATATGACCAGTTTATTAGCTTCTAATTAATGTAATCGGAAGAAATAATATATGTAAATTTTAACTTAAAAAAACTATATATCCATTACATAACATGTTTAAAAGTCGTTGATTTTCTCAGTGTTCACAACAGTAACACATGAAAAGATTTATCGCTTGTTATCTCTGCATTTTACTTTTTTTCTTTCAATCCACAATTCCCTTATGGATATAAAATATTCAAATACGAAACTAAATCAGTACTTACTTCATAAGCAAACCATATTTTGTTAAAAATCTGTGTGCCTAGAGAAACGGGCTACTCAAACCGCGAGATAAACAATATTGTTTCTAGTAAAATGATTGTTAGTTCTAAAAGAAAAGACTATGTTCTTTTCTACCTTCGAGTAATAACCTTGCACTCTGAGCAAACGAAGTACAGTGTTTTGTGTTAAAATCTTCAATTAAGAGAGCAAACAGAAAATTCATAGTTGAACTTTTAAACTACATCTAGGGTATTTAACTAGACGGCCCTTTTCAGAATCATATCGCTGAATACACCAGAAGGCAGGTTAAAAATCACAAACAAAAAAAAGTTATCCAAAGAATTACCGGAACCGTTTTAAGGTAATGTGTTAATCACAAATATAAAACGGCATGATCCTTGCATTTTTAAAATATTATGTAATCAATAACCATTTATAATAGTTTTCTTAGAATAAAAGCCTTAATTTCATAAATCGTATATTTTAATTTTTATAAATGTCAAATTTATTTATTTTAATGCAAATATTTAATGTATCTTTGAACTCAACAAAAATAAATTATTAGAGCAAAACTTGAAAATTTATGAGGAGAATTCGGCCTTAATTATTTTTTAATTTAATTATTTTAAAACCAGTTAATTTACAAAAATCCATAGAAAAATTATCAATGTATGTAATCATAAAAAAGAAAACTACATTCTTCAGTCTCAAAACAGACTTTGTCGCATAATTTTAGTTGACATAATCTATGATAATTAAGAATCATTCACTTACTATGGTCAGATATAGTATAAGCAAGACGATAAATATTAATAAAATTACAAAAGTTACGCTATGAATTTATATCTACTAAACTTTCTTTCAGCTTCAGAAAATTACAAAATTACTGTAAGACCCTGATATATTTACAACTCAATTTGCTCACCCTTCTTAAGATAAAGGAGTAAAAATATTAAGAATGATGATGATTCTTAGCGGGAAGAGGGCGTATAGAAAGAAATTCACACAGGTCGCTCGCTGTAGGTTTGAAGTCTGATTCTTGGAGTTGTAATTCGATTCAAGTGTTAATTTCCCTTACACGTCATGGCACTTTGGACTTCCTCTTCTAGAGACATTCTTCCTTTTTAACAGATTACATGATAAACTGGAGTGTTTCAATTAACCCTCTCATTAAAAAGTATCTGCTGTCTACCCTGGTCTGATTTTCGATCATCTTTGATGAAACAGGTCGAGATAATATCTGCTTCAAAATAATTTTTTTCAAACCTCGAAGCCTTAGCGAAGTACCGAGGTGTAATTATTTGAGAACATTGAAAACAAACAATAATGAGAAATATCACATGCGTGATATTTCTCAGGCAAAACTACTTTGCATCTAAATAATGTAAACTCATTCCTATATGTTTCTCAGTTTTTAAAAGTACAAAACAGATACTTGAATAAACCACGAAATGAGTTATGGGACCAAATCTAATTTGCGGTTGCAAAACAAATGGAAAAAACCACAAGTGTTACAAACGCTAACTGCATCCTTCTCTAACTTTCAGCGCCAAAAACGAGGCAAAACTCAATAAATAATGGATATAGAAAATCTCAGGTTACAAGAAATATTAGATACAAATTTAGTTAATTGATTTGCGAGAAAAGCAGTAAAAAAAAACAATCATTTGTCTTGTACTTTGATAGATTGCCATGTTAGGAAAGAGAAGGCCAACAAGAGTTTGCGAATATTTTTTTTCCAACAGCAAAAAGTTTCGTGAATTCAGCTGAGTTATTTTCGCTAAATTATGCCGCTATGTTTCACGTGACGCTGAAAAAATTAAAACGTTTTGGTCAAGTATACAGGCAGAAGAGATACGAATCAAGAGACTAATGCTAGAAGAGTTTATAAATACACGTATAAATAGTGTGTATATATAGTATAAGAATTCAGGCATAAGTGTATGATAAGGAAACAAAATTGTGCATTATGAAATCATTACATTCTGTTCTTTGACAAATTACCATGTTAGGAAGGAGAAGCCAATAAGTGAATGTACATAAATATTTTTTATTGCTCATAAAACTTTAACAAGCATTCCGCAAATTTTGTTTTAACTTTTCCTGAAACCGTTTAGCGATGCCAACAGACTTAAAGCTGCAATTCGAATAATTAAATGTAAAGGTTAAAGATTAAAGTACTAAAAGACATATATATATATATATATATATATATATATATATATATATATATATATATATGTGTGTGTGTGTGTGTGTGTGTGTGTATATATATATGAAAATGTTGATTCAACTTAATAATGGCTATCCTACAACATAGTTTCCCCATTTATATTTTTTCTTTCCTTAAAATAAACCAAGGCCAATCAAGTCTAGAAAACACAACCCTGAACTGTCTGCTCTCTGGACATATTCTGACCATCATATCACTAAGCCTTTTTCTTAACTAATAAGCCTCCGAGACGCCCTATACTTAAAACTTACAATCATACCCACGACTGTGTAAAAGTCTGGTGCATAGACAAAACGCACCGCCTAACTTTATGAAGATCTCTCTGAAGATTTATAGACTCTAACTATCAGAGATAATTAGAGAAAGAAATCATTTTAGTTTCTAGCTTTCTTTTTATTTCTTTTCCAGTTTAAGAGCTCACTCCCTGATTTCTACTTAAGTTAAAAAGAAGGTGAATAGTTCCATATCCTGTAGAGTAAGTTAAAAAGGAACAATAAAATTTTTCTAGGACAGAAATAAATTAATGATTCCATGCTGGGGCGGACAAAATTCTGATCTCATCTTACTCTGATGGAAACTCATTTTACGACTGAATAAATCCTGATTTCGTTATATTCTTTGAGAGAAAAGGTGCGACTTTCGATTCAGCATCGTACTTTGTTTCTTACTTCTAAGAAAACTCGGATAGAGCAACCTCGCAGAGAATGACTTTGGTCTAATTATTTCCTCTTAGAAAAAAGATAAAAAAGACTTAAAAATAGTTTCGTAAAGCTAGAAAGGGCTCATTATTTGAAAATTTGCTTTGCAGCTTTTCTGCACGTGGAAGATGTAAAAAAGAAATGTAATAAAAATAAAGAAAACATTAATAAACTTTAATAAAAAGCTTTGAAATCGGGAAAATTTGATTTTGTTCTTCCCTTTGTTTTAACATGAGTATTATAGTTATGCAAAAACTAAACTATACGTCCCTCTAGCCATTGAAGATTTCACTGAATTTTCGAGCAGAGCCATTAAAACAAGCTTAGATTGATAAAGAGAATGACTATTCGCCTGTTTTGTTCAATTATTTAGAGGTGATAACCTACATACGTCTCGTAATGTAGCATGTACAACAGAACAGATGGTTGGATTAATTGACTATTGTGATTTTCTACGAATATGCATTTAAGAAGGGCATACCTCATTTTTTTTAAAACTGCTTAAGAAACAGTGCAGTTAATGAAGAATGCAGTTGAAAAAAGCCTAAAACTATAAAAAAGGAAATTACATTCAACGTTTTAATTCACACCAAAATGTTATATATTAAACTCATTACTTTTTCTTCTTCTGTTAAACGTCCCTAAGACTTTGATAAATTACTTGTTTTATTGGAAATGTTGACGAACTTTAAAAAAAAAGCAGAAATACACATCTGTCAAAGTAACAACAATAGTACCTTAGTACTAAAAATAAATTAAGTCTTTAACCCTCCGTCTACCTATAAAATAAGCCTCTCGTGTGTCATTCATTAACAATGCATAACTTATTTTCCCCTTTAAAAAATGTAAAAAGTAATCGAGATATGTATGCACTGTTAAATACATATAATACCTCAGTTTGTTTTTATTGTTTGCTATAAACCATTTAATTTGCCTTCATGCTTTGTTTGATGTGATATAACAGTTAAAACATAGAATCAATAAAACTGAACACTAGTAAGAATATATATATATATATATATATATATATATATATATATATATATATATATATATATATATATATATATATATATATATATATATATCTATATCTATATATATATATATATATATATATATATATATATATATATATATATATATATATTTGACGCTTTTACTGAAACTAAAGGCAAATACGGAAACCTACTATAAGTTCATTGGAATATCACAATTTGTTAAATGGAGCCACAGAGGTCTAGCTGTTAAGAGATCAATGAGAAAATTATAACTGCGCGCAGGGAAAATAAAATTACAGCCCTGAGATATTTTTTGTGGTTTTGCTTCGGCGCCGGAATTCCTCGCACCAAAAGCAATCCTAAATACAATAACAAAACCAAAAAAAAAAAGACAATTCAATAATTGCGATCCCAAACAACTGCGGGTGATCTTCCCCAACTGTTGCCAAACCGTATCAGAGAGATGCCGAGGGTGATCTTTGGAGTGGTCTAACCTTGTCTCACGACCTTAACAGGATTGAGTGTTAGCGAGAGGGGGGGGGGGGGGGGGGGTAAGAGAGAGAGAGAAACGCCCTTTCCTTAGCCCCTCAGTATGCTAAAGAGGGTGCTGTGGGAGAGGCAGCTTTTGTACGTGATTTTTGGGTTTTTTTGGAAATTAAATTGTACAGCAAAAACCTCCAATAGTCGGAAAGTCGAAAAAAGGTGTTGATAAGATCTTTAAAATATTCCTTTCGGCCTTTTATTCTCTTTTTGTTATTTTTTTCGCCTACTTTGGTCGGGGGAGAAAATCGAAATGAATATATATTTAGTGCTCTGTAATATATTGGAACAGAAATTCAGCACTCTAACAGGAGTTTTTCTTTTCATTCGATCGACTTGCCGGTTTTTTTCAAGAACTCTTTCGATCCGTTTCGGTTTAGTTATAGGCTGCGTTAAAGGAAGGAATTTCAAGGCTTTAAAAAGGGATTTCTTTTTTCTGAACTTTATTCAGAAAACATGAGAATTTTTTTTCTTTTGAAGGAACAGAACTTTTTATGCGTATGTACTTAACTAACAAAAGTGAAAGTATAAAGCATTCAGTGTAACCTAGGTGGTCTACATTAGAATTTCAGCAAATGCTCGATCTCAAACAGTACTGGATATTTAAAATCCTTCCGTATCTTAAGTAAATCCTATAAAGATAGCGAAACCTGAATTTAAATCTGCTTGACTAAAAATATTAATTTTACATAGTTTAATGCCTCAATCTTATTTTTTTTTACCTCTGCCTTAATAAGAACAGTTTTACTACGGCAAATCTTTAGACGCAGATCAAAAGAAAAAGATGCCTCATGTTATATTAAAATATAAGGTTTATCCAGCCTCCGTAGTTAAAATAATTAAAAACTATTTTTTTCCACAAAAACTTGCTCTTTGGCAAGTTTCCACAAAAGTGAACGAGATAAGGTTTGTTGGCCACCAAAAACTTGCAATATCGCAAGTTTTTATGGGACGTTCTTTTTTAGAGGTCAGAATGACCCCTAAAAAAGAACACGATATTATATAAAGTCACACTTGACACCGGAATCTTTGACGTTTATTTAATCCTGTGAGTAAATCTTGATTTGCATACATCACACAAGGTTAATATACAGAGTTTTCGGTTTCATTCATATGCTCTTCAATCACATTCAACTCAATGTTAGTTCAAATAAAAGGCAAAAGCTTTAGCAAATTACACGTCGACATTCCGAACCGATTTATGTTCAGACGTTGTTATTAGATATTTAAATTTCTCAGGTCTATACCAGAGTATGTCCCCTGACTCTGTCAAGCCAAAAGCTTTTTAGATGGTTGGACCTGTATTTATTTTGTTTCTAATTACATTTATAATGATAACTCTGAGAATCATTCCATACCAACGTGCCTTGAAGCAACTGCTTATGTGATATTTTCTTTCGTCAAATCAAGTTTTTCTCTTTTTCCCCTTCAAATTCATTGATCATGTATAAACCCAGAGTGAACTTTCGATTTAAGACAGCAAAATTTCAGCATAAAGTCAACTATGTATGATATAGCTGAGGTCGTATAAAAGTTTTATTTTTTAATTTCTCAGTATATACATATTCGTCAGGTAAAGTTCAAATACGAAAAATATCAAAATATCGGTTAAGTGTCGGGAGACAAATGTCAGTCTCAAGTATCAAATAGTTTTCTCCAGGCTTTTAAGTTATCGTCTCTGACATATGAATTATTACCATTAAGATATGTTACGACAAGAAAATTCTTTCTGTCAATCCGGAGAAAACATTTAGATTTAGAGAGATAAGGGGGAAAGTCTACCTTATTTTGACAGGCGCAACTACTAATTATAGTTTTAAATCTGAATGCTTTGACCGGGATTCAACCCAAACTCATATGTCCATAGCTCCTGAGGCTGAATACAATATGGGCAAAAGTTATATGACTATGTCCTTTGATACATTTGTTATAAACTTTTGTAAAAAAAAATTAAATGAAAGCAGAGGTTCCTTGACTACAATCAACACTGAAAAATAAACTAGATTTATTAACTTTAATATTCATGAGAATTTTTTCCTTTATAAATCAACTGAAAGTAATTGCTCAGTACATATGATCGGAGAAGGGGGTAAGGAGTTGTCTGAGATGTCAACATTACAATGAACCGTCAGACGGAATTATGGTTAAACTGGTGAAATATTCTTTCCTTTCTCAGAGTGAGTTTTCCGCATATTACACTGCACACAAGACTGCAAGGGAGAAGTTAATACAATAATATGATTCACTTGTTCCACTCATAAGTCACGAGTATCAAAATTTCCATATTCAACTTCACCATGACAGACGTGTAAGAATTTTCCGAATGAAATGATTTGGACCTTTCCTGACCATTTTTACGCAACCAATTGAAAATTTTCGTGCCGTATCGTTATAATAACTATAATTTACGCCGACGTTATGGATATCGAAATCTTTTCGCGCTAAAGATCGACTCCACGGTGTTATAGATAAATGCGCGGTTCGCATCATCAAGGCTTTAGACTTGATTCGATGTCTAGAAAATTGATTAGAAAGGATAAGATTTGTTGAATTGTCTACATAATCAAAAAATGTAATTTCTTGTTGATGATCGTTGTGTAATCTTGTTTCATAGGCAATAAAAGTTAATCTTTTGCTTTGAAATTTCCATGGACGTCATACAGTGTGATCTGTTGGCTTCTAATATATTCAAAATGAGCATGATCCCACTGAGCACGATCTATTAACTTCTTATGCATTAAAATATTTGTGATCGGTTTACGAATTCTAATTAAGAGAATGGCGGATTTTCTTGCAGTACATTTAAAGAGCTTTCAAATTCTACGGGTACCTATGGCCAGCTATAAGAGGAAAAAAAAAGAAAAAAAAAAAAGATCAAACTTCTACGGTAGAATGAAGCACCTGCTTACGAAGTTGAAACCAGAACATTTTGAACAAAACATCACGACCGGCTAAAATTACGACTTTAGTTTCCATGCTAGCGGATAAAGCAAGTTCAGTTAACTAATAATTCCCAAGAGCTGACAGTCAAATGATATGAGACAATAAATCTTTATTAATATGATAATATTTCATCTCCGGTTTCTTGCTGACAGGTTTTATCTGTTGGATTACTGGTTAGCTCCCATTTTACAAAATTAAATAAAGCACTATTTTTAGGAAGGAATTTTATACTGAATAAAGCTTATATGAGATAAATACAAAGAAAGCACTTGTGTTATTCCTCTGCATACTTTTTAGTCAACAAACGTATCTTGCAATGGATTATTATCCCCCGATATATGCCTCTCCAGATAGGAACAGGCCTATTGTTAATTTTCATAGAGATAAAATCTCCGTCTCATAAGGAATAGGAGCTTGTAAGCAGAGGTCACGATTTTTCTTGCACGTCTACTGTTCTCGAACTATGAGACTGGAAGAGGGAGAGAATGTTTCTCGTATTTTCGATCAAAGGAAGGCTCTCCAAGAATATTTCATAAAAAATTTTGGAATAAGTCTAATACCATATTATACACTTTTATATATCGGGTATTTCCGTCTCTTGTGTTACTCTAGTACATACTTGCTTACTTCGTGCCTTCTGTATTATGAAGTTTCTTGTTTCACAGAAAGTACCGAAGCCACGATTTTGATCCCCAAAGGTTCCGGTCAAGAGTTATAATTAAGCGGTTTTAGCATGTAAATGTTCATTACAAAGGTTCCCAAAATTTAATTTTTATTTTACGGCAATTTAATGTTACAAAATTATTTACTGCATTCATTTTGATGTTACTACTTAACATGGCGAAATGACTCTACTTCTTTGGACATTTTATGATTAGATAAATATGTGTACAGTATCAAAAACGTTTCAAAGTCAAACTTTTCAAAGTTCAAACTTGTCTCTGATTAGTTTTTAAACATCATAAATATGACCTGCTCTAGTATGAAAGAAAAAAAAAGAAATTTGCCGAAGTCATACCATTCTTTTGGTAGATCTAGCTAATTCTTAAGTTGTACTGTCATATTCAAATCCTCATTTTTTTCTGTTTGAAACTAGATGTATATAGCACCTGATGTGTCTACATTTTTGTTTGATGAGGTCAGTTATTTTTCATAAGACTGCTGTGTACTAACCCTATTGAATTCGTTTACATCAATGAAAACCAATGTAGAAAATGTGTCCAAGGATTGCCGACTTGGATTGAAAGATTAAAAAATATAAAAACTGTACTCCGTAATAGAGAAAGAAATTTTACACCTTGGACATTTTTCGTTTAAAAAAATGCAAATAATATTTTAAAATTTAAATTATTTGAGTTAAAAAATCTGGTATAGTGTGTTTTAAACGCTCATAAATTCCTTTGGGGGAGGAAATTTATAAAAATGAATCTTGTTGCAAGGTGCAGAAAAGTTCAGGGTATCTTAAAGTATCATTTTTATTTGATTACCAGCATTTATGTAGCTGAGAACGGTAGACACATTTTCTCCATAGGTGAGCGGATTCAGTAGGATTAGTACACAGCAGCCTTAAGTTGATATGATTTAAGATAAAACAATCGGCACCTTCAGAATAACGAGACTTGTTTCAGGCTCTGATGTTATAATGATTCTATTCAAGACACTAATTCAACTTCTTACTCATCTCATCACGGCAATTTTCTCTAATTTATTAGCTAAATTTCCATTATTTTCATAACCGGTCTTAGTTATAAAAGACACCTATGCATAAGATGATTAGAGAAGTTTATGACTCTTTTCTAAATATGGTCCCCTATTATTAAGGCCACATCTTCTGGACAGTAATCAAAGGCTGTAATAATACGAGAAAGAAACTATACTAAGGAGGAACGCAAAATACACAGTGATTATAAATATCATAACCAACTATTTCGGTGAGTAAAGATTAGACAAATCAAATTTTCCATCCTTTAATATTCGAGCTGAACATTCGTGACCATTACAAAGTAATATAATATACGCCTCTAATTTGTATATTCTGGCGTTTGGCGAACAAATGAATGGGTCGTTATCAATATTAAATATTTCAAATAGATAACAGCACGAGAATAAAGACAGTTTTTCTTAATATTTTCCGGTCGGCTTACTTATGATCGAATAATAAGCAATGTGTATACAGACATTGTGGCTCTTGGAAATGAATTTACGATTCTATCCAGATAAATTCATGAGGATTCTACTGAGACAGAGCTCTGATTTTGTTGAGTGCCATTATGAAGTTGTTAAGGGGACGAGGGTCCTTCCAAATCAAATTTTTTTATTTTCAATTTTTAACTCTATATACAGAATGACAATGATTAATATTCTTTTTAACTACATTGAGGACCCTTAGAAATCAAAATACAGAAATTTTTTGGCAGAATAATTCTTGCTTTTCAAAATAAATAAAAAAAATTAAATTAAAAATGCTAGCATTTTTCACAAGGCTCCATGCGCAATCCCTATCATTAAAAAACCTTCAATTTTTTATTATACGTTCACCATATATATATATATATATAAACATAATGGTGTATTGATTTTTTTTGTATAAATCAAAAGTCAAAAAAAATTTTTTTTTAATCTGCCTGTTATTTTTTTTATGTTTTTGCATGTTTCTTCTTTATTTCTTGGTCTATAAACTTGAAAAAATATTTGTGGTTTCAAAGAATGATGCATAGTTTTGGGACAAACACTTTAATTAACAATAGTGAGAAATTTGGAAGAAATCAAAGAAAATGAAAGCGCATGGAGCATTTCGAAAAACTAGCAATTTTGAAGAATTTTTTGAAAAACAGTCTTATTCTTTTTTCCACAAAATACTTATTTGTGAAGGCTAAGTGTCTTCAATGTAGCAAAAAATAACATTAATTCTGATTTTGTATATAGAGTAAAATATTGAAAATTTAAAAAAAAAACGAGGTTAAAAGTCCCTTGTACCCTTAAGTCAATATTGAGTAGAGGTGCACAGTTTAAAAACGAAATTTAAGGTGCATAGAAGGATAGGATTTCTGAGCGTGAGTCGTCCTCTACAAATCATGATCATAATTTCGTTAGCTTTGCATGTAACCCTCGTGTAATGGAACAAATATTTTGCGTAAAATAAATATCCATTACATTCTTTTATTAAAAAAATAATATCATAAAATGAGAATATTACCATGCTATAAATCAGTAATTCTTTTTCTTATGCTAATTAATATCCATGCATAAAACATTTCACGTTTTATGATCTCCACCATTACATTTCAGTAAAACTATCAATTCTCTTTATACTATTTTGCTTCTTATAAATTTTTGCAGTTTGGCATATAATTTCCTTACTCTGATAAGGTACTTTAACGTAAAGGGTTCGAGATAGCCTAGTGGTAGCGTGTCGGCTTTCGCTTCTGAGGCTGATCGAATCGAATCCCGACAAGCGCCATTAAACACCTCCGTGTCTAGGCCGGATATGGACATGTTAAATCCGTAGACCGGAATGTCCCTCTCTGATGTCAGAGAGGTTGGAAGAGGGTACGATCCCCCTAGATGCCGCCGCTCGGGTTACTTGGTCGAAATTGCAGTGGCTCCTGGCTAAGTCGGACTCCGATCTCTATGGTGCCATTATAAAACGGAGCCGCGACCCTTATCCAGCTAGATATGGACCAGGTCTGAAATAAATTCCAGCCAGGTGCATTAGAAACAGAAATAACAACAACAACAACAACTTTAAAGTAAGTAGAATGGAACTAGCCTGAGTGAAATTCGGTAGGGACAGTGTTTTGACGTCAAATTTGGGAAATCAAACCATCTCTTTGGCTTCATTCATTAGTATTAATCTCTCAGCGTGCATCCTCCTCTTATGATGCATCTTCCGCTGTCTGCGGGCCAAAAAAATCGTGAGTGTATCTATCGTCAAGAGAGCGATGGCTTCTCTGAAAGACAAGCGCTTCAGCATTCATTCTCGAGATACCTAAGGAAGCATATCAGTGAGAAATGACGCCGTTCAACTAGGTCTCGCTGTCAACCCTCTAATTAGATTTCGATGCGAGAAATCGCTCTAAATCAATACGAGATTCCGGCACGGACATACAATGCCGTTATTGTATGACGGAGCGGATTTGTCAGCGAATCATTATATCAGTGATGATTTAAACATGCAAGACGTTTAAGGTGAACTTCATTAGACTCCCATATTTGACCACTCAAAATAAGGAACCTCGTTTACGGATTTTCCGCCTTCATTTTGCAAGTAACGGAATTTTTTTTTTTTTTTTCGAAAATCACGGGGAAATGAGAGCTTTGTGAGTTGAAGGGAAAAAGAAAGGGGGGAAAGCAATATGAAATAGATTCTATACATCTTGAGGAAGTTTGTTTATTATTCAGAGAACTATGTACAGCAGGGAAGGGCTACTTAAAATATTGGCAATGTAGCATATCTTTTCCAAAGACCATTGGTCTTCTTATTAATTTCTATCTTTATAAATTAACTTTATTTCCTAATTCTGGCACAGTGAGCTGGTTGCCTGAAAATTCTTGAAAAAAAAAGGTTTTTTATCTTTCTGTCAAAGGTAAGCATACCTAATGTATATATATATATATATATATATATATATATATATATATATATAAATAAGAATAAGATGAAAGAGAAAACCAGTAATAGCTCTAAAGCTACAAGCAGCCAGGAACATCCAACATGTAAAGATAAGTATGAATACGGTTTTTGACAGCATTTCTTCATCAGCGGTGTCAATACTGTCTAAAAACCAATGGATTGTTTCTGATGAGTATGATCTATTAAATAAACACACTCAGAATATATATATATATATCATGATCGTTTTTATGCATTTTATTTCATTGTTCCGCCATACTGGGAACTAGCTTAGCGGAATGAATTCCTCTAAGCTAGTATGTTGAGTTAATTAACCAGGAATTCTTAATTAACTCAACATACAGAAATATTAATTTTATCAAACATTTAATTTCCCCCCTCTATCTGGAGACTATATTAAGGATATGAATCTTAAAGAGCTTTCCTCTACAGATAGATGTCACGGTTGCCATTACCTTCTAAGTCAATGATTGCTGCCTGACTTCTTTGAGTATGCGCAGAACGTATGTTCTGTTTCCCAAGGGGGCCTAATCGTCAAAAGCTTAACTGGAGATAGAGTATCTAACAGAGAGGGAGTTACAACTCCTGGCGTCATAAATTAAATTTAAACAGTTTTGACGCCACGTGCTTTATTTTCAGGTATGTTACCAAGCATATCAAACAAATACAGCATATCATAAAATACAGCTCGGAAAACTAGTACAAGTCAGGGATTGGAAAAAAAAAACCTTAAAATATTCTTCATAAATAACTGAAAATTAAACTGAGTTCCCGGATTTCGAAACCAAATTCAACTTTCTACGTCAGGAGAGAGAAGGAGAGAGCCTACAGAGCAAAGTAAATCAAGGTTTTTGCCATCCTTGTCTTACTGCATAGGTGATGTTCAACTCCTGAAAAAGAAAGCTGAATTTGCTTTCAAAAGTGTGAAATTTAGTATTGTTTATCGAATTTAAGATTTTTATAATGCCAAAATGCAATGTAAAAAACCATTTCTCAAAAACTACAGTCATTTATGCATATTGTCTGAGAGTATTGTCGTGTAAGAAATATTATCACCTAAAAAGTAGGATATCCTGACATGGGAATATTTTTACTGTCAAAAATCAGGATATTAAATAATTTGAGAAAGAAAAGATGAAAACTGTTTTCTTTTCAGTTTCAGGGGAATATCATTAAAGTACAAAACAGAAGAAGATAAAAAGTAAGATAAATGAATCAGGTCTTAAACAGCTAGACTTTGCGGAAACTTACAGTCATGGATTATACAAATTATGTGGCACAAAATGGCGTCTGGATGGTTCAGAAAGCCCATGGGAAGTAACGACTGTTGTTCCAAAAGGGTGAAGTGCTAAAGGACATAACGCGTCACCCCGGGAGATGGATCACATATTTCTACTAAGTGGAAGATCTTTAATGGCATTTCTTTATGAGGGCTAATACCAACTCAATCGTAATTTATACTAAACCTTATCTCCGAGCGCCATGGGTAGATGTTGCGAGGCTCTAACCCTCCGAAAACCGAGGGAATAACAAGTGACGTCACGTAGTCTATAAAAGCCCGCTTAATTTATTTTATGGTTTGGGGTGAAACAAAATGTAACCCTCCTGCCTTAAGTGGCACAAAACGCAGAAAATGGTCCCCCCGTTAACGTCTCTTTCAGCAACCAACGTTTTGCCCAATACGTCGCCGTTCATTTTCAGGAGCAGCACACACCGTAAGTAAAATATTTTGAAAATGTGGTCGACCATGATAAAAAAGCCGAAGTGATTTATTTGATTAATACCTTCGACGCATTTCATTAAAATAGCATAATAATGGATAAAAAATAGGCTCACATAAAATTTTTATGACCGCTTACAAAACCAGTTAAAACTAATTACGGTAAAGATTGTTATACAGGAAATGATTCATACGGACGTTTTCATGACTACATCATTGCCGTGGTCGGATTTTCTTCATTTCATTTCCCCGTGAAGTAGCACTCCCATGGAGAAATACTTTGCACATGTAATCAACTTCCTCCGGGGAACAGTAATAAACTAAGGCCAAAATTGCTATATATATATATATATATATATATATGTGTGTGTGTGTGTGTGTGTGTGTGTGTGTGTGTGTGTGTGTGTGTGTGTGTGTGTGTATGTATGTATATGTATCTGTGGCTTGGTGCAAGAAGTGCCTAAGTCAGTTTTTTCCAAGATGACTTTGTTTGCTTATGTCTGCTTAAAAAATTATTAAAATATTTTCAATGTAAGAGGTACCCAAGTCTGTACAATGGTTTAGAAAACAATTTAAAGAATCCTGCAGACTTGGGTACTTCTTACATTGAAAAAAAATATTTTTTTAAAGAGACATAAGCAAAGTCATCTTGGGGAGACTTAGGTACTTCTTGTACCAAGTCACAGATATATATATATATATATATATATATATATATATATATATATATATATATATATATATATATATATATATATATATATATATATATATATATATATATATATATATATATATAAGTACATGTTTTACAGAAGAATACACAATAAAATAAGCGGTCAGTGTCCAGAATACCATGCTTCAAGATGCGGGGAATAACTCTTTTTTATGCTGACGGTGAATTTTGCAAAAACTCTTTGTAAATTCCATAGACGTAAGATGTGAAAGTAAATTCCTCAATGCTCCGATATAAAAATGAAAATACATCACTTAATAAATCCATCTGTAAAGGCAAAAAAATGAATTATGTAATATGGAAAAATGTTTATTTTATGTCATATGACAAATGTATGTTTTCAAGTCCACCCACGGACTTTTAACTTAAGTCCTTTAACTAAGTCCGTGAATGCTAGGTAGGCAAGATGACAGGCCTGCTTTTGCATTAGCTACCTCCTGTGCTAGCTTATGTGTTTGATTCAATTCTCTTAAATATCAAACTGTGTATAAAGTTAAGAAAACAATTTAGCAGTGAATAAAAAAATTGAGAAATATTAGAAAAATAAGTTAACATGACATATTTTTGTATCTTTGTCATTAATATTTATGGTCTTTCCCAACTTGCTTTACTGAGATATACACATATAACTGCTGGACTTAATGATGAAATCTCGAATAAAGAAAAGCATATATATTTAATTTCTTACAAAAACTTCTGAAAATATATTAGATGTAAGGGAAATGAATCAATCTTTTCCCCCCTCCTTTTTAAAATAATCGCTGTCTTCTTAAATACCAAAATATAAAGAGAGAAAAAACAATTTCTTCAACTGCAATCAAACAAAACAGTCGCAACAAAATAATGGATGCTTTACAATTTGTAATTATCACATACTCCTTGTTTTTTGATGACGAACTAGGACAGTGCTGGCGAACCTTTTCTTGTGAATGGGCCCAAAAAGTTTAAAAACAATATTCTTTCAGGTACTGAAGTATCAACTAGTTTAGTACTAGGAAAAGACGGTTCCTTGGAAACAGAATATGAAAACAGCAAAAAAAATATTAGCAGAAATAGTAATAAAGTATTTCGTATAAACTGAAATTAATATCAGTTACTGATATTTAGATACTTAGTACAAAATATTTGCTAAACTAGATTCATGAGTCCATTTATTTCTGAAATTCTTTTTTATAAAGTTCATTTATAAAGACTGGCATGCATATGTGGGAAAGACTTTCGAAACAGTCATCAGTAGTTCTTGAAAGCAAATGAGATTTTCGACTTTGAAATTTTAGTTGTTTATAATTTCCTATTAGGAGTTTTTTTATATCCAAAAACCGCTCGATTTCATTAGTTTCTTGATCCTTTATAACATCGACAAGCTTTTGTTTTCATATAGAACTGGACTGGAAACCTATTAACTGTATTTCAAGGTCCTCCAAATTCAAATTTGCCGAAAATCGACCTTGTCGACCAGCAAAATCCCTTTGGGTGGCCATTTGGTACGCGTGCCATAGGTTCACCACCTACAAAGTACAAGGAAAGAAAAGAACCCTTTGAAAGACCAAGGGGACAAACTAGATTAACATTGGGAACGAAGAGAAAACAGGTTATGAAATAGACAGAATAAACGAGGTACAAAAAAATGGAGTTAAAAACATGATTATATAATCATTACTTGATCTGTTCAGCGAGAACATGGTGGCTAACTTTTAATCGCAGGCGGTGCTAAGCACCAATTACATCTGATGAGCTTAGCATTAAGCTATTTGACAGAGGTCGGCCCACTCACGACGCTTATGTGTAGGATTGCTGTCAATGGAACTTTTACGTCAAGCTTTCTCTCTCTGGAAACGTATACGCTCTGAAGAAACAGAAAACATAAAAAAAAAGTTGTAAAAAAGATCGTTTGTTTGAAACTGGGGTACCATTCCTTTTATGTAAGATGGAGTTTCGTCGGAAGATAATTAGAGGTCTCTTGTGTGTGTTTCTATAAGTATACCCGATAGATAACTAGCACATCACGTTAGTCATTTCTACAAAAGTTTGAAATGAAAACCAACACTTGAAGGTAAACCGAATTAAGTAACTGGAGAATTTTTTTTATAATACTTGAGAGATTGTATCTCTTTGTCAACAACACCAACATTGTCATTAAATGAAGTCTACTGTTCACAAAAAGATATTATGATTAAACATTTTTCATGTTAACTTTATACGGTGTGGCTTCGTGTATTGGTTCGGTTATAATATTAATTTATCTTTCTTCTCACGTAAGAAAGGGATGATATCTGCGCCCTATTATGCAAATATTTATGTTAAACATCCCACATCTAACCTTTCTTTTGTTGTTATTTTTGTCTTAATAAAAAAATATGCAATTATTTCTAAAATTTTGTCATACAGTAAAACTTCTCTAAGGCTGTCATGGTTCCGAAAAAACAGTGGCCATTTTGAGGGGTGACCGGTTAGAGAAGTTTCACTGCTTATATATATATATATATATATATATATATATATATATGTGTGTGTGTGTGTGTGTGTCTGTGTGAGTTTGTTTCTCTGTGTGTATACATGTTCGACATTAGTGAAACAAAGCCCCCAAAATTTTTCAACGTCATATTAAAAGAAAAAGAAAAAAAATTAAACATAAAATATAGTTTTCCTCTTCTTCTCAGGGTTAAAAAAACGCTTTTCATAACAGAGAAGCATGATTTGCTCTATAATGAACGTTTAAGTATGTTCAGTATGCCAGCAACACAAATGGAATGAATTTCAAGTGTGTGTGTGTGTGTGTAGGGGAGAGGGGGTGCTAACGTGGGGAATAATGCTGAAGCTATCTTTGGTGACCCATTTTTTTTTTTCGGCTTCTAGAAGGATATTATAATATTTCTCCTTTCCCTGGTGACCTCACCATTGCAGTGTACTGAAAGTTTCAAATTCAACTCAAATGAAAAGAAAATACTAGAACAAATTTTATTTCTTACACTATGTAATGAAATAGGATACCAATTGACGTAAAAAATTTAGGATTGTCGAATTTTAATATTTTAAAATACGGATTTTAGAAATCGACAGATTTCCTAAGATACAAAATCCAACTAAGCACCAAGTACTCCGTTAATCGGAATAGGTGGTTCGATGGCTTAATTTTATTGCATTGCAAGAAAACAATAAAATGAATTTCATATAAAAATTTAGAAGTAATGTTGAAGGCAAACTTATTAAAAGATAAAAAATTAAATGTCCATAGAGATTAAACTTTATAATCTCAACACTTAAACTGACTCAACACTCTATACTGATAAGATAGGTTTTAAGTTTCATTTATATTTTTAAACTCTCACAAATAGTGCTCATAAATTTATTTATTTATTTATTTATAGTTTAGTGGAGAAGGGGGGTTCCGTAAATTACTAAACTCATCATTATCACTATTATCAGCATTATTTTAATCATTGCTATTAAGACACAGTAATTTTCGTGTATGGGGAATTCACTAAGTTCGTAAAAGGGTCACCAGTTTTAATTAAATGAAGAAACAAAGGGTAAAATCAACAATCAGCGAACTTTCTTATAAATATAGCAATAAAAACATTAAATCCAAGAAAATGCTTTCAGAAAATTTATGAAATGTATTTGCAACAGCTTAAATTCGGTATGACTGGAATTTTTAAAAATATTAGAAAAAAGTCCTTATAAATTTTATCATTAATTTACCAGTTAACAAAACGATTTCTAAAATGTTATTCATTGATGTAAATATAAGAAAACTGATAAAATGTCAAATGTAGAGGTAACATACTTAACCAATGCCATATTACTTTCTCAATACATGTCTTTTTGAAAACGAAATATTATTCTTTCGAAAGCATTTATTCAACAAACATTTTTAAAAAACTTAACGCTTCGATTTAAAATTAACGAATGCTAACTTTGCCTAGCAAGCCACAAAAGAAATAGGAAACTGAAAGCTCTAAGGCCTCTCCATATATGAATTGGTCAACAATGAGCTGTAACAGTTTAAAAGGAAGAGAATGATGCTATAATCTATATATAATTAATATATGTCCGAATGGACACTTCTATCATCCTATTTTCTTATCATGTTCAGTGTTAATATGGACTTCAGAATGCCATACCATTTGTGGCAAAGAACCATTTTATGTATTAAATGAAAATAGATATCAGCATAAGAATACAGGAAACATTCTTGCGAAATAACAAAAATTAAAGAAACTTTTAAAACGTAAATTAAAGTAACTTCTTCAGGTTCGATATATTTCTGTTCCCTCAATACAGTGCTAATCAGAATATATGATACAAATAATTCTACACTTAAATGCATAATGTCAGAGTGAGTAGAGTACTTCTCGGTATATAATGATGTTTTTAGGGAGTGTAACTTTAAAAACTGACCTGAATGCTGGATATTCCTTTACTTTTTAGAATATATATATATATATATATATATATATATATATATATATATATATATATATATATATATATATATATATATATACATACACAGTGAAACTTCTCTAGGCCGCCCCTATTCAACGGACACTCTTGTAAATGGCCATATTTTGTTCAGAACTTATTAAAGACTCCGTAGAACCAATATTATGGAAGAAACCCCTTTTCCACGGCCACTTCTCAAAACGGCCAATTTTTTTCGGATCCATTACTGGCCGTTATAGAGAAGTTTCACTGTATATACACAGTGAAAATTCTCTAGCCGGCCAGCCCTCTAAAAGGTCATATTTTGTTTAGAACCGATTAATGGCTCCATAGAACCAATAATAGGGAAAAAACCACTCTTCCACGGCCACTCCTCAAAACGGCCATTTTTTTTACGGAATCATTACTGGCCGCCATAGAGAAGTTTCACTGTGCATATATATATATATATATATATAGGGGGCGAGAGTTAACTTTAGGCCATGCTCATGAGTATGACAGGTGGAATAAATTGAAAACAATTTTTATGTATATGATATTAATGTACATGCATAGTTATTTTTTAAAACCTTTCTGGCCATAAATTTTAAATTCGTTTCCCCCTGTCATATCCATGTGTGTGGCCTGAAGTTAACTCTTTTAATTAAGAGAAATTACGCAAGTTTTTGAGTGGTATATTACAAGTTTGAGTTCTTTATACCCGCATAAAACACGGACTCTTGATGTCGGAATTATTCTAAGGCATCACTTGCCTCTTTTTATTTTCTCGCTCGTAGTGTTTTGAATTATGGTTTCCTGTTGTATCTTTTAAACAAAACAATTGAGTCGGTAACTTGATACTGGAATCGCAAAAAAGCTAAGGGTGAAGGATGTACATTTTGAGAAGCTTTTTCCCAGTTAGCGAGTGAAAGGCACTGCATTGAGAAGCTAATTTTAGGTGTTTTTTAATTTAAGAGGGTAGATGTGTTTATAAACATTTTTGTGTTGGAATGAAAAACTGTTCGAGCAGGAAACGTTTTACAAGTCATCGCTACTTGTCAACGAGTATGAACCAATTTATAATGCTGTAATATGCAGATTTGAGAAGTTTAAATATTTGTTACGATGAGATTGAGACTAAACATTGTTTCAAGGTGCAATAAATGTATCTTTCGCTGACATTATGATGGTATTCGCCTAGAATATCATTCTGCTTATATTATACTATGTTTTATCCTTCTGTTGTATGCTATCGTCCCAGTTATAGATTATAATGATGAAGATAACTGCAGTAAGTGGGTGAGATTATTTTGTATAACTGATATTATAGAAGAATACTTCCAGTAAATAAATTCAGTTCCTATTGATAAGTTAATAAAGATGTTGCTAAAGATTTTTTAATAAAAAATATTTTTATTTAGAAAAAAAAGATTTTGGATACTTTTGTAATTTTGTTTAAAAAGTGGTTCTAAATTAATTTTTAGAGTTTTGATACTTCAATTTCTATCTTATTTTCTAACATGAATAAGAGCAAAAATGGTAAAAGTATGCCACTTTTATTATTGGTCTGAAATAGGTCAAAGATTTCTTAATCTGTTTTCAAGAATAAAAAGCTGATACATTTTTTCATTTACTTGAAACTAATGGAAGATGCTAAAACAGAAACTCGATTTTTCTTGATGAAAATCAAATTGGCTACCCAGAAAGCAATTTGTCAAATGAACATTTCTTCAGGTGTATTGCGGCCCTTTATCGCTATAGGCATTTGTTAAATGTTCTTACAGACAACCAGTCACTCCTAATGCACCTTTGTTTGAAGATGAACTTCAATTTAATGTTAGAATCCATTTCAAATTTTCCCTTTAGTGTCATGTTTTAAAAAGCCACATGTTTTTGCAAAATATATATATTTATTAATAGTGTTATATTCATAATAATAAACTGTTTTATCTTTGTTTGTATTTTAGTTTGAACTGCATGTATGCGAGCAATCTTTTTGCAAGAACGCAAAATAGTTTTATGAGACGTCAACAGGTTAACTAAATTTCGTAAAAAAAAAAGATTGTTAACGTCCCTCTTTTAATCCGACTGAAAGAATTTATTTCTTTCCATTTAAATGATTTTCATCTATGTTTTGTTTCGTAACATAAAATTATTCACAGCTTTATTTTTATTATTATATTTTAAATATTCTCAGTCTGCTCTACTTCAGATTTTGTATTTTAATGCAATAATCAAATGTTTAGAAATATAATAACGAAAAAAGAGTCATTATTCTATAATTTCACATAAATTGCACCTTAGTGGTTATTAATAATAATGTCTGATGTATTTCCAAAACCAATAACTGCTATTTACAACAAACCAATTGTTTAAAATGGAAAACAATTCTGAAATAATTGCCTAATACTAGTCCAAAAAATATTTAAATGAATCGCGTTGTCCGAAACGGGTTCCGAACTAGTTCCAAGAAAAGCGAGCTTCATCACGTTCTCTGAAGTCATCACGATTCATCAAGGAGAATTGTGATAAAACACACGCCCTTCACACAATTGTACGTTAGAAAAAACTCTTAGTTTTCGTGAGTTCAGCGTTTACGGAGGGCTACTTCCACGCGCTTAATTAATTCGCTGTTCTCTTTCCGTGCGTCAGATGAACTTAATAAATATATTTAAAAAAAGCAAACAAACACTTCAGAGGGAATTTGTTACTCGGTAGTCATCCAAACTGTTCATCTTCGCGTTTCGCAGATATTAGGAGATGATAGTAAACGTGCATTTGCATCTACTGCGAGTTGAGTCAAAATACAATTTACTTAAATCTATCAGTTTTAATATTTCGATCGATAGATGGAAATAGAAAACTTAAATTATAGTTATAATAGGTTCACTATCAAATGAAATAGTTCTTTATTTTAAAAGTGGATAAATATAATAAACTTATTTTACTTCGTAAATATTTTTCTTACGTTTAAAATGCATTTTATTGGGATAATAAAAATTATATATCGATTTGCAGATTACCTAAGGGAGAAAAAAGAGTATTATAACTGGATAGGTCAAAGGCAAAGTGATGTAAGTTAAATTTTGCCAAAATCGGGCTAAGACGTGTTTTGTAATCTTAAATATAACTAAAAATAAATATTTCAACAGAGCTAGATAATAAATAAACAGAAATCCAGCATTCAGGGCTCTACGCACCATAAGGCAAGATTCTGTAGTAGGGACGGAACTAAACCAGAAAACGAGAAAACCGACTGGTCTTGTCATCAGGGAGCCTAACCAAGTCAGTTACCTCAAGGGGGAACTTTCTGAATAGGATGCAAGTCTAACCAAAAGACATCCCAAGGTCCCGAGATCCCCACTGAAACAGATTATCTAGCTCTGTTGAAATATTTATTTTTAGTTATATTTGTCCGTTTTCAATATGAGGATTTGTTGCAACTGTGCAATCTTTTATTGAAAAGTTAAAAGTTTTCAACGCTAGGGTAGGTTTTCAGTTAATTTGTTCGACAGTCTATGCCCGCTTTATAAGTTTTAGTTTGTGTTGAATTCTTTACATTATTATACTTTGCAATCTTAAGTTATTCCTCAGCTTATGGCAAAGAGAGATAAGTCTTGACTCATCTTTTGTCTGATAGGAGGCAGCAATTATAACATAATACTACGTTTAAAATCTTTATAAAGTATATGTTTAAGTATTTGTCTTTTCCGCTCAGGTTTTTAGGTTTTCTGTCTAATACATCACTAAGGAATCAAAATTGGCTTTCTTTTATACAATTAAGCAAAAAACATTATTCAAAGTTCATGCGGAATGCACTATTTAAGATTTCACAAAAGCCTAATTACCTTAAAAGTAATTTTCCTTTGTACTTACTTCACTTTGTCTTTGACCCACGCAATTATGAACACTTTGCAATACCTTCTCACTTATTTTATACACTTCGGCAAACACCTATTTTCGATACGAAAATGGAGTTCCTATACAGTTTTCCTTGCAAAGAGTAATCAATTTGACAAACAGCTAAGACTTCAACCGCTCATACGGGAGAAAGGTAAACTCAAATTTGATTGCGCTACAGGTAGGGTGTTTGATCATACAACTTCGATTAAATATCTTTATATTACTAACAGCGTATGTTGTTTTAAATATGAGATACTCTAACATTACTGGTAGGGTGAAGTGATTAGGACGATGGATTGAAAGTCCAGAAGTCGCAGGTCCTAGAATATCAGTGGACCGTTCGAAAAATCCAGCGTTCAGAGTTAAGTAGAAAGGGTAGTACCATAAGGCCACTTTTGTGATCCCCCCTCGCTTGGCCACCATAATTTTTAAATAAGTTACGACCATAACTGCTGGGGGAGGAGCTGTTTCTAGTATCCACCTTACACACATAGTATATACATACACACAAGGTTTCAGAATTTTGTTACGATGTCTTTTTGCTTACCGAAGAGTTGGGACTGTTTTGTAAAGATTTCTACGGGGAGCGTTTCAAACCATTTTAGCCTGAATCCCTTGGAAGGTTGACTTTTCAGTGGCGCTCAGACCGTTCAAAATGTAGAATTCAGCAGTGAAATTCTACGTTGATTAATCTTTAAAAACATGTTTGGATCATGACGGGCTTAAAAGCATTATAGTAACTGCAGATATATATATGTACTAGTGTAACAATGTGTAACAATGTTCTTTAATGTTATTTTATTATTCTTTGATATTTCTTTGTGTTAAGAACCTAAATTCTTTTTATGTAAAGGAATCTGATTTCATCCTGATTTGAGGGTAAAGGGCTACGTATTATGTAGACCTTACATTGTATTTCGATGCCTTCAAGATGGCGTCGTTTTTGTGTCCTGGGTAGCGTCTTCCAGGAATTTTTGCTGTTCCAAGAACTTTTGGGGTGTCTGGGGGTTCATTGCCTTTTTAATCGCTACTCCCTACCCCTTGTTTTCAAAAATCGTTTAGTCGGGGATTAAGGGATTAGCGTTCTGGCAAATCCAGAACGCCGAAACTGAAAATTTGCATGTAGCTCCCTCTGTGGGCGATAGCGGAAACTACAGGAATAAAAATGGGATGCACGACTGCCCCGGGACCCCGGGAGAGCAAAATTTTTTGAATCCACACGCCCGAACCATACCTGGCGGATGCTGATGAACGAGAGCTACAGACTCCTGCTAGCCCGATGAAAGGACCTGCCGAAGAAAGTTGAACGTGCTGAAGAAAGAGATGATCCTAGACATATCTCCCAGACCACTGTTCCTCTTCAAAAATATATAAAGAAAGAGCAAACGTCAGGCCAGGGGTTTCCCGGCAACAAGCGATGATATCAAGCTCCCCTCGAAGATGCGGTGGTGTTCGATGAACCCCGGGATCCACTTTCAAGCCCACACGGAGGATCTTCTGCGCCATTCCCCACTAAGCCCCCAACTTTGAGAAGACGCTCTGAAACAGTTAAGCCTCCTCTTGTCATTTCATTACCTAGATCTTTATTATTTTTATTAACTCTCAAATGAGGGATCAGGAGATCAGATTCCATAGGAGATGTTTTTCATTAGCATAAATAATTTACCTAGGGTTAAAATTATGTAATCATTATTGACTTTTTATAATTATTTGTTTAGTTATTTTGTTTGTGCGCTTTGAGAACTTGCTTTATTTTTTTATTATTATTTGTCTTGTTATTTTGATCATGCGTTATTGAGAATTTGCTCTCTTCAGAGCTGTGGAATCTGACAGTAATTTCCAAAATGTTGTAAAATGTGTGCAAAAACCTTATTATAAATAAATATTGATGTGCCCATTTAAACAAATGCTCCTGTGAAATTATTTCACACAGCCAAGATGCATGCATGACCAAACCTTTTCTTGGAACAGTATGGAAAGTGTGAGTACATTTTATATTATTTATAATGTGTGTTGACGGCATTCATAAGTGGTGACTAATATCGGATTAAGAACCTGGTAACACAATGCTTTGTTTTCATTTAATTATTTGGTCAGTCCCACTGAACTACCGGGCAACACTACAAAAAGTACGGAAGAAATACCGTGAAAAAAATATCAACCTCGTCCGAAAAAAAAATGACAATTCAAAAATGTCGTCAAAAATGTGGTGCCAGTACCCTGTGTGGGTTTGTAAAAAAGTCTATATCTCTTACGTTGGCCTTAAAAAAGGTGGAAATAGAATGTAAAAGATGTAATTATATGATAAGACTCTATTTGGCAATTAAGTGGTCTATTGGTTAGGACAAAGATATCGAAGTCCAGAGATCATGGTTTCAATCTCCACTCCAGGCAGGCGGTCTTTAGAAGGTTGTCCCCCTTTTTTCAAATGGAATCTTCTACTTCTGCCAAAAATAGGACGCGTATGGTTTGACCAAGGCATTTTTACTGTTAGTGATCCGAGTACATTTCCCAGTGAGTTCAGTGTATAATTACCAATTAAATTGAACATTATTGCTTCGTAGATAGGCAACTTTAGTCTGCAAAAGTTTGGAAATCAAAAACTTAAAGATCGCACACTCTTCATAAGGTATTAAAAGATATAGCCACATGCTTGTCCTAAATGATTCAGAATTTGAACGGTAGCAGACAAAGGGCGGAGAATCTAATCTCTCTCCTGTAATTAATGCAAAGAGTGGGCACAGCTGCTGGGTTTAATATGCATCGTACGTCCCATATTAGCAGAAAATATTATTATATAATTAGGGCATATTATCCTCGCAAATGTACTAAGTGGCGCGGTCCAAAGTAAATAATCTCCTTTTCCAATTACAACTGAATTAATTTTCAGCTTTCCTCCCAACTCATCACACACCACGCGGACAGCTACTATCGTTTCTGAATGGCAATGAGCATATTAATCATCGGACACTTAGAATGGGGATAAGAAAAAAACACACAAGAGAACAGGAGAAAATGACTGAATCCATTTCATCCATCTACTCCTGGTATGCAGTAATTGTAACAAATGAAGTTAATTAGAAAATGTCTCTTTGAGGCTCCTAATATCATGCCAGTCTAATACATAATTCAGTATACAGGTACTCTTAATAATAGATTTTTACCCTTTTTAGCGAGAGAAATTATGGATCTTAATCATGCTTTTTTATTTAAATGCATAAATAAGTAAACTAAAGTTCACAATGTACTCTTGCAGGCAACATTTGGCATGCGAGTTCCTTTTTTCTCACTTTATACAACTAACTTTCAATGCCAAATGAGTTTTAGTTAACTAAATCGTAAATTACTAATCACTTATATACCTAATGCTGGCCAGAGACATAAATATAAAACCCAAAGAAGATTATATTTAAGTTGCAACGAAATTTCTAAATCTTTTCACTTCATATAAGCTGATATTAATGCTCGGTTAGTTGTTTAGAGTACTATGGTTTAGTATTTTTTTGCTACACAAAGGCTAATTAGACTGAGACGCAATTTAAAGGCGATTCTGACCGGCCGAAAACATTCATGCCAACTAGGGGTCTCGAACCCACAGACTCTTGACCGAATGCCAGTGCCCTAGCCAGTAGGCCATTGTCCGGTGCGTATACCGATGAATTTAATTTAATAGAAGCGCGTAATCGATCTAAAACAGTTAAGTATTTATTAACCCATACAAAATTTACACAATTTTATTCATTCTCGTGAAAAAGGAATTTGATTAAAAGAAAAAAAAAGAAGATTAAAAGAATAAGCATAAGTTACAATTTAATGAGATGGAACTGTATTCCTAAAACTCGGGACATTTGTATGGGCTGAGTATGTGTTTGTTGGGAAAATAATCTAAAATTAGAAGTCTTCCCATTCCCACCATAGTTTAATTAAACATCGTATTTTCTGATCGGAAGTTTTGTGGTTCGAGTCGTTACGACAGGGGGCAGATAAAAAAACTTTTAGTAATTACCTCCTGCTGGAAATGAAGTATAAAGTGTCGTAAAACAAACATGAGATAAATTAATAGATTAAAAAATTGTTCTAAAGATAATGAGAAAGTAAATAGAGAGATGTTTGTAAAGCTTATGTGTCTTCAGCCTAAAATCTGAATCCTTTCCGTTATACAGTGGAACCTAGATCCATCGTTTTCTAAGGGACCTATTGCATTGAACGATACACGCAGAAAAACTATAGATGCAGGAACATAACAAAGAAATTTATCATCGGGACTGAATGAAGTAAACGACATATATGGGAAAACGATTATTCGGGGAACGATCGATCGAGATTCCACTGTATTATGAAAGTCATTCAAAATAATACTTCTTCATTTCGCTTGGGCAGCTCAATTGGTCAAAACGTTTTCAGATCGGTTATTCGGGGAACGTTCGATCGAGGTTCCAATGTATTATGAAAGTCATTCAAAATAATACTGGCGCTGCTTGTCCTATTTGGACCCTGTGCCAGAAAATTCAAATCAACCAACCAACCAAAATAATACTTCTTCATTTCGTTTGGGCAGCTTAATTGGTCAACCATCTTCAGATCGGATGGTCCGTGGAACAAGTCCTAGCACGGGCAAAAGAAAAGAAATTTATTTTGAAAAAGTGTAGCTAAATGCAATATCTTCTGTCTATCAGCCCACTGATATAAGGACGTATTTAATTTCATGTCATTTAGTCTTTCTTGTTCCTATATATATTCTTTATACCTTTTCGCTTTCTAATAAAAACTCTTATGGTTTTAAAGGTTTTATATGAAGGTAAATGGCTTATTTTAAAATGGCTGAAGAAATATATGTTTACCTTCATGCATTTCGCGTGATAGTATGTATGCAAAAGTTTCGTGATATCGCCCAAAATTATTTCAACAAAATTATCCTATATTTTTTTCTCTCGGGACGTATTAAAAATTATTCAATTTATATTATTGTAATTTGTCTCTAGATATCTAATACGAAACAACATTAACGTTAGGAAACTAACAAAACATCTTACGGTACAGCGGACAACAAAGGAACATACAATTTCTACCAGTTAAACTCTTTCTCTCCAGAGAAGAAATGAACGTATCTCCACGGACAGTCCTCTACCTACACAGTCGAGATGTGAAACTCTGATGATAAATTATGAGAGCTTAGAGCGGAAAGGGAGGGGGAAAGTATGTCCTTTTTCCTCAGATCATCACCCAATTTATCATTACACGCTAAATACCTCATAATGGCAGCCCACACGATAAAAACTGACTTAATTTTCAGCTATGGAGACGATCTGTCACGCTAGACGAACAACTTCTGTCGTCTGTGAATCATGGGAGAGGAGGACATTAATCTACGTCAACTCCACAGGAGATCGGCACGTAGTTTGTCGTCCCTTTTTCGTCGGTGTGTGATTATTTTCAATTGATAGAGTTAATTAGGAAGTGTTTCTTAAAATGCAAGTGTTAATTAGCTTCGATATCTAGCAATAAAATGGTTATGATGAATGATGGGCGAGTACTAGTGTCGCGATGGTGTTTGGAGCACAGCAGTAGGGTTATTGCCTTCGCACATTCATCAATAAACTAAGTTTTAGGAATCAGTGATGAAACACTTACAGATATTTAGTTTTTTCTTCTGGATCATTACATACACAATGCAATCATTTAATCTTTTTGGTTTAGAGGAAGGTAAACAGACATCGCGAGAAAATTTTAATATCATAAAAAAAAATATATATATATATATATAGTAAGAATCTTCGAGGTTCATGAAAAAATTTGTCATCATAATGTTTAAGTCATCTTAATATGTATTCAGATCTCTCTCGTTAAATTTTAATATGTCGATTAACTTCTGTCTTCTGTAAAACCATGTATATATAATTCAAATCCCATGTTCTAGGAGGGAATGAACTGATATTAGTATATTACACTTAAAATGTACAACAATATAATTACATTTTCTTACTTTTACTTTGGGATAGTTAAATTTAAAATAACCAGAACAACAGCAACGTGTCAGAGCAGAACTTTCACACCTTTCTGTCCCACCTGAAAACAACTTCAATGACCTACAAATTAAAACCAAGAAGTTATACTTTTCTGAAAGGCCGAGTTTTTAGTTGTCTCAAAGCATAAATATTCTTTAGGTTACTAAGTTTCAGGCAGAGATTATTAGGTTTGTATTATCCTACACTAAAAGAAGAAGTTGTCGCAGACTGTGAGCTTCTATTTTCTTATTTTCTGAACAAATTCAATACTATTGACGTCGAACAAGGAAATCTCTTTCATTTCTCTCCACAGACTTTCAAACTTACTAACACATCTCTTTAAAACGCTGCTTTGGCAAACACAACTTCCGGGCTTTCCTTTTTCTCCTAAGAAAAATTTATTCGAATTCGATGAATTAGACGACATTATAACGAGTTTTGTTTGCTTTCTTTAGGAAGCTTGCACTCCTCTCGGCCAATCAGTTAAAAGGAAAACATGCGCACTGGCCGATGCACCAAGCTATGCCTCTAGGGCCACTTTTGAGCTCGAGATATCCACTTCAGAGGCGCAGTTAAAAATCCTTAGGTCTATTCCCGTCTAAAACAATATGATCTTCTCGTAAAGGATGCGGAAAATTAATAAGGTCTTTGACCCCTTTGACCCCTTTTGTTTACAAGATGTTTTTAAGAGCATTCATCTCTCCGGTTTTCTGTTTCGGGCGAGACCCATCTTTGTTCGACGAATGCTATCAACTATCGCCTGAGAACAACTCAAACGAAGGCTGGAAGACCACTTCTTTTTATCCCAGCTAACATGTATTGATAAATGTCTTTACTTCAGGCCATTGTGACAGGCAAATGAGAGCAGCATATCTATTTTAAAATGCGGAATTACTGTCACGTCATTTCTAAAGCCATCCCCTCTTTCTGCTATCTTTTAATGTAGATAGTCAACGTACTTGCATACATACATTTATATACATATGTGGGTGTATTTAAAGACGAACCCTCTGTATCCTCCTCTCTTTCACATAATTTTTTTTTCCAATGCGGAGGCACTTTGTTGTCAAACATTCGCCTATACTATGCTGCAGTTTACTGTCCATTTTATTATGGGGGCACCATATAGACGGACAGCCTTACCCCCTACCCCTTTCATATTACTATAACTATCCTTATGCAAAATTATTACTATTAATCCCTAAGAGCGCAGCGCTAAGAGTTTAAATAACGTTTGTTTGAATTAAAGAATAGATTGGGAAAGCACAACGACTTGGTACTTTAAAATCGCTATACTTGTTGGCTGCTCAAGAGCTCGTTTTGTAGTTAAAGTGTACAAAGAATAGACCCAATATGGTAAAACAGGGAAGTAAAACCACATACAAAAGTGTAAAAGACATTAAAATGCCACACAGGAGCACCAGGTTCAAAGACTTGTACAGGGCAATAAACGCCCGATTTTTTAGCATAACAATACTTCGAACGCTCACACGCATCAGCTGTAAAAACAGACGCCCCATAAATTATTCTCTTTTAATTAAGGTTAATCGGCGTAAAAGATTCTTTTGGGGCTAAGAATGTTGAAGAAGAATGACAGATAATTGTTAGGATATGCTGGTCAGATGAATCACGTTCTTAACAACCCTTCAGAAGTTGGTCGCATATGGATTTAGAGCCAGAAACACGAGACTAGGCATTTAGACCACCTTTCCGGTATCAACATTGCAGAAGAGTGCAAGTAGTTGTATGGGGTGAGCCATGTCCAAGTGCCAGGAACATGGTGGATTATATTAATGCTTACTTTTGCCGGATAGTTTCAGACACTTTACATCACGCGATTTTGTAATTTATACCAAGCGGAGATGGTTGTCTTCCAAAACGATATTTCTATACCTCATCGAATTGCTCCTATGCAGAACGATTACATGATCACAGTTCTGACATGCAGCATGCCGATTTTTCTCCTAATTCTCCTTAATTTTATGTTATGGATTTATATTTTATGCTTATAGCCTTATTTTTATTGCTATAGAATACTTGAATTCTTTTTTATATGTTATATTAGGTGACAAAATATATAGATCTTTTCGAGAGATAAATTAAAGGCTTGTAAGGTATACATAAGATTCGATTCACAATAATCGAACTTTTGAGTGCATAAATTTAAAGAAGCTGCTTAAGATATGATAATTTCAGCATAGGCCGTTGGTATAAATAACCAGCAGTTAGTTTACAAGAGACGGAACGAAGTATCGAGGCGGAAGGAAGGTAGTAGAAGGTAGAGGGAGATAGAGAGAGCTAGAAGTAGAGATAGGCTTAGTGTCTGGTTTGTTTATAGTTGAGCTATGCGTGTTGTCGCTTGAGGCAATTGGCTAGTGTGCTTCAAACCTACGCGAGTTCTTGTTAGAAGCAAGTTATTTGTGGTCGGAGGCCAAAGTTTACGGAGCAGCATTGCTGGTTGACTTTCGAAGAATTTGTGAGAATTTCAAATTGCATTACCTTGCAAAAATGTTTTATTCAACTCGTACTAGAAGTACGCAGTATTTATTTTGAAAGCAAGTTTATGTGTCAAGTTTAAATAAACATTGTTATTACGTTAGAACTGTGTTTGATTCTAATTCATTAGAGTGCCACTTCAATTTATATATACCCAGTAGAGGGTAGAAGTAGGAAAACTCTATAGGCTGTAACTACAGACAAAATTGTTAGAAATTTTCCTTATGGGCTTAGATACCTTTTTGAATGCCAAGTAGGGTATAAGTCGTACTAAACAAAATTTGAGAATTTAGTGCGGGTTTAACATGTGGTGCCATTACAACAGTCCAAACTGATTCTTTCAGGAAATCCATCTTTTTCTGTTTGAACATAGTGGTCCAAGTTTGGAATGTTAAGCTCTTTCAACGATCTCCTTGAAATATTTACCTTTGGGATGTCCTGGTCCCACAAACGCATACACACATATGTGTGCGTGTGTGTGTCCGGAGGGAGGGTCGGAACAGTAATCGAGTCGTTACAAGGTTATATACAACCGAAATTTTCTAAGCAAATTCTCATTTTACTAACAATGTCAAGATAATTGTTTTTCTGGCCATTTGCTGGAGGCGCATAATTTTTAATATAATGCCATTCAGCCATGGACGTTTCATAAAAGATGTTTGGCTATGTTCTGATAAACATGACAACGCCAAAAATGAAAAAGAGCTTAAAAAGAAAAAAAAACCACTCTAATGATCTCATTTACGAAAGACAAATTCTCATCACATTACTTTATTGATGACTTAAACTGATGAATTAATCTTCAGAAGAAAAGTGATCAGTCACAATATTTCATTAAAGAAATAAATAAGCATTCATGCCTCCCTTCGGACAGAAAAAAAAATGAAAATGAAATTAATATGAGAAAACACTGCGAAGAATGGATTACAACATAAAACCGTTTTGAATGCGAAGCATTAAGTGACGAGCTAGAGAAACCTCGGAATTACCAATAATTAACTTTCTCAAGAATTGAGGCAATTTCGTTTAGAAAGGTCTGTATGTCTTCATTGGCAGTAATTTGCATCCAACGTTCATCAGCGGTCTAGTAATGGAAATGCTACTTTGGTCTCATAATTGACTACAGATTGAATTTTTTTTATGTTATAAATGATTAACGACATAAATTGATCTAAAATTCCACATAGGGAAGAACGGGGTGTACTTTAAGGAGCAGGTTATTTTGAGGTGCTTCGGGCACTTTAGTAAATCTCCAATTATATGCTGTCATTTGATGTCATCTAATGTTTTCTGCACAGGAAATTTTTACTCCTCACTATTATGTATAAAATACAGTTAGTATTGAGCTTGAACGGACTGATAAAACAGAAATAAATTACAACAATTAGTTTGAGATATACGTAGAGACAAATATCAATGCAACCACAAAAAGCTTTATTTGCGGATCTCCAGCTAATGGTGAAATGAAATCTATGGCCAATCTCGGTTTTCGGGCTCTAATAGATATAAGATTAGGATAAATTCCTAATATAAAATAGGAAATGATAAAACATCTCTTAAATCACTGAAACAAATCGTTGGGATAAATAAATGTGTATTTATAGAATTAACTGTAATTATATGAGAGTAGCAGCCTTAATTATCCAACAACTCAGATAATAGGAATGTTATTAAGAAAACATTGCTTTAGGCTTTATAATGGAAAGCAAAAAATTCAGAATAGTTTGAAAGAGAAATTAATGTAATTGAGAAAGATGAATTCATGGAATTACGACTTTTACAGATTTTTCACTCGATTAGGCGGGAGTTACAATAGCTTAATAGAATAATAAACAGTTTTCTCACAGAAACATTTTTGAATCCTCTTCTTCCCCCTTTAATGATATCCTGCTGATGTATACGAATAAATTAGAACCATTTTCATTAAATGTACATAACATAATTAATAAACTATATATTTTATATCTTATTTCCTACTACTTGTGCGCTAGAAAAGAAATTTTACATTTATCAGTGTTATCCACTCCAAGCATTATTAAGCTTTCTTTAACCATCATGTAACAAAAAGAAAAAATAATCAAAATAGAATACAAATATAAAAATGTCACCGAACTTCACTAGAAAGTAATTTTACATTTCTCTTTATTTAAATTTACTTTGACTCTAAAAAATACTTGAGCCCACCGAAAAAACAATCTCTTTCAGATGATTTTGCAAAAAGGTTGAGAAAAATTATCTCGGCTATACGAGGCCAAGTTCTAAAATTAACTACGACTTTATAACCCTCATGCTTAGTCTGTATGTAATACTTTTTTATTCGGTACAATTTATGGTAATTAACGAAAACTGGTGAATATTTTTATTGTACATAATTATTGACAAAACAGTGGTTCGTGATATGCTGAACATATATTTTCATAATATGTTTGAAATTTTATCCCTTTGAAGAATTTTTCTTGTTAAATTGCCTCTTATATTTCTGCAAAGATTTGCATTGTTTTCATCAATGAAAATCGTACAAATGAGATACTCTTGACGTGGGTGTTCGTAGCCATTCGAGAATCGGATTTAAACTGTAGTTCCTAGTCTAATAAGTCATGGTGTTAGAAAGTTTATCACAGTGCTCTAAAAACAATCACCAACTGACTATACAAAGGATGTTTTGTTGTTGATTATACGCACGTTAGTTAGTCGTCATTTTTATTGGCGATCAATTAACCTATCCGTATAGATGCTTAAAACATATCCAAGTTTAATCTGAATTTGTTTAGATATATCTAAGCTGCATTTTGTTTCATTACATTACTTATCTAAAAAAAGTGGTATAAGTGCACAATTATTTATATTGTATATATATATATATATATTTCCAATGCGGAGGCACTTGTCGTCGAACATTCGCCTATACTACGCCACAATTTTACTGCCCATTTTATTGTGGAGGCACCATATAGGCGGACAGCAAGGGACGACATGAACGGAGGCATTTTTCGTGGCGCGACGCCAGGATTCGATCCGAGCACCCTCACCACCGAAAACCAGGGTGCTGTACCACTGGGCCGCCACAAGCCCGATTACTTATATTTAGTATCAGTAAATTTACTTCTCCCAGTGATAGTGAGCAGAAAGGAAGAGATTATGCTAGATGTCAAATGATACTTATAATTACAGAAACATGACGTCAGTTGATAGATCCTTTCAGTGACAAGTAATTAATCCCTGTATATTTTGTAAGTGTCTGATACTATCTCGCAATTGTTTTTACTATACGAGTCACCTTAATCGCTAGAAATGTTTGAAAGTAACGATATTGCTAAATCACAACTAAATTATCAATAATTATAATCAGTGTTTCTTATAATACATTGCTTTCATCAGTCATGTCTATAAAAGGAAATAAGCATCAACACAAGTAGTACAACAAATGATGATTGAATTGTATATATGTTACGACCAAAGACCGAAGTATAGCCAATTCGGGAAATGGCTAGCCACTTCTAGCACTGGACAAGTCACTTGGTCAAAGCCCGAAATAATCAAGATTTTGCGACATCTTCCGGTTTTGGCCGGGCCAGTTCATCAATCAATGGCCAGTTTACAAATTGTCCAAGAAAAATTTTCCTTTTCTCTCTTTGAATTTGAAGTAATTTTTTCTACTTGGGCTGAACTAATAGAATTTTCCCAGTCGTAATAATACGAATTAGAACTGGTATGATCAACTCCTCTAACTGCATGATCCAATTCCGCAAAATATCTAGCTTTGGTGAAATGGCCATTGATTGCCGGACGCACGGTGAATTTCGACAGGATAGCTAATAAAAATATCTTCCAATAAAAATATCCAATAAAAATATCTTCCAATAAAAATATCTATCCAACAGATAAAAATGGGCAGTAAAATATAAATAAACATCCCAATTTAACAACAAGAATGGATCAAATAAAACTGAAAAATTGTAAGTAAATGAATTAAAATTTTGTGATATGAATATCGAAAAACATGACAGAAATAATTAACTCTTATGATATTTACAAGCAGTCAGCAGTTAATTCCTTTTGAACGTCCCTGCCTAAATTAATATTCCCTAACATTTTAATTACAAGAATGTCAAAGATTTGTTACCACCGTATATTTATATATACATAAATAAATGAATCGGTGGAGATAGCATCAACAGGACACTTTCAGTTACTAAATAAAATTAAAAGTTTCCGGATAAAATACTTTTAGTGGATAAATATTTGTGTTTTGTACGTCAATTGTGTATAAACATTCTACTTTGAATTCCCTTGAAAATGGAGTGAAATGCAACGTTAAATATACAACAACTATATTTAAGAGTTACAAACTTTAAATGTTAACACATTCTCGACATTGCCGATAATTAAATGTAAAAAAAGAATTAAAAGTAGGTAAAAAAATCAATTGGTGAGAGACAACTGGAATATTTTGTCAATAATGTGTTTTCCTCAGTAGTACGTACATGACCAATAAACTTAGAGCTGTGTTTTTGAACAAGCTGATCTTTAAGGTAGAGTGCGGAACTATACACCCTTCGTATCCACAAAAAATATCCTTTTTTTGGCAGGGGCGGGGAGAAGGGGGTCTGTAAAAATATACCCCAGTCTGTAAAAATATACAGACTGGGGTCTAAAGCACCCCAGTCTGTATATTCAGCAATTCAGAAGCACACCTTTCAAATCATCGTTATCATTGGGGGGTACTGAAAAAAATATATTCTTAACAAACTAGTCTAATTGTTGCTTCCCTCTTACTATAAATTCTGCATTTTCATTCATTTAATTATACATAGATTAAATAAGAAATTAATAGGTATGAATACCTTCGTAACTGAACTAATAGACTAATAATGGTATGATGCAACATGTCGGCAGCTTGGTTTTAATGTAGATTCCTTTCTTTTAACAATAGACTCATATGACTATTGTACCTGAATGATTGCTTCAAAACTACGAGGTCAGGCTTCATAAAGTGTCCCCAGGCACCTTAAGAAAGGAAATAGAAGAAAATATCTTCCTTATTCTGCATTCAGCAACAGCCGATTTCGAACGACTAAACAAACAAGTCAAGCTAACTACAGAACTCGAACCCGCAGATTCTGACACCCTAACCGTTTGGTTCACGAGAGAAAGAGAATTATATCATCGTCATTAGAATCTGTCAGAGCAGAAAGGTCACGAAATTCTACAACTTCTACAAAATAATCCTTGGACTCTATTTCCACTTTTCACGCTTTATCATGAAATGGAAAATCCTCTTCAGATTGCTTTCAGTTTACGGAAACAAGTTCTAGTTAAGGTCTTGCTTAAAAAGTAAACGTCTGAAAGCGGATTTTCGGAAAGCGGAAGCTACTTGTATCGCACTGGAGGCGAAAATTTCGTCAGCACCACGGTAAACTAACGAATGCGGATTTCCTTACTTTTCAGGAGAACAAAAAAAAAAAACAGTTTGAAGCTTATTTTTTAAAACATAATAAGGGATTTTTTACCATGTTTTTATTAACTCGCTTTCTTGTTTGTGTGTGTGTTTGTCCCGTACAAATCTTGCAATCGATTTTTAACTTAACTTCCCGACTAGCTAGACATTTGAAACTTTTAGAATAGCTCAGAAAACGATGACAATGCATTCTTTTGATACTTTTAGCCATCTTTAAGCAGATTTGAATTCATTTTCAGTTAATTTTGTTTTGTAGAATGGTGCACCCATCTATCGGCTGGGACGGGAACGAAAAGTTAAACGCAAGTTAACTTCCAATTAACTTCATTTTCTTTCAAGTTGATGGGATAATTCAAATTTTTTTTTAAAGTATTTATTAATACATAGAATTGTCAAGTTTATATGATTCAACAGAAAATTTAAAAACATGGTATATAAAAAGTTATTTTTATCTTGTAATTATTTAAATTTAAAATTAAATAGGTCCCATCAAGTGCCCCAAAAACGTTCTTTGTTACTGATGCAAATTTAATAATATTTAGCTAATAAATAAGATTATTTTAAAATATTCGTTACTTTACTGCATATGGAGAATTGTGATGGACTGCTACGAAATCTGTGGTAAAGTATCGAATGTGCAATTTTCCTGTAGATTCGCTAGTTTGCAATGCATTTTCATTCTAATGGATTAGTTACTTTACATATAAAAAAAATTTAATGTTTAAAAATTAGTCATAAACAGCAGGCAAATTGAAAATTTTTATAGGTTGAAGAAAATATTTCTATTGGCAACATTATTGGCAGTAAAAAAGGTTACATGTAGTAAATTAAATGAATACATAGAGAAAAATTACTGATTTTTTAAAAATTATTTTAAAAATATATTACCTATTCAAATAGAGAACATGAATAAACTCATATTGAGTAAATAAATATAAAAGTAGAACAAGAAAATAATTGCAAATTTAATTGAAATAGATAGGTACGTTAGTTACGCTCATTCTCGTAATCGCTGACTTCAGGTTCAGCTACCCGGTCTGTCACACTTGAGCTCGGTGGAAGTTGCGCATAATAATTGCTATAAGCTCTTGGGACTAGCCCCTGGTGACATAGTTTTAAAAGGTCATTTTTTTCCCGATCTGAGATACAATACCGATTGCTGTAAGGAGTGGTGAAGGGCACTGGAAGTACGTCGTCATTATTTTTTAAAATGCACGTTTTCGATTTCGAATTAAAGTTTTGAAATCATTCTCACTGTATTTCGTGTTAACAAATATTTTATTGTTTTCTGACTTTCTATATTGATACCATATACAGTCATTAAAACTTGATATTTTTGTCCCCATATTGTTTACCATCTTCGGTTTGTGTTTCACTCCCCTCCTTTTTCTTAATTGTTTTTTCAGACGCAAATTGGACTTGGCTACAGGTCCCGATTTAGAAAATTCTTGACTATAGGCACAACTCGGGATGGGGCCCCCTAACACTGATGTGGGCATAAAACTTACCAAATTTAACACACGCACACAAAAAAAAAATCATGAATCATTGTGAAAGTATACCATTTTACCAAGAATTGGCTATTTGAAGCGTAGAAGAATAGAACATTATCAAATAACAAAAAGCAATACAGCATTTTATACACTATAACATACATATGATGAACTATTGATGAACCAAACAATCAATCAAATTTGAAAGGATATATAAAAAAATTGCTATTAAAAAGCGTAAAATAAAAAAAATTTAAATTGGGAATTTTTCTTTTTTTCCCTTTTGAAATTAAAATTTTAGGGGGCCTCAACATTTGGGGGCCCCTAGGCCCGGGCCTACTGGGCCTAATGGAAAATCAGGGCCTGCTTGGCTAACATTAAAATTGAAAAAGTCATGAAGGAGTATAACTACATTATAGGGAGTGGATATTCGACAGTTTGGAGTGACCTAATACAGTAGAGTCCCGATAATCCGAACTTCGGCAATCCGAAAGTCCGCTTAATCCGAAACCAAAAGTCAAATAGAACTAAGGTTACAATAAAACCACAGTAATACTAAGTAATATAAAGTATATTTCTGAAAATTACAAGAGAATTCAAAGTTAGACAATGTGCTGGACTAATTACACTGGTGTAAGAAATTAAGAGAATTTGCAGAGTTGGTCGATTATCTCTAGAACTACTGTACCGATTTTAATGAAATTTGATATGTACATACATTGATACAATACAAAACAAATAACCATTCAATAATTGTAATACACACGCATGATCGTGCGTAACCCTCGTTGGAGTTGGAAGGTATGAAACAGCGGTTGCAGAATAAACAAAAAATGGGTTAATAGATGGGTTAATAGGGGGTATGGTCCCCCTCTTACAGATATACAGGTCTCGCAGCATGATTTCATACTTAAAATAAGGCAATTTATCATATCCTGTGGCAATTGGTCCCACTCGTTCAGCAACGCTGTTTTCATTCCCTGGATGGTTCTCGGAGGGGGGTTGCGAGTTGCAATTGCCCTCCACAGAGGGTCCCAGACATGCTCTATAGGGTTAAGGTCTGGAGATCTGGCCGGCCAATCCATCCGGCGAATATCCTCACTCTCTAGAAATTCGTCGACCAGAAGAGCTCTATGTGATCTCGCGTTATCGTCCATTAAAATGAACTCAGGGCCAACTGCACTCCCGAAAAGGCGAACATAGGGCTCCAAGACCTCATCCCTATACCTCACACCAGTCGCAGTGCCTCTTTCAAAGACACGGAGAGGTGTCCTGCCATCCAACATGATGCCTGCCCAGACCATTAAACCTCCTCCGCCATAATGGTCCATTTCGCGGACATTGGAGGGTAGGTAGCGGGTCCCTGGTTCTCTCCATATGAACGTACGGCGAGAATCGGTGTTTAGGCTTATCCGGGACTCATCAGTGAAGAGAATGGTCGCCCATTGATCCATACTCAAATCTCTATGCTCTCTGCACCATGATAAACGGATTCTCCTGTTCGTAGAAGTGAGCGGGACGCAAACAGCAGGTCTTCTTGCAAACAACCCTCTCTCATGAAGTCTTTTGGAAACAGCCACCCTTGATACATGGGTTCCTGTGGCTGCATACAAGTCACGAGAGAGCTGAGAAGCTGTAGCACTCCTGTTACGCCTCGGTATAATCGACAAATGGCGATCTTCTCTGGCCGTCGTGGCTCTTGGACGACCTTGACCAGGCTTTTTCTCGATGGATCCGGTATCCTGGAACTGTTTCCATAAGTTACACACGACGCTGGGCGTTAAATTGAACTCTCTACAAATTTGGACTTGAGATTGGCCTGCTTCAAGCCTCTCCACAATTCGCCACCTCATTCTATCATCTAAACGTTGGTGGTTACTCATTTTTACTGTTACAATTTGAAATTAACCGACTGCTGCAAAATAACACCAAGAAATTCGTCGAGGTGTGCTAGCGGACGAAATGCGTCTTAACTTATGCGCGCTTACAAAGCCTGTTTCTCTACTGACTCCGCCTACACACACGTGTACGCTTACGTATTTGACGTAGAAGATTTGCATTTTTGTCTAGAAGCAGTTGTTTTACATTCAGTTCAGTTCTTTTCATGAAATTCGATAAAATATGCAAATTCTCTTAATTTATTTCACCAGTGTATTACCGAACTACATTGGTTTGAAAAAATCTGTTAAATTTTTTTATTGAAGAGAAAAATACCTCTCCCTTGAAGCCAAATTACGCCAGAAAAATGATGTGCGCTCTGGTCACGGCGGAGTGTTCCTCTACGTAGCATAGCGCTACATCAAATGCAGCCGCGGTGTCTGAGTGGGATACCCTCTGCTCACTGTCACCGTCTGCTTCACCTTCACTCTCGTCTGAGACGTTGATAGGTTCTTTCAAAACCATTTCAACAATCTACTGATCGTCTAAAATCTCACACTCTACAGAACGAACAACTTACACTCTACTGTACTGTACTAGGCAGCGTTCCGCTCTCTTATCACCCATTTCGTCTCGAGATTTGGTAATGTTTGCAGACAGACCTTATAAAATAAACTGTTTAATCACGCGTAATATGTAATACTTATGTAATCACACGTCATTATGTAATTTAGGTATATTTTAAGAATGATTTCGCTTAATCCGAAAAATTCGTTAATCCGAAAAGGGTCTGGTCCCAATCATTTCGGATTATCGAGACTCTACTGTATTAAGAAAACGCGTTTAAACATAATTGTAAACTAGCGAATTTGCCATATTCGTTAAACTGCAACTCTTGCAGGAACTGACACAATAGTGAAAACTTTCGAATACGAATATTCGTTACTTTAGCATATATAAATCTACAAAAGCTCGATATTCGTCAAAATGGCATTGCTGATTCCGGCTTTCCGAGCGCCGTGGAGTTCGACACTTTACCACAAGGTGGGCCTTATAGAGCAGTGCTCCCCAACCTTTTTATCGCTGCGGACCGGCCAACGTTTGATAATTTTACCGTGGCCCGCTGAGGGGGGGACGGGACGTTGATTGTTTAAATTTTAGATTGTTTTGATTTAATGATTTTAATTTAATTGTATATAAACATGCCTTCAAAATAAAATACAGTTACACCAAAAAATGAATATAAAGTGATTTAACATTTTAACTCACTAGAAAGCTAAATCAATGAGAACCCTGAGCTTGTTTCTTTGCAACGAGACGGTTCCATCTGGGGGTAATAAGAGACAATGACACCCGAAGTGTGTTGCTTATGTCCAGTTTATTCCGTTGTTTTGTTTTGGTTGCTGTCACTGCAGAAAACCCCAATTCACACAGATAGGTTCCCGGAAATGGCAATAGGGATTTAAGTGCTGTGGTGGCAATCTCAGGGTATTTTGATGTATAAATGACGTTACGTTTATTGTTCAATAAAAAACTCGTTTTATTTATTTATTTATTTGTTTCGTTTTTTTTTCTTTCAAGAAAGCGCATTTATTTTCAATTTTATGGCTGCAATTTTAATTAATAATCTTGAAATGTTCAATAAACAATAAACTAATTTAAAATAGTTACAAGATTTCTTCTGTTACAAAGGTATAAATTAGCACAAACCCGAGAGAAATACACCACAGTAAATTAAATGGAAATAATTTAATATTCCTTGGGCGGCCCGGTATCATTTGATCCACGGACCAATACAAGGCCGCAGCCTGGGGGTTGGGGACCACTGTTATAGAGTACTATGATAAACAAACGAATTTGGAAAATGCGATTTTTCACATTCGTTAGTTTACTGTGGTGCCGAGGATATGCAGATATTTAGTCACTTAAAAAAGAAACTGCTTTTAGAAATAAATATTCATGGCATTGAATTATGTATCTTTTTTATTTTTCGAATTAAAAAAATGGCTCTGGGAAAACAAAGACGGGCACCAGTTTCTGCCCTTGCAGTGGGCGCCACCAAGACCAATCCCACGTCAGAATGTCTACGGTAGCTTGACAGACAACACAAAATGGATCCTTAATATCGCCAATCTGTTAGCCGCGAACTGTGCGCCAATCCTTTCCCCACCCTGCCAAGAACCGAGGATTGATCCTTCTATTGTCGAGGAGTGGATTAGGAAATGCCAATCACGGCTCATTATTGCGATCTGTCAAATGTGCGTGCATGCATTTAAATCTTTCCGAAGCCTAAGTTTTCTTTTTTTCTCTTCTCTCCCTTGGCTCATTAGCGACGGAGCTCAAGGATATAAGTTCGCCGAAACTCGCGTTTTGCGGAGAAAGATTACCAACACATCAAGGACGGTGATCAGACAGACCGTCTCTTAATCGGCATGGAGTGAGATGGAGAGAATGAAAAAAAAATGTTATTCTTTCAATTGTTCCGATTTCCGATGATATCGGGAGTCATTAATCAATTGGTAATCAAGGCATGAAAGTTTAATGCATTCGTGATTTTATCGGAGAGATGTTAGTACTGTGTTATAAAGACATCTTTTTACTAATGTAAATGTGCTCTTTGTCGACGACTTGACTGATTCAGAGAGACCTTCAGTGCCGTTTGCCAAAGGGTTAGATTTTTTTGTCCATTCACATGCTCAGGACAGTTTTTTGTTCTTTGTTTGTTTGGTGCTTGTTAAATATCGGTTTCAAAAATTTCCTTTAGATATAAGAAATTTCATGAGATGATAACTATGAAGAGAAGTTGACGAGAATAACGCCTTTAATATATAAAATTTCGTCTATAACATTGTAGTTAAAATTTCCATAACTATATTGTCAAAGGATTATTGCTCGAGGATCCTTTTTTGATGGAACGATATTAATTTTTTTTTACATCCTGAAGATGAAGCATACGTTGCTTCCGAAAACATACGTTTTTAGGTAACTAATCACATATAATTTTAAAAAATATTTGACTTTTGCAGTATATAAAGAATGGAATAAAAGTCTCCGACTTTTAGGATTTGAACAAATGCCAAGCATTCTATATCAAATATTGCCAATCTATATATATATAATAGTTCCGTAACTGACTGACTGACATACAACGCACAGACCAAACCGCCGGACCTAAAGGGCTGAAATTTTGCATGGTGATTCTTCTTATAGTGTAGGGGTGCACTAAGAAATATTTTTGAAAAATTCTTCTTAGATTTTTTTAAATTAAATTTTTAAGCTGTTTTAATAACTTTTTTTAAGTTTGCATTTAAAATAATAATTTGAGGGCAATAAATTTATATCACGAGAAAGATCATAAAAATTCCTTTAAAATGAAATCTTTTTGAATCTTTACCTCCACTTTCTAATTTTTGGTGAATTTTTAAAGATTAATTTTTAGAATTTAATTTATTAAATGCTGATCACGTGATTACTTTTTCTGGTACTTTAAATAAATTTATCGTCATGTGCATAACAACGAAATAGACAAAAAAATATTCTTGCTAATTTCTTGCTAATTGCTTGCTAATTTCTTGCTAATGCTGCAGATGATTGGACATTATCCAAAAAAATATTAAAATACAGTAAAAGATATGTTCCTCAAACTGTACTATATTAACTGTACTATATTCTTTAGTATGTCCTATTAGATTTAATTTGAATTTTTTCTTCTACATTATTTTGTCTATAAAATATCCCTTACGATTTTTTATATATATATATATATATATATATATATATATATATATATATATATATATATATATATATATATATATATATATATATATATACTTTTTTTTCGCATTAATTGCATACATTGACCGTTGTATTTAATTTGAATGTACTCCATAGCGAAGTGCGGGTTTTCAGCTAGTATCTAATATAAGCTTTAGAGAGTTTCACACCATTAGTTTTACAATCAAGAATGCTCATTTCAAGAATAAAAAAATGTAACCCCGTAATTAATTATACTTTCTTCAAACATAATGAAATAATATTAAGCATTTCACAGTAATTTTAAATAAAAATGATTTTATACGGTAAAAACCAAAATTTTGAATTGTGAATTAAATTTTTTGAAGAAGAGAGGAAATTAAGTAGAGGTAAAGAAAAGGTATAATATATTATATTAAATAAATAATAACTATCAATAATACTATTTAATTATCAATAACATATTTAAAATAAACATAACACTTCGTCCTCAGATCAAAGAATTTGGAAACCGTCGTCCTCAAGCCCATGCATTGGAGCAATAACTTGCGCACAATTATGTTTTTAACTTTTAGATAATAATGATAAATGAAATTTTACGTTATCAAATTTATACATCTTAACAAGCGATTAAACAAAATAAAAATGCATAAAATAAGAATATTAACAAATAAGTTTTTTTTATTATTTAAATGTCTTGCTTTTCAATAATTGTCAATTTCCCTGTTTATCCGTTGAATTTATCAGCTTTTCCTAGGTTTATGCAGATGATTTTGTTATCTTTAATGGTTCTACTAAAATCGGATTTGATGTATAAAATTTATCCATTTTATAAGCCGAAATTTAAAGATGAAAGTAAATTTTAGCTACAAAATGGGAGTTATTATTCCTTTAAATTTTATAAGGCATAATAAACTTTAAAAAAGTTTAATCGTATCTAAATACTGAGGTGCAGAAAGATCTATAGCAACCTCATTTTATTAACGAATACAGGTAAAAAATACTCTCTCTTGAATATTTTATGTCTTACATTACAATATATTTTCTGTATCTGAAATTAGTGTAAAGAGATAAAACTTTGATTAACTGATAATATTTCAAACACCTTTTATTAAATCAAGGAGAAGAAAATATTTGGATTATCTCTTCCTTTACAAGTGAGTTTAACTAAGGGGGCATTGAAATGATTTTAGGGGTATGAAAATTGTTTGAACTTCTCTTACGAGGAATAAAGAGTAAGAAACTTGATATGCGACAAGAGGAGTATATTTTGAGTTGTTGTAACAGTATTTACCAGATCTCTATGTGAGCTCCCTCCGTGACATCCATTTGATATATCGCTCACTCCTTTCAACAACGTCATATCTCAAAAAATAAGATTTTTCAGGAGAGTGATTTGAAAGTTTAAAAGTACATTGAAATGTATTGAAAATAAATTTTAATTCTGCTCTCTAGCGGTTAAATATTGAGTGGTGAGATATAACGATTTTGCAGGGATATACTACTCTTTCAGGGCATTCTGAAAACAAGCATAACTAAAAATCGCCGATTTTTGAGATATGACGTTGTTGAAAGGAGTGAGCGATATGCGCCAGATACACTGGGATATGCGCCGGACCCGCTGAATCCCCTAAATCATGTGGCAAAAACCGAAATTGCATTACACGAATAAGTGACTTCAATAGCAATATTAACAAAAACCAATAAGTTTAGCATACCTATCTAAGACAAAAGCGTAAAAACAAATTTTGTACTTTTTCAGAGAATTTCTATGCAGTGAAAAACACACTTGCATTGAAAATCTCTTTAAATATCCCATTTTTGCTTACAATAAACATTTATTTACCTTAAAAACTACAGGTTGTGGCAGAAAGAACGTTCTGAGGGTATAAATAAATTTATAAATAAAATAAATAATAATAATAAAATAATAATTAATAATAAATAAATAAATTTTTATATTTTTCTCAGGTATAAAAGATTTCTTTCTCTATCTTGCTTTGTATCATTGTTATTGGCGTTCCAAATCAGAAGTTCTTTCTGCCGCACCCTGTATATATGTTTGCATGAGAAATCTCATAATAAATTTTATACGCATACATGTGCACTAAAAATAAAATTTGATTGCTTCATAATTTCAGACTGACACTAAATCTATGCTAAATCTATTCTATATTCATCTACGTTTGGTTATTTTCATACACATCTTCATTAATTATATCTCACAGTTAATGATACTGAATATTTCATACTACATTTTGTTAGTGTTTCACTTTCAAAATAAAATTTTCAAACACGGGGGGGGGGGGGGGGACTGCACCAGTTATCTTTCCTTTCCACACTGGCTATCTTTTTAACACCAAGAAGTTAAAATTACTCTACTAATAGCTCTCGGCAAATGGGTAACACTTCCTTTAGTTTATAATTTAATCCATTAACTGATGAATGGCTAATATCAACATCTGACAGGTACAGATGATCCGCATCTAAATAAGCAATGGTTGTTATTTTTCCTTTTAAAAGTATTCAGTCAGCTATTTAAAGGCATTTAATAGGCTTTTCTATGCAACTTTACATAATTCTATTATAAATCAGAGTGTTCGTATATATTCTATTTAAAAGTGACCCACAGCATGGCCCAAGATGCGACATGCCAGACTGCAACGGAATGAAACAAAGAAAAAAAATCAATCCCTTCTATGCAACATTACATAATTCTATTTTAAGGCGAGTATTCGTATATATTATAATCAAATGTAACCCACAGTATGGTCCAAGATGCGACATGCCAGACTGCAACGGAATGAAACAAAGAAAAAAAAATCAATCACTTCTATGCAACATTACATATTTCTATTTTAAGGCAGAGTGTTCATATATATTCTTTTTTAAAGTGACACACAGCATGGCCCAAGATGCGACATGCCAGACTGCAACGGAATGAAACAAAGAAAAAAAAATCTATCACTTCTATGCAACATTACATATTTCTATTTTAAGGCAGAATGTTCATATATATTCTTTGAGAGAGCATGTCCAAGATGTGACATGCCAAACTGTAGCGGAATGAAACAAAGAAAAGAAAATCAATCACTTCCTATGGTATTCCCGACAAGCAATGTGGTCTAAGTGCGTGTCCCATCTTATCCGCGACACGCAAAAGACATGGAGGCACATTTCGCGTCCGGAGAACTCTTTTGCTTATCTCCAATGCATAATGCATGGCCTCTCCGAATCAACAGGTACACCGCGTGGCATCAGACCGATATCTCCGGCGTCATAATGATCCGCTTACATCTTTATCTTACGATATTGGATTTCGCCCATCGCTCACCTCGCGGCGATACCACCTGACAGATATGACAGAGGAATCGGAACAAGAAAGAGCCCCCGTTCGATAAATCTCGAACCTTAAAAGTTTGCAACCTTCCCCCCCCCCTCCTTCATATCAGATTCATTACCTCTGATATTACTTGACTTGGGGTTATTTATTGTTATCGCTCCCTATTTTTTTTTTCTTTCTCTCCGCCAAGTTATGTATAAGAAGTCTTCAGGAATGGATCGATAGACTATCCGAATTAACTCGGAACAATTTGCCGAAAGTCATCGATGTTCCTCACTGGGGACACTAATTTGATGGAATTATCGTCGAATGACTTGAGAATGCACGGCAACCCAAATAGTTTTATTCTAGAAAACTGTTGGAATATAAAGCAGGAAAATGCCAGTTAGAGGTAGTATTTCCCAACAATAAGCCGAACTTCTGAGCTTCACGTAAAAATCCTTGGGTTCCGTGAAATAATTTTTTTTCAATATAATTTAATAAAATAATGGAATTTCATTATTTTATTATATATTATATAATAAAAATAGAAATATTTTTTTAAATAAAATTTAATAAAATAGGAATGGAATTTCATAGTAGAAAATTATTGGAAGACAAATCAGGAAAATGTCAGTTTGAAGTAGTACAATCAGCCGAACTTCTGAGCTTCACGTAAAAATCCTAGGGTTCCGTGAAATAATTTTTTTTTCAATATAATTTAATAAAATAGGAATGGAATTTCATAGTAGAAAATTATTGGAAGACAAATCAGGAAAATGTCAGTTTGAAGTAGTGCAATCAGCCGAACTTCTGAGCTCCACGTAAAAATCATAGGGTTTCTTGAAATAAGTGTATTTCAATAAAATTGAGTAAAATGGGAATGGGATTTCCTTGTAGAAAATTGTTGGAAGATGAAGCAAAAAAATGTCAGTTTGAAGTAGTACAATAAGCCGAACTTCTGAGCTCCACGTAAAAATCCTACCGTTTCGTGAAATAAATTTGTTTCAATAAAATTGAATAAAATAGGAATGGAATTTTATACTAGAAAATAGTTGGAAGGTAAATCAAGAAAATTCCAGTTTGAAGTAGCACAATAAGCCGAACTTCTGAGCTCCACAGAAAAATCCTAGAGCTCCGTGAAAACATTTTTTTCAATAAAATTTAATAAAATAGGAAAGGAATTTTATACTAGAAAATTGTTGGAAGATAAAGCAGAAAAAATGTCAGTTTGAAGTAGCACAATAAGCCGAACTTCTGAGCTACACGTAAAAATCCTAGGGTTCCATGAAATGAATTTTTTTAATAACATTGAATAAAATAGGAATGAAAAAATACTTTTATTCCGATCTTTTAAGGCTCTGAACTGGATTTCAAAAAAGTCAACGATGTAAATTCCTCTACGCAGTTTATATTACAATCTCATACTGGATATTTTCCTAATTTTTAGGACGAGGATAATTGTCAGGTACAAAACCCATTCACACTTAAAGAAAATTCATTAGGATTTTGGCTAATAAATTATAAAAATTTAACTGAAGTTACTACGGATATTTAATTGAAGGCTAAGTTTGAAAAAGTTACATGTGTTATTTTCTCGGCGTTATACTTAACTAATACCCCAATTTTCTAATACAGTCTACACTGTAAAAGGAAATATTTAAAATGACGGGAAAGTACCGAATATTTGTGTGTTTATATTTTACCGTTAGTAAAAAGGAACGAAAATTCTGTAAATCTCCACGCATACTCCCATTTTCTGGTTAAAATATGACCTTTATTAGGCCCAAGGATTGTTACAGCATATGCTATATGGACGCCGGACAAATGACATGAAGTTTGGCAGAATACAATGGTGCAATTCATGGGGTTAAGGCTATGACCCCCCTCCTAGAAGTTAAAAAAAAACTACACACAGGGGAATTAAAAAAGATAGCTTCCCACACTGTTATATTTGTATTACGTATCATTTCATTGGTGTTACGTATCATTTCATTGGTGGCGAATGACAGACTCCAAATGAATCAAATTTATGTCATGTGAGCATATTAAAATTTGATATAAAACAGAAAACGTCCACACTTGTTTGGTAAATATTTCAAATTTTGATTCGAATATTGTCAAATTATATAAGAATGAACCATAACGTGACGTTTTATTCTAATGATGTGTTGCCATGATCAAATATCTAGTATTAATAGAGATCAGTTAATTTGCGTCTCTTCAATCATTTGTAATTTTCCCTGGGAGTGCTCTAACAAATTCTACTATCAATGACTAACAAATAATAAAATAATTTAAATAAAAAAATAAAAATAATAATCTTCAAAAATATGTTTAAAAACGCATTTAAAAGGTTTCTCAACACCATAAATTTATGAGTTACTCTGAAGTCATGAACCTGAGTTTTTTCGCACCTTTGCATAGTACATTTCAAAATAATAGGCAAAAAACAAAATTCTGTCGAGGAATGTTTTTCATATGCAAAAATACGATTCTCTTATGCGTGTACACTTAGAAGTTAGGCTTTGTGAAATATGGGCCGTTTTTTGAAGTCTGCGGTCATCTTTTGCCACATAAGGGCTGAATAGACCGTAAGAGAAATAGCAGCTCTAAACTAATGTTATCTGGCACCCGTTACTATTTTTGATTGCTACAGATGATCACGGATCACAATACCTTCCGCATGTAACTGTTTAAATAACATAATTTTAGACTAAACTGCGTGTTGGCGAAGTTATTTTTGCTTGACAGTTACAATTTTCATAAGTGAGCTCTTTTTTTACACTAATACAATTTTAATTAGATTTTCTACGATAAATGTAGGGGAAACCCTTGTACCTAGGGCCATCGTGTACCTAGGGCCACCATGCTTTATTTAAATAATTATTATTTTACAGCATTTTTACCCATTGGAGTGAGTGACAACATTGTTTCAAATCATAACAGTCATTTTTAATGAAAGCAAGAAGAAGCTATAGTTAAATAGAAAAGAAAGTCTTGATTTGATGATCAAAAGAAAAATTTTTTCACTTCAATTTGAAGTCTTATTTTGTGAAATTAAGTGCAAACTTATGTTTTAATGTATAGCAGATATTTTTTGTAATCATTAAAGGAAAAATGATATAAAAACAAAGTTTGGTTTCTGCAGGTCTTTGGCTATGGAAGCCATTTTGCCAAAAACAACAACATCTTGTACCTAGGGCCATAATCTTGTCTTGTACCTAGGGCCATGGCCTCTGGTAGAAAAGAGGTGGACGAAAACTTGGCAAGTGTAGGATTCTCACTGATACCCCCGAGAAAAATGAAAATCAAGCACAATTATTGAAAAAAGTAATTGATAAAAAAAAAGGTTACGAAATCTGTGTTTGAAACAGAAAATTTATGTGGGATCATTAAGACAATGGAGAAAAAACATACATTAGAAAGTGATGAAATAATAAACATTTCTTCCTTTAATACATTGCCTATAATTAACATTTCTTCCTTACGAAGATTTTAGAAGTTGTGCATGAAAGAAATAATGGATACAAATTGTTTTTTCTTTATTGTAAACGACAATTTCACTGTTCGGAAATAACTGGCCCTAGGTACAATAGTGTTATTGTACCTAGGGCCATTTGTAATTTTTTTAAAATTTTCAATATCATTTACAAGTTTTTTTTTCTAGACTTGATGTGATTTTTATTTAAAGAGAATAAAGCACGTAATGTATACAAACTATTTTTATTCTTGTTAGTTATAAGTGAAGATACTGCCATTTGAAAATAGCCGGCCCTAGGTACAAGGGTTTCCCCTACGTAAGTTAACAGATATTCGTGAACGGAGTTCGTGAAGTTGGGGCTTCACAGTAAAAAATGCTTTGGGGATATTATAGACCAGGTGTGTGTGTGAGGGGAGGGGGACACTGCTATAGACTTGTAGATCATGAAATGTTTTTTTAAGCACTCAATGTATAATATTTGCCTCAAGTCTCTGTGATCGATAATGGCAGAACCATTGATCAACCAGTTAAGACCATCAGATTCTTGAAATCACCATTTTCTGGTAAATTCTAGTGGAACGGGACAAATGTCTTTAGAATATATAAATTTTAAAAACTTTTATTTTTTACTCTTAAAACCAAATTAAATTTTTTTAATTTGAAAAGTCAACATTTAGTCTTTAGCTGGCCATTATAATTTTTCACATTGATTAAATGGTTTTAGAAGCTCTTTTGACTTTTTTCAAACAGAAGAACAATGTAAATACAAAATGAAGAATAGCAATGTATATCAATATAATAGCTAATTCTAAGGAAGGCAGGTAATCTAACAAATGTTGCTGGATTTAGCATAACAAAAAAGCTGAGGAAATTTTTTAATAACTATATTTTTTTAAGAAAATAGATTTCGAAATAAAACAAGTAAGTAGGCGGAACATTTTATTTGGAGATTTAAATTATCTTACTATTAACAGCTGAAGGTAAGCAAACGTATGTTTGTTAGTGAGCAGACACGGGGAAGGGTTAATCTCGCGACCGAGCATAGCAGGATATCGCGACTGGTACCGATGGACGCGGATGGACGGGACGCGTGCACTGATGCCATCCTCAACTTTCAAAACTTTAAACTTTTTTAATTATTAAATTAAAACCGCCGAACTCAAAAGAAGCGAGCAACAGAAACAGCTGACATTCCGGGTGGGCCAGCTTCTTTACGTTTCGCAAATTTCCACTATTTTCATGCATGCAAAATTCAACTTTTCCGTCCTCCAATCGACAAATTTTTTATTTCCGTGTGTTCTACAACTCTTCATCTGTAAGGATATACACATTTTTATAAAGTTAAAAATGTTTTTTATTGCAAACGAAGCTTTTTCCCCAAAGCAGTTTTCCAAATTTCACGAAATCGATGATTTTGATGGACAAATATTTCAGTTTTCTGCACCTATTAATGTCAATTTTACGATTTATCGGCATTTGCTAAATGTTCTGCTTCCAAAATATGCCAAATACATTTAGTATAAAAATGTTATCATTCTAAAAAAGCGTACTTACAAAATTCACTTTTGAAATTTCCCGCGCTGATCGCCATACTATCTTAATGTAAGTGAATGCCGAGTTCGTATTTTTTCGACTTATTATTTTACTCACTAATAATTCCAGAAAATTCGTGAAATTTGTTTCTAATTAATGAGCAACCGATGAGGATTCTTCCGCCACCAATTTTGAATTCATCAGAACTGTCTCTCTATTTTTTAAGCACCTTTTCCCCCCATGAGATTTAAAATTTACATTCGGCCATGTTGCCAAAAGGAAAAATTATTAGTTGAGAACGAGTTTGAGAACGAGTCATTTAATAACTGAAATCCATAAATAATTTTAAAGTACCAGAAATAATTTAAAAATTCTAATATATTTTTTAAAGAGATTAAACAGTTTTAACCTTTAAGAAATAAAACCATTTCATTTTAAATCAAAAAAGGCAACACATCGGGTTGCCACTCAGCTAGTAGGAATGAAATCTCGGGATTTAAACACAAATATATCACTGGTTTTATTTTTAAAAGAGATCTTTTTTAAATCTAAAGAAAAATAAGTACGTACTATAACGACTAATTTTCAGGTAAATTTATATCCCATGTGAAAAACCGTCCCTGCAATAGGCAAGTTGACCACTGAAGGCATAACTTGATTGAGAAATTTATTAATTCATTTTAAAATCGACTATCTGTTAAACAATTAAAACAAATTCATTTAGAATGTAAGAGCTATCGAATATCTAATTTGCTCTAAAATCGATTCGGTTTATAAAGTACGGAAAATGTTTACTGTAAATAACTTCGGAATATGGAAAATGTTTACTGTTCCAAAAATATCACATTAATGTTTTGGTTGTTTGAAAGCTATATAGATAAAAATCCTTCTCGTTTTAAAGGGTATTTAATATTTTTCTTTATAAAACGGGTTAAAATCTTTTAAGTTGTAGCTTAACAAACAAGCAATGGAAAACAATAGAATAGAAATTTTGAACTTTGACTTCTGAAATACTTTCTGGTTTGTTTTAAAACTCGGTTCCATAATTACCCCCCTTTAACTACAAATTCATTCGAAAAAGAATTGAAAAAGGTATTATTAAAAAACAGATTAACGAGTAATTCAACATTAAAAAGATGACTGTGTAAAATATACAGAGATTACATTCTCAGTACTGTCTTTTGCAGAAGACGATGTAACTAAAACCAAGGAGAAATTATTGTATTCCATTCTTCTAAACATTTCAAATAAAAAAGCAAACATGAAGAAAAATTGAATATTATGTGAGACTTCCTTTCTACAGTTTTTTCGGTTTACACCGGCAGATATCTGAGAACTTATTTAAAACCATGTTATCATTAGTAAATGATAAGGAATCTAAATATTTTATCACTCCTTTAAAGCAGCGTTTTAAGAATTTTTAAGTAATCAGTGTTTTACTAAACTCTTTTGTCACCAGTCATTCGCTCTTTGGAATTAAATACTTATTTAGTGTAAGAAAGTATAAATGAGCTTCTATTACAGAAAAAAGGTCTTGTGTACAAGAGATCCTATTGTTCTCTACATTTACACCCACACATTCACATTTCCAAGTTGCAAACTATAATTTTTAATAACAGTGTCAGGAACGCTGCTATGATACCCCCCCCCCCCTCATGCGCATAACTATTTCGCCATTTATCGGCACAGCGCATCCTAAGTTCAATTGAAAGGAGAACTCTCTTACGCAGGGACTATCGTCAAGCGGTAGCCTGACCCCTTACGAACATTTATTTTCTACGTATTCCCATTATGTTATTTGTATGAGTGTTTTTGTCTACGTCAATAAACGTGATTTTTGTGTCTACGAATGAAGATTTTATGTGTCCAGTTGTACATGACAAAAGAACCACGCCAGTTCACCACAAACAGCATAAAATAATTACTGAACATAAAATTTGAGTGCGGCATCTGACAATTCCATTTTGTATTTCAGCGTTTTTACGTGGAAAAAATAAAATTTGTGTACATTTTTTTCCCAACTGAAATAAAACATAATCTGAAAGGACTTTTTCCCTAGTTCTAAACATAAATTATTTTTATTATACTTTTCAGTATTCTCACTTCAGTATTTTTTCCCAATTAAACGTAATAACTATTCATGCACAACAAACTCATGGCAATTTAATCCCATAATTCTCCCTATTACAAGTGAAGTGGTCAGATCCACCGTGACGCTTGAGGCAAGTTTTAAAAACGGCGCCTTTTCAAAATTTTGAAGAGACTAAATAATGAACGCATCTCTATTAGAAAAGGTCTATTTTTAGAATAATGATCATTTTGAGGGGGAAAAGCATTCATTAAAAAGTTTTATTTATTTAAAAAAGCATAATTTTTTTTTACAATTTTATGCTTATGCCACATATATATTTTTAAAATTTTATGTAGTTTGTGGTGAACATTTTGAGTGGGAAAAGCATTCATTAAAAAGCTTTATTTATTTAAAAAAGCATAAATTTTTTTTTACAATTTTATGCTTATGCCACATATATATTTTTTAAAATTTTAAGTGGTTTGTGGTGAACATTTTGAGGGGGAAAAGCATTCATTAAAAAGTTTTATTTATTTAAAAAAGCATAATTTTTTTTTTAAATTACAGAAAAAAAGCAGAAAAAGTAAATAGATTTGAATATAATTTGTGATATAAAAAAATAATGACTAAATCATTCTTCGAGCCTTTACTACAGCAAATTGCTTGTTTGCATATCTATAATCAATTATTTTAGATACCGTCTTTTCTATAGAAACTATTGCTAGATCTTTCAATCACTCTGGAGTTATTGTTAGTAGATAATTCTCTGACATTTTCGGTTATCGACTGCACTCAGCTACTGCAACCGTTTCAGGTGGTTTTAGTAGAATTCTTAGAGCTCCAACAACGTTTGGAAACTTCTATTGTTTGATCTATCGTTTTTCAAGGGACTGATTGCACTGAACGATAAGTGCGGGAAAACTCTGGATGCGGGACCATAACAAAGAAATATGATCATCGGGACTAGATAAGATAAACGACACATACGGGAAAACGATGATTCAGGGAACGATCGATCGAGGTTCCAATGTGTATGTTCAAAATTAATTTCTCGTGATCTCAAATTCAGCATTCTATAAAAATTATCTTAAATATTAGATTAAGATATTTGTGTATTTTTACGAATTTCGTCATATCAGTAAAAACTATTAATACTCTTTCGTCATTCGTTAAAAAATTATTATTTTTATTCTGTCTCATTTTGGCGCCTGGGGTCGTCGCCTCGCCGCCTCACCTATAGGACCGACCCTGATTGTGGTTATTTGAGCTCCTTATTTTGTAACATGTAAATTAAGCAGTCTCGACAAAATTCGAGACTTGTTATTTCAGTATTAATTTCAGATGGCAGGAAGCTTCATTAAACTAGTTTAATCCTACCGCCACTTAGTCTGCCCGTAAATATCCTTTGCTACACCCACGACATTAGTCAGCAGATTCTGATTTTGGTAATTGGGTCAAAGCATTCGTCTGATGCTTCTAATAGTGGCATAATAAAAAAAAATTTAGTGTCAAATTGTATGAGGATTTTAGTGCCAAAGATATTGTTTGCCAATGCGGGGTTTGCCAATGTTCTTATGTTTCTTCTTAATGGTGTTACATATTAATTTACTTGATAAGTTCTTCCGCACGGCCGACTTTTAACAACTTTGACATAGAGGCCGTAAATTTACAATTAAAGAATGAATTCTGTAAACGTTGTGATTATTTCAAATGAGCTACTATGGTGTTTTGTAAAATACAGGATTCTGTTGTGTTCATTCGCACTTGTCAGTAAGACAAGTTAATAAATTGATTTCAATGACGGTCCTGTAGAGGTGAACCAAAACCACCTTCTGATGCCACCCTGATTTTGACAGAGCACCCCCAGGGGCGACATTTTGGGGGGATCGTACCTTCTCTCATTCTGTCTGACCTCATAGAAGGGATTTTCGTTTTACAGATTTTACGTTCCCATATCTGACCTAGACAAGAAGGAAATTAATGGCGTTTGTCGGGATTCAAACAGAACATCCCCAGTTTCAAGCTGAACGTGCTTCCACAAGGCTACCTCATTCCCTAGAAAAAGATATTAAAAGTGAATATTCCTCAGGGTTCAAGAGTAGCATTAATGAACAATAGTTGCACATCTGCAGATCGATAGATTCGTGGCTCGAGCTGCTGGCCAGTTACTTGCAACAAGCGCAATTTTCCACATTAAAAGTGTCGAGAAAAAAATGTTCTCATGTTTCCTCTTAATGGTGTTACTTATTAATTTACTTGATAAGTTCTTCCGCACGGCCGACTTTTAACAACTTTGACATAGAGGTCGTACGGTTACAATTAAGGAATGAGTCTATAAACTTTGTGATGATTTCAAATGGGTTAATGTGGCGTTTTGTAAAATGAAGATTCTGTTGTGGTCCTTTATGAACAAATTCAGCGCAAATTAACTCGATTTCTCTAAATTTCCTGTTTTAATACAATCGGGCTAATCTCTATTTCTGACAAGCGTAATACCTCTCTGTATATAATAAATTTTAAAAAAACATTGTTTTAGTAACTCACTATTTGAAAAATTAATTTCCTTATTTTTTTTCCCATTTACGTCTGTAAAACAGTAGCTTTTTCTCATATGCTGCGGCCGTGAAATTATGGGAACTTCATAACGATGTTTCATAGCGGAAATGGGTGTAACCTCCTCAGTTCCATAGAAGAAAAAATAATAAAAGAATTACCTCACTTTAGAGGAGTAATAACTGAATTACCTCACTTTAAAATTACCCAAATGTTCAATGACAGCATTAGGATGCATGTAAAGCTAATTTTTGTTTCGGGAAGTTACGTAGAATTTATTCAAGTAAAACTTTGTGTGACAGGGACAAAATATAAACCAGAATGATAAGAAATTTAAACCCTGCAGTGAGCGCGCCCTTGTACAAAGTGCAACATTTTCGTAATTATTAATGGTATGTTTTAACATGTAAGGTTTGAATGTTCTAAGCAGTTTCTATTTATAGCTACACCCTTTCTAATGCAGGTCTGATTTTCTGACCCTTGTATTCTTTTCCATTCATTGTTAGTCATGATTTAAACGTTGTAAACCTGTGATTAAAATGGATTACAACAAAAGCAAGAATTGATGTAGTCTATCAAATGTGCATCTATTACACGGTATCCCGCATATCACGAAAATGGACAATTTCGTTGCCTTTTTTTGTTTTGTTTTTGGACATAATAGGAATCAATTCGCAAGTTGTCCTTAGATCCAATAAACCGGACAGTTTTAAAATAAGGCGATTACATCTGCATTCTTTGGCCTTTAATTATAAATATATCTCAATATTATCAACATTTTATATCTTGTCATAAAACGCAGAATTGTTATTTTCAATTTGAAAAAAGTCTATTACAAAAGGAATAATCAAGGTTGAAAGAGACGTTGCACTTTGTGCCACTCGCGCCTGCTGGTGTTCCAAAAATTGGCACGCCCGCTGAAGAGTTAAATCCCTAACATTCCTCCTTTGAAGTTCAGGGAGTGGTTTCCGGTCACAAAACGGTTTAATCAACAGGTGATATTGTTTGAGTCCCAGACCTAGGGGAGTTTACAGTAAAATTAATGAAATCGGAGACAGAAGTCGGTCTACCGCTTTTCATTGTGTAGACGAAAATCGAAAGAAAAATTAATAGTTTGTTCAATAAAATTGCTGAACACATAGAGTCAAGATCAAATTTTAAGAATGAAAACTACAGAAAGTTCTTCACGAGAGAAAAATTAGCGAGTTTTTATTCATTTTTCTCTTTTGTATGTGTGTGTGTATACGTATGTCTGGTTACGAGAAACTAGGTTATAACTTTATTTGGGACGAGGTTAGAATCTCTTCAGTAACTCTTTTCAGCTATAAAAATATATGGGGAAAATCTAAGCATAAAGAATTATCAATCATTAAACGTTAGGTTTCGCAGAATAATTGTTGTCCTTCAGTAACTCGAAATGTCTGCAGAATATTTCTCATTGGCATGTTTTTTTTTTATTAACTAGGAAAAAAAGGTAAAAAAGGTACGAAATACTGCATCCACAAATGAGTCTTGCAGTTGTTTTTTAAAGGCCATGAATTTCTAGTGTCATAGTATTATCTAAACTTCCTGATGTTACTCAATAAAGATTATAAATTTAATGTATGTAATATTATTTGAAAAATTGAAGTGCTTATGGTTAAACATAAAAGTACCTTACTGTAAAATGAAAACGGAATTTCTTCAAATGACACAAAGGATAAACATTTCTAATTCCTTACTAAATTCCCTATTCGTAATCAAACCTTTCGCATGTTTCACCCCTGGTATACATTAAAAAAATACATTTATTACTATTCTATATTAATTAAAAAGCCGTCTATCTGGTATAATGGTTATCGTCGCGAGAGAACAACCAAAGTAGGTTCGGCTTCGAATACTGGCTAAGGCATGGATGTTCCTGTGTTGTGCCCTCATCGGAAGCAGTGTTGGTATACCTATATAGTTCTCCCATTACAGCGTAGCCGACAAATCCGCCGTGTGTCTGGGCATATTCATTCAGTATAAGTGCCAGCCGCGCTGAAAAAAAAATTGACTAAAATAGCGCAACAATATTGAAATTATCAGAGCACAAGACACAGTAAATGGCTATCAGCATTTCTTTACGAGCTTAAAAAAAGGTTGAACCCAATTGTTGCAAAATAAATTAAAGCAAATAAATAATATTTAAATGACCGAGCAGTTGTGATCCTAAAGAGATCATCTCAAAAGGGTGGAAAAAAATTATTCGATATTTTTTATATCATTCCATGGTTAAATTTAACAGTAGAAAAGGCAATTCAATAGCATTGTTGAACATTTTTTAATCTTCGGTAACAGAAAAGAATTTTCATCCTGAGGTATTCGACCCAAGTCTAACAAAACGACGGTGGCAGTCAAGAGGCTTTTCAAAATGCAAATGTAGGTGTGAACCTTTTCATTTTTTTTACAGCAATTAACACGAAAACAAAAATAATTCTATTTTTTTTATAAATTATTACTAGAAAATATTCAACATGATTCGATTTATAATGCATCGCTTGAAACATTCCTAATTTGCATTCTTCGAAAATGACTTCATAATAACTCCTTGGTCATGCATTCTAATAAGAGGAAATTAAAATTTTCCATTTAGGGAATAACTGAAACCGCCTCTACAATAACACTCACCGGGTGAGTATACTCATTACCAGCTTCTCTACTATCTGGCGCTTCTTAAATTCATTGGCGCCACTCCTCCTCTTCAGCTGCCGCCATCCGATATCATCCGGCCCTGACACACATCTAGCTACCAAAAACGACGCAAACATAAATGGCGAGAACGAACTAGCCGACAGGTAAAGTACCGAAGATGCCGATTCTGTTATTTCACCGGGATATAGAGTTTTAATTCGCAGTTCCTATTCTCCCTCACGCGCTTTCCGTGGGATATCTCATAGTGAGAGGCGTTTATGATACAATTAGCGCCTTGACAGCATCTCGCTTTTCCCACTAAGGTTGGAAAGAGCCTTCATAAATAGAGAGGAAGGTATCAGTGGTAGGTTCAACATAACATAATGATGGTGTTATTTAGAGAATATTGAACAGGGGAGTTTCTTTACGAGGGATTTCGGGCTTCAATAACGATAAGTACAAAAAATGCGGTAGAAAATGCATCACCCTCCCACACAATACTCATTGTAGCGTAGGTCTGTAATAGACTCATATACGATATTTATAGGTCAAATGGACATACGTGCCTGGCGGGATCTATAACTAAGAAAAAGTGTTTCAGATCATAAATCCAAGAGCAGCCTCTTCCTTTTTTGGGATACATAACACTCGGATTTGGAACATCAGATATACCGGGTGGCACAACGGAACTGCAGTAGACCTTTTAATAGTTAAAAAATCTACCACGAGTGCACAGTTTCCACCCAAAAGGATTATGAACAAAAATTACCAAGGCCTATTCAGGCTGTATCTCACATACAATGTAATTTATAGCGATCTCTTTTTGAAAAAATATTTAATTTTAAAAATGTTTTGTTTCGAAAAACTTTTCCTTGCAATTTCTTAATCAGTTCCGTAAAAAGATTGTATTTCGTAAATTCAACTTTTAACTTAATTTTATTCATCTATCAAATAATTTATATATATATATATATATATATATATATATATATATATATATATATATATATATATGTGTGTGTGTGTGTGTGTGTGTGTGTGTATGTATATACATTGGAATCTCGATCTATCGTTTTCAAAGGGACCGACTGAACTAAACGATGGATGCGGGAACATACAAAAAATTATTAACATACCTTAAAGTTTGATATCCCTAAAATATATTTACTCACATACATAAATGCATACATACCCTAGTATAACTGAAGATAAAATTACAAAGTTGTACTGAAAACCAAGATAATAATAATAAAAAAAGAAATACAAGTAGATACACAGGAATTTTGATTCAAATAAAAGTACTTAATCGTCGTTTGTTTTTTGGCGGATTTCTCTCCACAAGTAAACAATATTTTATTGTGTTGCAAATTGCATTCTTTTCAGTATCGGTTATTGTTTGAGAGTATAAAGAAGCGGCAGCCGTGAATCGTTTGTAACTAGAACCATTCCATTGCACTGGATGGGGTCCGACATAAGACCACCAGGAAGTTCTGCTTCCGGGTGAAACACTCATCGGCCAGTGTAGAACTGCAGTAATCAGAAACTTCTCACACACTAGACCAAACACCAGGGCGCCTCCATCCCAAGGCCAACAAAAAGGCTGACTGTGAGCCATTGCTGATGAGAACAGAAATGTTGAATAGTCGGTGAATTTGGAATGAGTTGCCGAAAATAGGGTACTCTATGGGCTGCAGATCACTGGCATTTGCCAACCGAGCCCACTATTCTTAGTTTAACTCTATATTAGTATAAGTTTAATGAGTTGTTTAACATGATTTGGCACGTTATTTTGGATATTCAGAACGCTAAAAAATAAATGAATACCTTATAAATAAATGAATAGCTGAGTGGCAACCCGATGTGTTGTTTTTTCGATTTAAAATGAAATGGTTTTATTTCTTAAAGATTAAAAACTGTTTAATCACTTTAAAAAATATATTAGAATTTTTAAATAACGAAATTATTATTTAAAATTCTCTTTTTCATATTTTGGTGTTTGGCTTTTGAAATAATTTTTTCAAATTTCCGTTTTCAAATTTTGCTTTTTAAGCAAAAAAGAAGTTCATTCAATTAGAAAAAATTCTAAAGGTTTTAACTTCTCATTTCCTAAAACTGAAATTATTTCTGGTACTTTAAAATTATTTATAGATTTCAGTTATTAAATGACTCGTTCTCAGACTCATTCTCAAGTAATAATTTTTCCTTTTGGCAACATGGCCGAATGTAAATATTAAATCTCATGGTGGGAAAAAGTGCTTAAAAAATAGAGAGACAGTTCTGATGAATTCAAAATTGGTGGCGGATGAATCCTCACCAGTTGCTCATTAATTAGAAACAAATTTCACGAATTTGCTGGAATTATTAGTGAGTAAAATAATAAGTCGAAAAAATACGAACTCGGCATTCACTTACATTAAGATAGTATGGCGATCAGCGCGGGAAATTTCAAAAGTGAATTTTGTAAGTACGCTTTTTTAGAATGATAACATTTTTATAATAAATGTATTTGGCATATTTTGGAAGCAGAACATTTAGCAAATGCCGATAAATTGTAAAATTGACATTAATAGGAGCAGGAAAACTGAAATATTTGTCCATCAAAATCGTCGATTTCGTGAAATTCGGAAAACTGCTTTGGGGGAAAAGCTTCGTTTGCAATAAAAAACATTTTTAACTTTATAAAAATTTGTATATCCTTACAGATGAAGAGTTGTAGAACACACGGAAATAAAAAATTTGTCGATTGGAGGACGGAAAAGTTGAATTTTGCATGCATGAAAATAGTGGAAATTTGCGAAACGTAAAGAAGTTGGCCCACCCGGAATGTCAGCTGTTTCTGTTGCCCGCTTCTTTTGAGTTCGGCGGTTTTAATTTAATAACTAAAAAAGTTTAAAATTTTAAAAGTTGAGCATGGCATCAGTGCACGCGTCTCGTCCGTCCGCGTCCATCGGTACCAGTCGCGATATCCTGCTACGCTCGGTTCGCGAGATTAACCCGTCCCCGTGTCTGCTCACTAACAAACATACGTTTGTTTACCTTCAGCTGTTAATAGTAAGATAATTGCTACCTTACGTAAGGTTTCATATTGTAACCATTGTACTATTGTAACCTATGTAAACTTAAAAAAAAAAAAAAAAAAAAAAAAAAAAAAAAGAAAAATAAAGGTAAAAGGACCCGGAGTCACAGAATCACAGGAACGCAAAAGCTGGACAAATTGCAGCTGGACGACTTAACGCAAAAAAGGTAAACTAGATTTTAGTCCCCCTCCAAATTAAAGAACGTAAACAAATTAGCTCTCATTCCTCCACCAAGTTTGGCACTTAAATTCCTACCTTGTCTACTATAGATCGCAATTATGGTGACTGCATCCAAGCAAACCTCAGAAATTTCCAATAGTAAAATATCAAATGAACAGCTAAAGCTAAGTCTCATGAGTGAACGGTATCTTATTTATTGGCGTTAGCCGGCAACGACTAGACACCATGCGGCCGTTATGCCGGGCAGGTTAGCGTCGAACGATCAGTAATCAGCTCCCTAGTATGCCTCACGGCAGGTCTGTTTTCCATTGTGATTACGTAAGGTTTCAAAAGAAAGCTCTACTTTCGAGCAGCGGCGTTATTTCAAAGTAAAATTTTAAAAACTAGGGCTCATGGCGGTTATCACGAATACCATAAAATTAATTGTTGAAAAGAAATCAGAAAAAAAAAGATTTTAAGAAAATACTTCAAGCCCAATCATATATGAAGGCCATATTTGAATAGTGGTCCAACTCCATTCTTGTTCATTTTGAGATACAGAGTCTTAAAGTTTAATGAGTGGTGAGAAATGCCTGCTTAAGTCTGATTTGTAATGCCCTCTGTCGGCAGCAGAAATAAGCTGGAAGTGTACCAGCTTTAAAATAAGATAGAAATGACTTGTATGAATAGGAAAGTGAGGCTTTTCTCCATTTTTTTTTTTTTAATGGAGTTGGATCAATATTCAAATAAGGCCTTAATATAATCGCGGACGGAAAGCATTTTGCTTAAAAAGTTGAACTCTAGATTTTAATCTACAGTCGACCACATAAAAGATCATGTAGACCTAATATTATACAACAGCCTTTTTTAAAACTACAGAGAATGGAAATCAATCTTAAGAGGTAATATAACTTTATGTTAAAATACTGCGCACTTTAAAGAAGCAAAAATTCCTAGTCACAGAACATACGTTAAAAGTGACGACTCAGGCGCATGGTCTTTGAATATATTTATCTCACATTTGAGACAGAACTTGCAAGTAAGGGAACGAACCAAAGACACTCTACCTTTGGGACAGATATGCTGACATTTGCACTACCAAGTCATGTCGTGGTCCTTTGAATGAACTTCATAATAATCAAAATACTAAAATAAAGCTTTCCAACCTTTACAAAACGACATGGGGTATTTTATGCTTTCCTTGAGTCTCAAATAATGAAATTTCAAATAAATAAATACCGTGCTTCATGCATAAAATAATTAGGATGCCCAAGCAGAACTGGTACTTGAACATGCTACCTTGTTCTCATCAAAAAATAAAAGAAACAAAATGAATTTCCTAGGGTTATCATCCTATCACTGAACTCCTGTCATATTCAGAACACCTCAAATAACAATTTTCCGTACGTGTAACTAAAATCCTGCTAACCTGCCACTCACATCAAAACACCTTCAAGACAGGACTCGCCCATTTTCTGTTATTGTCATTTCCACAATGGAAGAGACGGGGACGCGGAGAATGCTGCCACCCTCGCGGAAAAAAAAAAGTGGGAGACACGTTTTATGCATTTCCAGCTTTTAAGGCCCTATCTCGGAGAACAATCGTTCTGTTTACCTACCTCTCCGAACGATAACGGGACGTTGAGATTCGAACGGCAGATACTTTATCCGCAAGTGAACTTTATGTGAAAAGTTCGCCTTAAAAGGAGTCGTAACTCACAGGCAGTCTCTACCTACGTTGGAGGCTTGGAATAAGGATCTGAGCCTATAAACAGAGCTTACGGCTGGAATTAGGGAATTCATTTGCTACAATATGGGTTTTTGCAGGAAAAGATATGGACTCCATTACTTTCTTGCAGATTATACGGCAAATGGCGGTCGAGGGCAGTTCTTAATCGACATTTTTTTTGCTGCAATTAGAATGTAAATGGACATTTTATCCTATTACTGCGTTCAGGAGTTTTTGGAAAATACCTTTTCCCTCCGAGAATTATCTCCAACATGACTACTGCATAGTTTTACATGACATCCATTCATTCGTATCATTACTTCATCCCCCCCCCCCACTACTATGAAGACTGCAGATCGAGGATAAATATTACTGACTTGGCATTGTATTAGGTTTGTGGTATACGTTATAGGATGATATCTGTTATTAAGTATAATTCTTGTGTATTGTTTCCGTTCGGTGTCACTACCAGGGGCATAAATAGTCTATCGCCAATATGGCTCCTGCCATAGGCGCTCCTGTGAGTTAGGCGTCAATTCTGCTTTGATAGTGTACATAGGCGTAGCGTGCTTCTAACTTTTTTTTTTTTTTGGGGGGGGGGGGGAGGCACGAATTGGATTCATTTAGAGCTCTTATCCGCCCACTGACTGCCTGGCGTTCCTTAAAATATGAAATATTATGATATTTTTTTAAAATTGAATAACATTAGAATTGATGTTTGAGTAGTATTCAAAAGCTATACTATGAGAAAAATAAATATAATATAAATAAAATGAGAAAAAAACATACCATCGATTTTTTGTTATGGATCATATCATTGCTAAAAACTATGTGAAGGCTAAAGACATAATCGGAATCTTCAGTTTGAAAAAGCGGGAAAAAACCAACTTTCTTAAAAGTTTTCTACAATTTTCCGATTTTAACTGAACTTCTATTAATAATTTAATTTATTTCAAGTTTAGTTGGGGGGGCACAGGGGGTCGTTCTCCCCTCCCCCCGACGCTACGCCTATGATCGTGTATGATAAAAATAGTAATGCACTTATTTTAAATAACAGTTTTAAGTAAGGTTTGGTTTGGAGCGCTACGATCAACTTTTTACTACACGAGGGATAATTAGACCGGGACCTACAGATTAAAGCCAATTCCGAACGGCTACAAACGTCCATGCCAACAGTGTGTTTTAAGTAAGAACTTTTGGTTCTGACTTCAAACGGTTGCAACTGTCAAATAACTTCCAATGCTTACATTAAATTAGGGGTCTTCAACCTTTTCATGTTCGCGGGCCACACATCTGTGAAATAAGTAGTTTGGCAGAGGAAAAAAATGTGTTATTTGCAAACGAGCTTCAGCCTTTGAGATGATTGGTTGATTTGCTTTTCATAGCATGATGATGAAGGATTAATTCCTTCAAAATACGTCACTGAAGTTTTGTGTGTATGGTGTGTTTCACAAAGTATTTTGTACCTTTTATAACCATTATTAATTAAAAAACTTTTTTATTTATTTATTGATTTCTACAAACAACAAAAAATGGTAGTTGAATCAATGTATTTTGTACTTATATTGAATGAAACAGAATGGATGCAGGAAGACGAGACGCGCGTGAGATTCTGGAAAGAAAGAGCTTGGAATGCTGCTTTTTGTGTTTATTGCGTCTTAAGATTCTGAATACAATTACCAGTTTATTATTTTGATAAGCCTATGTACCGTGGGCTACTTTCCCCCGTGTATTCTTGATCCTTTTTGTGTGAGAGAATTTGACGTTCTAAGGTTTTTTTCAAATTTATGTCAAACTTTCGTTTTGCATGATCAAAATGTTTCGGCGGGCCACTAACATACTGTCGGCGGGACACCCGTGGCCCGCGGACCACGGGTTGAAAACCCCTACATTAAACCATTAGAATAGGTTGCCACGATTGTGATGCATTAATGCACAATGGTGCTGCATTAAAAAAGTCCCAGTCACGTCTCAGGACATGACATTCTATTTTATACAAATACATATTATATATGTAACCTTTAACGTAATGAAATTTCATTTGTTCGTAATAAAATAAATTTGATTCTATGATATTATAACATATCGTATTATTTTTGCACGTGATACTTATGCGAGTGCGCGTTTTTACATTTTCAAAGCGCAGACACCTTAAAGGGTGCATTTTAGCTAACTGGCCACAGGCGTTATAATTGCTAGTTGCGCCTCTGGTCACTACCATAAAATTCTAATAAGTCCTGAAACTTACTTAAAAAGGAATGTAAATGAAAGTTAAAAGGGATGAATTGTAATTACAAGCTTTAAGAAATGAACTAAAAAGCGATAAGACATCCATATCACAACGCGAATAATAACTATTGGGTGTTGATAAAAATTTAAATAGCACAACAGACAAAACGTTGGGCGCAAGGGTGCAAGATCTGACAAACGAAATGCCGAAAATCAAAGTTCAATAAACTGTAATAGCAAAACCACATCACTGTCGATTTACTAAAGATAACTTCCTGTTTGTTTTATAATTTTTGCTGTCATATAATTACTTACGTTGCTGTTATCTAATTATTTACACTTAAAATCTTAGGCCTTGTTCACATTGCTTCTGATTCGTATTGTTGTCGTTTCTAACGTGATAGGTTCTTTGTCTAGCTTCCGGAGAGTAGCGTAGCGTTCCTTCGTTGACGCTGAAATTGTTGACATGATCTGCGATTGGTTTGACGTATCACGTGGTCATTGCGTTGAGACCTGTAATTGGTTAAAATTTTTATAACGCTGTGATCCATTCTGGAAGCAACGTGAACAAGGTCTTAGGGCCTGTTCACACAGAATCCGTCAGCGTAAATAATTTTAACCAATCATATACCAATCATTCACCCTTTTAACTAATCAGCACCAACGGAATCTTTAACGCTGACGCTGGTGGATTCTATGTGAACAGGCCCTTAGTGTGACAGTGATATCATAAAATCATCACATCTTTCATCCTTAATCATTGAATTCTTAATCTTTTACAGATAACGTTACTATTCGATGAAAGTTTTTTTTTCCTGTTAAGGTTTTTAATGCTCGTTTAAAAATAGTTAGACGTTCACTTACATACTTTTTCGGGAAACTCTGGATTACACATGGGAACAGTCATCAGTAGTTTGTAGACCTGTATACAATTCCCAAATGAGCAGTCCAACTCTTTTGACCCCTTATTAAGAAATATAAATTTTCAGTCAAGTGAAGGGCCTCGATTCGGTTCAGGGTCCACCTCAATTAAATGAGGCACTCTAAAATTAACGGATTTAACTGGAGTGAAGTCACGGGAATTCTGTGAGCCCGTATATCTTCTCGTGGAGTTTAATCAGGGTTAATGTAAGAAATATGATTATAAACTTCCTCCTCCAAAATCATAACGGAGTCTAAAGGAGGGACAACCACGTTAGTGTTGGCAAAATTCAAACAAACTAACTTTAATTAAAAGTAAACTCTCCATAGAGATAAAACTTATCGTACAGTCAAAGTTTAATATTATACAGGAAAACCACAGGAGACTGCAGCACAAACCAAAGATATGCTATATTGAAATAATCCAATATGGCGTGTAAAATGTACTGTAATAGATATACAGATTTACATAATTCGCGATACATACTTCTCCTGATACATATATAACTTCTCACACACGAAACTTAATAGCCCAACGTTATGTCTTCGATTTTTTTGCCTGAAAACTGAACTCTGAACTGCCTATTAGCTGTGAGTGGAGTATCTGTTATTTACATCAGAAAAATGGTTAAATTATGAAAAAAATGTGAGAAATGATGCTATCATAGCTCGCAAACAAAGGAATGTCGTGTACAACAAATCTATAGGTATGATTTATTCTTACTTTTTTTAAACGCCAATTTAAACAGTTTATGTATCCCATTTTAAACATCTGAATAGTTATTTTTATTAAGATATAAAACATTGGGATAATTGGGAATTCAGTGTTATTTTCAGAAATATACGGGAACAGCCATTGAAGATGAAAGAAATTACAGAGAATTTATCAGTTTGGTATACTCGAACTAGATATCAATCGAAATAAATTCATTTCGTTGCCACTCTGTCTTCCGTTTTTAAAATTGCGTTGAGAAATTTAGATTTACAATGCTCTAAAAGCATAATATAAATTCCAGCACCCTTATTATAAACTAAAACATTTTAAATGTTAAAAGGGCTGCAAGCCTGAGAATAAATATTTTAAAATGCTATAAAATAACTATGATCGACAGGTATGACATGAAAGGAGCCTCTTCTAATAAATTCCCCCCTTTCCGAAAGCAAGAAAAGTGACGATCAGACAGGCTATCGTCTCATTATAGCCGCAACAGTCACGTTTTGAGTTTAACACCAGTGAAGTGCTCGTCATTTTAACGATACGCTGAAGGACGGAGGGATACAATACTGCTATGACAGTACAGACTGGATTATCCAGGTAGGTTTCTTTGAGAAAACTAAAAAAGCAAAGGAGGGGAAAGGGGGAGTTTTCACTCTAACGATCCGCATCAAAGACCGACATCGTGCCTGTTTAAAATCCTAAGTCGAACGATCTCTTCTCTTTTTTCTTCAATTTTGATGAATACTTGATAGCTAGTGGGGGAAAAAAGGAAGAAACTCTTCGATTCACATTTCCTCCATTCTTCTCCTCACGACTGGATAGGTGACTCATATTTAGTTCACGATACGCTATTTAGGGAGAACGAATGTTTAAGGGCGAAGAACGGGGTGGTTCCTTAAACATTCGTTCATCTCAGTACTCAAATTGTTGGATGGGAGGAAAAGGATGATAATAACAAAACGGGAAAAGAGTTTTGAAAAGTCCCCTTTGATCCGTGTTAAAAGGGTAACAACAAAAAATTGAAGCAGGCATTTTTCTTCAATCTATTTTTTAGAGACACATAGAAACCTCTTGAGAAATGAGTTTAGAATTTTCAAAACTACAATTGAAAATTTTTACCCCGTATAAGCATTTTTCAATTTGTAAAAACATAATTCAAGTGATTTAACACAAATTAATAGTTTTTTGTCAACGAAAAAGAGGTACCTATAATAAAAAATTATTAGATGTGAATTATCTTATCTTCGATCACTTATAAAAGGCCATTTATATTTCTTTTAACTTGGCTATTTCAGCTTACAGTTTTTTTCTAGGTTGAAGGATTAATTTTTTTTTATAATTTTTCTTTATTTTTCTTAATTTTTTACCCTTCCTCCCGCTGTTTATAGTCTTACCTTCTTATCACGGATACTACCTGTTATGTTTGTAAGTACTTTATCATTATTTTTAGTGTACAATTCCAAACTAGTCGTATACTTTTAAAAGTTTTTTGAAAGTTAAAAACATCTTCGATTTTTAAGTTATTAGCATACTCTATGTATTAACTATGTAGAAAATCTATGTAGAAAAAAAATGGAATTTGAGTATTCTTCAGCATTGATAGATACTAAGTGGTATTTATTGTCAATCGATGTTATTTTTCGGTTTTCCATAAAGTTTTCTCAAGCGTAAGGTTGCAAAAATAATACACTCTTACTAAATAAGAGTGACTTCTTATGCAAAAAACTACACAAATCTGGACCACGGATGAAGTTAATGAATTTTGAGTGATTCTAAGGATTCTTCTGTGGCTATGTCCAACGTAAACAGCGATGCCGTTCCTTCCTCTGCAATTTGACTCTTCAGGGCAAAAATATAACACTAACAATATAGAAAATTTTGCATAATTAATAGAAATAATTAAATTTTATTTAAACCTTGATGACCGATGATCGTTAATAAGCAGCATAGTTTCTCTCTCCAAATAAATGTGACGGACAGAAGGCGTTTCTTTCCAACCTAAATTATAAGGGAAAACTGTGGGGACAGTGGCATAGCGAGGGGGTTGACCAAGCAATGGGGTCTTTCATGCCCCGGGCATCACTCGCAGAGGGGCGCCAAATGGTCCCCAAGACAAATTATATATTATATTACTATATGTTTTCGGGGGGGAGGGACGCCAAAAAGGTACCGTGCCCCGGGCGCCAGTTATGCTCGATACGCCACTGTGTGGGGATGCAACATTTAAAATTTTATGAGCTATGTGATAAAGCGAAACTAATAGATTCACACCTGAAGTAAGGAAAAATCCATCAGAAAAATCCATCTCATAGCCTCCGCAAGGAATGAATCAAGTGTTTTTTCAAAAAATCAAATTTTTGTAAGCTAAAGAGAGCTTTCTAATCAATAATGTTAAGCCTCACGATTTTTGGAAGTAGGGGGAAGCGTCTTCAATTACCAATGTTCCAGCTTATTACACCCATTTATGAGTTTGTTAAACTTTCTTATTCTACTACTAAAATTCAAAGTTAAATAATACCAAAAAGAGATTTACTACCGTTGCATTGCAGATATATGTCATTGAGTGTTTCATTTGATATGATTATAGCAACTCCTTCAAACCTTTATTCGCAGTTTGGAGAATACTAGATTAAAGGAATATACAAAGTACACCAGCCGTACTTTTTTTAATCGCTTTCTACGTATTACGAATATACAAAAAGACGAAAGACAAAATAAGAAACGCACCCTCATTTAAGAAAGATGTATAGTAGTAAAAGAAATATAAATGCAGGTCTGATGGTACGTAGAGGAAAATGGTGAGTGACAAAGAACACTTTTAAGAATCAAATTCCTTTTTTTTCCCCTCAAACATGAGAGATAGGGCTTATTATAAATATTTGTCTCCTATATCACTCCTTTAATTTTCCTTTATATATATCTCATATTATCATTTCTATACATATTTATGTATAAAGAAATGATAATATATAATCATCTTATATTATTATTTATTTTATTTATTTTATGTTTCAATAAAGAAAAATAAGAAATTTAATTACTTGAGAATAGACTGATAAGTGATATTAATGTGGATATATCCATCAGTAAAGGTTTTAGGTATTCTTAAGTATATGTGTTACAGTAAACGCGATTAATCTGGTGGCTATGCATAATCGTCTATTATTATGCATAATCACCAACGATTTCAGTAATTGTGACAAATTTATTGCATATATTGCGAATTAATCTCATTTACTGGTAATTATGCATACACGCCAGTTCGCAATGGGAAATATGATAAATCGTACTTAATAAATCAAGTTTACCGGACATCATACATAATCACCAGTCTAGGATGGTAAATTTGATAAATAATGCATTCTCGTTGAGTAACTCTAATTTGAAGCTAAGAATACCAGATATGGACAGGACAAGAGGTGATCCGCGGAATATATTGGCAGTAATATTATCTGCTGAAAATGTTGAGTAATATCACTTGGGAACAAAGGACCTTTCACAATTGTATACCAGAAACCAGGTTGTGCTATGTGACGAACAATTTCTTACAGTACAGAATAAATCAAATACCACTCTGTTACTTGAGGAGAAACACAGCTTTTTTCCAGAAAGGATTATCCACAGATGTAATGTTGTATACACATACGTATTATATATTGATGTAGAATCTGAAACTAAAACTAATAAATAAAGGAAAATCAAATTAAAATTACTTGTTAAATTAAGTTTACTGGTAAATTCTCTTTCATAACAGGGTTGACATTATTATTAAACGAAAGATAATTTCTAAAAGTTGTGACCTTTAAGATAAACAAACTTCAGTCCACAATCCTTCAAAACACGGCGGAAAAATAAATCTTTGTAAATAGCCGATTCAATCTTCTTCTTTATGTCTCACAAAACCTTTCACACACACACAATAACATAATAACAATATAAGTTTCCAGATTTGTTTGGCTAATTTTAAACAGAAAAGTTTAGCTTCATTGGCTTAAGCTCAGATGCAAACAAATTCACAAACTTTTCTTTTCTCCCCATAAGATTTACATGATTAAATCGCATTGAGATAACACCTGGCGTTATGAAATCTGATAAGCAACCTAAAAATTATTCCAAATTTTACTTCAAACTAAAAGGTGGTCATAGCCGTTTCATGAAAAAGAAAAAAATGATGAAAGGGAGTAGGAAATAGAGAATTATCTAATCTCGTAACAGAAAAGCCTAGCATGGTGACGGTGTCATCTCCCTTTGAGTGGCCCCAAAAGTATGCGTTTAGCGGTAGAATGATCCATTCTGAGACGATCTAGACAAATCTGATTCAAAATGCTGCCATTCCTGAGAAAGCTAATTTAAGAGCGACTAGCGACTGCTCTATTTATGTTGCCACTCTCTATCTGATAAAATTTTTCTTTATCATCACCGCTGGATCTCGGAGCAAGCCTCTAGCAATGCGACATATCTACTGGAAGATGTGAGGTTAGGCACTCTTTTCCTTTTTTACAGTCACGATTAAGACATAAATTTATAACGGAGGTAAGAAATGCGTGTCATTTTTTCCCCTTGGGCGTGTTGGTGACCAACCAAAAGGTCAACTAGATCGTCAGAATTCTTTTTTTACTACTCTCCCAAGCCGCCCCAACAGAAGATGCCGATCGTGAGCCCTGACAACGGTTTCGGACGCTTTATGCACCGCAGGGGGTATTTCAACAGTTCTTTGTGATCAAACCCGAATCTCCCCATGTTCTGACAATAAAAAGGGAAAATGGAAATGAAGGTCTAAAGATAAAGATAAGCCGAGGGAAAAACATCGTTTATGTAAAACACAAAGAGACCTCAATACAGGGGTTTCGCAACGATTATATTTTCATTGCTGCCAAAACTAGCAATGAAAGTTTAAAAGATTCTGTGCAAAATTTAAAGAAACTTAGATAGGTGACAAAGTGTCTCTAAACTTGGAAAACATGTCATGGCATGATTATGGTACCTCTCTAGAAACAAGAATAATAGTAAGTAACTATATTTTTTTATAGCTAAGAATCGGAAAAAAAAATTCCAGGTAGTCTCTTCTAACGAAACTACCACGCGTAATTAACGTAGGATTGCTTATCGTTGCTTACCTCTTTTGTATGTATATATGTATGTATGTGATATGTATACACATACACACACACACACACACACACATGTATATATATACAGTGGACGCTCATTAATTCGAACTCAAAGGTTCTCGGAAAAAAGTTTGAATTATCCGAAGTTCGAATTATCCGATGTTAAGAGAAAATATATAACTTTAAAAGTGTATCACTGAAGAATAAAAATCTCCTAGTATGTATAACCCCAGAAAATATATTATACTATGTTATCTAAAATTAACATATTAAAAAGCAATACAGACTTTCCTTAATCATAAAATGAAGCAGAAGATATGCAGTAGAAAGTAAACTTTAATTAAAAATACGAATTACACTTTGGGGAAAAACAGTAAAATGGATGTTTGGTTTTGTTTATGATGCCTACATTGTTCAGCCAACTTCTCGATTTGAAGTAAACATTTCAATTCATTTTCAGGGGAAGTTTCCATCTGAATAAATGCTTTCAGAGTTTTAATAGAGTCTATTATGGCTTTGTCCATTATGGCCGCATTAAAAATACCTTTCGGCAGGTAAGTAGAGAAAAGCCCTGGAAGTTTTCTACCGAAATTAGTGCATACGTCTTCGTTTTACATCAGAGCTTTCGCCACACACAGTTTGATAAGAAATATTGTGCCTTGACTTAAATCGAGAAAGCCATCCATCACTGCATTTAAAATCTTCAATACCTATTCGACTTGCCAATTCATCAGCCTTCGTCAGCACTAGGGGTCCATTTATCGGAAAATTTCGAGATCTAACATCCTGGAACCATAGCAGTAGAGCTTTTTCTAGAACTTCTTGGTACGCATTTCCCATGCGTTTCCTTCCTCTAGAAAATTTTGATTTTTCCCATGAATCTAAAATTGACTCCTTGTTTTTCAAATTAGTTGACAAGGCATTTTTTTAAATTCCATAGTCAGCTGCTAACTTTGTTTTACATTCGCCATTCTCTACTCTCTTTAAAATTTCTACCTTTGTCTCCAAAATTAGGGTTTTGTACTTTCCACGCGTAGACATCCTGAATTTTTACACTTTCACATCACACACTGAGGAAGAAAAACTAGATCACATTAACTTGTCTGCACTGCAGGCATAACTGCAGGCTCCCTAGAATAGTAAAGACTGGTTTTTTGAAATTCTAAGAAAATCGATACAAATAACGAAAAATCGCTTTGTCCGTTAAGCACTGATAAGGACAATATCCCCTAACGTTTAGCGGAAATGCAATAGTCTAGGAATGTGGTATGTGCCTCTTTGCATAGAAAAAAAATACTGGTGATTTTGACACACAAAATAATAAATACAGAGTGTATTTTCTCTGTTAATTGAGGAAAAAAGAAAAAATTTTTGTCAAATTTTTAGTTCGAATTTACCGAAAGTTCGAATTAACGAGCGTCTACTGTATATATACATATATATATATATATATATATATATATATATATATATATATATATATATATATATATATATATATATATATATACTGCCAAAATTATAACTCGCAACGCAGGACATTTAAAATTTTACTTTCCGGAGGATCGTTATGGAGGAACGTAATCCTACGCTAAAAGATCATTTGAAAATCAGTTTGTATACAAGCAGGTCCTTTTTTTTCTTTTGTTTTTCTTTTCTTTTTATCATCAGAATAATCATCCGCAAAAGAGTAAAATACATCATGCGTGGTTTTCACGAGATAAATAACGGTTCTTTAGGAATGAAAAAGAAGAAATTTCTTTCAAAAATAATTTTGAAGCTGTGTAAAAGAGATGGATCAATTTAAATTAAACTACGAGGCTCTGTAAAAATTAAGGAAAATCAATACGTAACTGTGCTACAAACTCTTTTGCCGTACATTGGCCTGATGTAAAGAAGTTTTTTTAGAGGACAAAAAGTTTTAAAAAACGCGAGTATAGTTTTTTTAAAAATTCATTTTGAAAATAAATTAAAAATAGAGAACGGTTTGTCAGTAACACGGGGTGTATCTATAATAGTTGAATTAGAGATTGAAAACATGATGTTCAATATGTATTTATGGCTTAGCACAGTTTTAAGTTAGTCAGTTTACGTAATTGTGGTGAATTAGTGACGTTCTCAACCATATGTAGTTAGAAATAAGTAAATTTGATATAAACTCTAGAAATTTCTTAAGACATGAGCAGGATTGCTGTCGTGGAGATCGGCATCAAAATCAACATTGCCGTATAAGCTATCGCCTGTGGACGGCATATCTTATTGAATTAAAACTAGAGAATTCTTCACATTTAAAAGTCGTACCATTTCGTTTATTGTACACAAAATACATTGCTCATTGTATTAAGATAAATGCCATTTGCCTGATAATTTTCGCCCTTACGAGAAATTATTTACTAATTGCTAAAGTGAAACAATAGTTTTTGTTGAACTTGGAAGAATGCTTCAAAACTCTGGAGTATCCAAAAGAATAGTTTACAAACGTATGATTTTACATTTTTTCATCCTAAAGCATTAATAATACTAGTTATCAATAATATCACTAATTATCCAACAGCTTTGGACCATCTAAACGTATTTTTTTATAATCCAGATTCATCGATTCATTGCATGTTGCAAACATGCTAGTATTTCTCACGCTAGCAAATACTCACTTAAACAGCTAAGGTGTTTTTCTTTCGTTGAAAAGAAAAAAAAAGAGGGTGGATTCAACACAATTGGCTTTCCTGCCAATAATACGTATTTTTGAAAATTAAAAAAACTACATGTACTTGCTTCATCTGAGACAACGAACATAGGTATATCCGTTTTAAAGCATGTAAGAGATTCAGCAGATGAGATTCCACTCCTGGCATCCGTTCAAAATTCATTTGGTTTCAATGTTCACTGTCATATGGAAATGAGTTTCATATTTTCAGCGTAATGTATGGTAATCGAATCATCAGTATGATTAATTTGTGGTCAGATATCAGTAGGTAGACGTTATTTTACAGACTTACATGTTAGTGCTTAATTGAAACTCAAACTCAATTACGTCGTTTTGACACATTTCAGATACTCTCAACCGCATTTTTTTTCATCCTTCATATATCGGTCAATGCCTTAAACCAGGGGTGGGCAAATTGCGGCCCGCGGGTCACATACGGCCCGCTACAGATTTTTTTTTGTTGCCCACCAAGACAGACAGAAAAATCCATAGTGAAAGAAATGTTTAGTGAAATGCATAGTGAAAGAAATGTTTAATTCTGTAACATAGATGACTTTTACAAATATTTGTCTGCTGAAAAATTTCTATGTATGAAGAAATTTTCTGGGAAAATGTTCTCTATATTTATATCTACATATCTATGGTGCCCGGTATAAAGGGCTTAAGTCAAAAACAGTGATTTAAATATACCAAGTTATTATACCAATCGCAGAACAATAGTTTCGACTTGAGTCTTTTGTACAAAGAAATGTACTTTTGTATGCAAAATTGATAGACTTAAGTCTTTTATACGAGTCAAAAGATTTTTTTCTTATCAATGCTAACAAATATCTAAAAATCCCCTTTTTTGACTTCATACCGAGCACCATAGATATATTTTTGAGTAAAGTTTTTCTTGCTTGAAGATCAACAAGAGCAAATATAGATGCTCTTTGACAGACATTAACTTGCAGGCTGTGATGAGAATCTCAACAAGAAATCTCACCCCTGATTTCAAAAAAATTGTAGAAATGTGTGATAAAGTACATTTGTCTCATTAAACTGATTCCAAAATTAAATGTGTTTGCAGTTAAAGATGATATGAAATTAGCGCAATAATTAAATTAAATAAAACTGCCAATATTTTATATTATTTATAATTATTGATTTTTATGATACAATCTATACCTTTTCTGAAATGCAACGTTACCTAATAAATGCAATAATTGTAAAACACCCGGCTCCCCGCTAACCTCAGCTTCCACAAAGCGGTCCCCGAGCTAAAACAATTGCCCACCCCTGGCTTAAACCATATAACTAGACTTATTCGTTTTCTTAGCCTTTAAATTAAAGTAGCAAAAAGTAAAGATATAGAAAAAAACACTTTGTTTCAGCACAAATCACACATTCGTAAATTTCAAACTGGAGACACGCCCAACTTATTGAGCAAACACTGACTTTACAAAGATTTAAAAAACTAAAATATTATCCCCAAATGCTACGCAGCCACTAAAACCTATTTTTTCAGTTTCCCTTTTATTGGATAATACATAGTTGAAGGAACAATGCGTATTTTTGCCGCGATACCCAATACTTTGCAAGAAAATGTCACAGTATTGAGAATTCTGATGCGGTATAGAAAACTATCAGCGTTGAGAGAAGAAGGTTTAAAAATAATTTCCAGGGGAGGTATAAGAAGAAAAATCCATTATAATACGCTTGTCATAAAATACCTGTTTAGAGATGTTTCGCTGTAATTACTATTTAATTTCGGGAATAATATTAAAAGTGAAGTTATTACAACAATTTTAATCAAATAGTTAGCGTACAAAAACAACGCTTTTGTTTTTAAAAAATATAACTATGCTAATGCTTCAGGAGGAAATAAATATTCATTAATTGGTTTAACATTCATAACCATGGTCGTCAAACTCTGAAATTGCTGCCTCTCTGATGAACATTTGATGCCTCTCTTCATGCATTCCAGAAATGAACAAAAACTATGTCAAACAAATATATGGTTTATTTATTCCATTTACGAAGAGAGACTTCCCATGTCCTTAAATGACTCTTTCGCCCCGAATTGATCCAGCAACCACGATTGGTGGAAAAATCTGATGATGTATAATTGCAACAAATGATACAATCGAATCGTAATGCCTTAAGTTGGTAACAATTTTTTTTTCATTTTTATCGAGTAGTGCTGTAACCGTATCAGTCAGCAATTTTCGCGAGTAAAATATGCAAATAAATGAAATGTAATGTGTCTTGTGGAAATGCAAATGGATGATTTCAAAGGGAACCCATTATTCCCAACTCAAATCAGTATGTATACTCACCTTGAATACTTAAAAGTTATTTCCCGTAAATAGATCCATTAATTTTTGTTTAATGGTCAACAGCATGATAGACGGCACTTAAGTTATTTGGAGAGGGATAATAAAGCAATTATTAGTGATTTTCTCATCCCTCAACACGTTTTCTTCCTTTGCTCTCGAGTTCTTTAAGGTGTCGTAAATTGCCCTATTTGCCTCTTCCAAGGTGTTTGAAAGGGAAGGAAAGGGAGAGTGATGTATGAGATGCACCTAAACCGCATACCTCCACACAACAACCTGATTTCAGATTTCGTAAGGAATCGAAAATTTTCCATCTCTGTTTAGTGCAAAGGAAATAAAAATGTCCGGATATTATGCGCTTGTTTTCTTCATGACTGAGCTAAAAGTCAGGAAAGAAATTAAATAATATTAAAAATTTCAATATCACAGAGGAACCTCTTTTCTAAAACATAAATTTCACAAGTCTGTTTTTAATGTATTTACTAGCATATATTTTACAAAGGAAACTTCAGAACACATAAAAGTATGCGGAAATTTGAGACGATCTGTAATAACTTGTCATTATATGTTTTTAAGAACAACATTTTTCCATCCCGTAATTAAGCTGCAGTTATTTTTAACGTAGGATTACGTTCCTCCATAACGGTCCTTTGGAAAACAAAATTTCAGATGCTAAAACTGTCCGTCCATCCGTCCTCGCGAGTTATAATTTTGGCAGCGTGCCAAACCCCGTCTGTATTGCTTCGACAAGCATTAAACAGTTAAACAGACAAGTGCCAAAATGCGTTAAAATTTTGACATACTTATATGTATATATTATACATACGTACACATATATAGATACAGATATACATAACACATACGTACATATACTCATACAAAAGAGGTAAGCAACGATAAGTAATCCTACGTTAATAATCCGCGGTAGTTTCGTTAGAAGAGTCTACCTGAAATTTTTTCATCTTCATTTTGTTTAGACGATTAAGAATCATCTAAATTTTTCTGTTGAAGTATCAACGAATCGATACAGGTACGATCGTCGATATACCATGGTATTCATGGGTGTTTGAATAGACCAGTGGTTTATTTTGATGACAAAGCCAACGAAGGCAAAATAGTTTACACTGATATTCAAAAGACCAACAACAATAATGTTGAAGAAATAGACACCGCTGTTCAAAAAATAGATGATGGCGTACGTGGTAAAATGTCTTTTTTCCTTACCAATTTCCAAGTGTAAAAACTAATAACTTGGTCTGAAATTATTCTATCGGGATTTAATAAGTAAAGAAACTTCACAGTCAATTAAGTGCTCAAGCTCTTCTTTTAACATTTCAGTGCTTCTTTTCTCTCTTCCTTTCGTATAAAGTGACAAGTTATATTCAATCTTTTTTCTTACCCTGCAACAGTACAACTATTTTAAAACAGATCATCTTGGTATATATGTTACATTTCAGTGAAAGGGGAACTCTGATACCCTCTATATTTCTGCATTTTGTGTCCACGCGCTAGCAAAGATTGAAATGTATTCGATCTTAGTTTCCTATTATAGTTTCTAAAACCCATTTTGAGGACAAATGCGTTACGATGGATTGTTATCATAAAACTTTGTTTTTCATTGATTTTTAATTGGAGAGAAATGGACCTTTTTTTACTTATTTTATTGTAATACATCTACTAATTATAAGACGTGTTTAGAACATTTAGAGATGGTGTCCTCGTATTTATATGCGATTATAACGCCCTAAGTGTAGCAGTAGAAACAATTTAGACCTCTGAACCGACAGCCCCGTCGAATTAATCATTTGAAGAAGAATGTACAGAACCTCTTGAATTTAGAGTTGTGGCTGTTACTTGTCTTTCAAAGCGCTTTATTGTATAATTCACATCCGAACTAATAGGATGCTTATTACCCTATTGTTATAGACAAGTTTTTCCGAGAAACAGAAAATTGACTATAATCGTAATAAATTTTACCAAAACACTAATATGCTTCAATTAAAAATAAGTGTAAAAACGATAATATTTGGTGCTAATAATATTTTATAAATACGATATTTGAGAGAAATATAGGGCGATTTTTCACCCATCCATCAAACTAACGTCTACAAATGTTGCAGATTGAATTATAAATATTATTCTTATAAATTCTACTTATATTCCACATAAATAAAGAAATTAATTCATATTTATTTCAGTTATTCCTTAATACTGCGTAGCTCATTCAGTTTGTAGAAATAGAATTATACCCACATATTTTAATCGTAGAACCAAGTACGGGATCAATTATTTCGTGACAGACATATAAATTACGATTTATATTAGCGATATGAGACCTCAACAAATTGGAAGTCGTTATAAGTCGCACAGTTTCATGCAAGCCGTCTGTAAAAATAAATAAAATAAAACTACGCACATAGGCCTTCTCCGTTATCCACCCTACTCTTTCACTTTTTGATCTTCAGTTGCGTGCTCCTATCTCTTTCACGCCTATTAATGCAGAACTCAAGTCCATGTAGGAAAATTCTGTGACAGGATTAAGTCTAAGAATAGAATAGGGGATACGCGTAACACGACATGCGTATTATTTATTAAAAAAAAACCTAGCTGAATGACCGTGCTTCGCTACGGAGTACATTCAAATTAAATACAACGGTCAATGTATGCAATTAATGACAAAAAAAGCAAAAAAAATGTATTTATAAAAAAATCGTGAGGGATATTTTTAAAGACAAAATAATGTAGACGAAAATATTCAAATTAAATCTAATAGGACATACTAAAGAATATAGTACAGTTTGAGGAACATATCTTTTGCTGTATTTTAATATTTTTTTGGATTATGTCCAATCGTCTGCTGCATTAGCAAGAAAAATTTTTTTTTCTCTCTATTTCGTTGTTATTACGTGACGATAAATTTATTTAAAGTACCAGAAAAAGAAATCACGTGATCAGCATTTAATAAATTAAATTCTAAAAATTAATCTTTAAAAATTCACCAAAAATCAGAAAATGGAGGTAAAGATTCGAAAAATTTTTCATTTTAAATGAATTTTTATGGTATTTCTCGGGATATAAATTTTATAACCCTCAGATTATTATTTTAAATGCAAACTTTAAAGAATGTTACAAAAAAAAGCTTAAAAATTTAATTTAAAAAAATCTAAGAAGACCCCTACCCTATAAGAATCTCCATGTAACATTTCAACCCTTTAAGTCCAGCGGTTTGGTCTGTGCGTTATCTGTCAGTCAGTCAGTCAGTTATGGAACTGTTTTATATATATATAAAAATATAGCTTTTTCATAGGAACTTTGATAGTTTTTTCATCGTATAATGCCTTAGCTCAATAACAGCGATTCTTCGATGAATGAATGTTGTGGTTAGCAAGTAAAAACGGAAGAAAAGTTAGTATCATCTTTAGTTATACCGATTTGAAAAAAAAATTAAGTTATCGTTTATAAAAATTCAATTTAGTTCAAATTCTGAATATTTTTATAGGTTTTATACATATATTTAGTGTACGTACAAAAACAATAAATGCTGAATTTTACGCATTAAAAATACTTAAATCTTATGAAATTTGTAAAGTTAATAGTATAGAAATACTCTTTTCGGCACAAGAAAATAATACGATAGGCTACTGCCAATAGTATTTTCATATACATAATTAATTTTAATGCACACATTGTTAAAAACGTGCTAATGAAATGCACCTTTGATGGGCACTTTAACCATGGCAACAGCTAGCATTGAGAAAGTGATAAGATTCAGGATTCAATATTCATGCACGGGAGTTTACAGTAGCTTCCTTCTCAAAATATACCATTTCAGTCAAGGCTATATAGTTTACCATAAAAGAGGTGTGATAAAAGTGTTAAAAATATGAACTCACAGGATTTAATTTGTTTTTGTACTCAACGTAAACACCCAGCTGGGTAAACAACATCTTTCTTATCCAAAGTTTGCCGAAAAGAGGTGTCTCCATGTGTTGTGAAGGAACAACTTGAAAGCCACGTTTCTCCTTTGAACAGGCTAAATTTCTGATACTTTTATTACTTTGCTATGCATGCCCACACGGCGTCTCGATAAATCATGTTGTTTTTGTAAGTTGGTTGTCAGTCTATGATTTTGGGAGTGTATATGTAAACACAAAAAAAAAATCATTGTAGCGAGGATTATACATATTATGTTTAGTCTCGTGCTTTGGAGATTTAGTTTTAGTATAGATAATTTCTGGAATAATTTTTCATTACAGTGACACTACAGTTCGTTAATGTTTTTAGAGCTAATTGTTATAACTTCAAAATCATGATGATTCAAACTTACTCATAAATACCCAGTCTTTTAGAAATTTCTATTTTAAGTCCTTCTATTCCTCTTACTTCCAATTAATGAATCTTTCTACCTATAAAATATTTATTCGAGTTGTCAACAAAATGTAGATGAATGTATGTGTACAAAATGTTATACACTCAGAATTTTCTAACATTCGAATTTTAACCATGTAAACCATTTTATGACAGTTTACAAAATTTACTACATATTATTAGAATTTGATACACAGCCTGCTTTCCCCCCGTTTCATTTACCAAAATTATTTTTATTCTTTAGAAAAGAATCGGATCAAAGGAGACCAAACCACCTACAGCGACTAGGCTTAATCTTGGATTTTGGAGCAAGCTAGATGTTACGTCCTTGTTTTTTTCTAATCAGTTTTCTTTCTAGACATCATATCCCAGCACGAATGCTTCGTAAAATATTTTACAGCCTCTCAATGAATGTCAAGCATGCAAAATAGAAAGTATTATGTAGCTAATCGACTTAATTGCTTCCTGGGAATCGAATCATTAATTTGAGGAAAAATTCACGCTCACTAGGTGAGACTCGAAGAAGCTAACATCAGCCGGAGAGAAACAATACTGTCTAGAATAACAGATTCAGAGAGAGGTAAAGATTTCATTTGAATAGTTTGGAGTGATGTGTAAAGAAGCAGATATTGGAAGAGCGTTGGGGTGGGCAGAAATCCTCAGTTAATGGCAACGGCGGTTCCAAGGGGGGCAGTAGAGGCAATTGCCCCCTCGCTCGAAAAAAAAAAAAAGCCCAGCGAATTTTTAAATTTTTTTTCATAGCCTAAAACTATATAATCGTAGACCTAATACTAAATGAGTTTAAATTTAAAATGAGAGGATGTTTATTTCTTATATATATATATATATATATATATATATATATATATATATATATATATATATATATATATATATATATATATATATATATATATATATATATATATATATATATATATATATATATATATATATATACCCCTAAGAGCCGATGTTGCCCCCCCCCCAAATCTCTGGACTGGAGCCGCCATTGGTTAGCGGTAGGTTACACGTGAGGGTGAAATCTGAATAGGAGCGTTGCATAATTTCCGTTATTAGTAGCCACTTTGCTCAACCCATATATAGTAGTTGATTTAAGGAGTATCGTAATCTCGTTACTTGACTGACTTATAGTTCAGCAGTAAATCATAAAAGCCCTGGTAAGCATCGTTACTTAGTTGAGGGGAATATGAAATTTATTTACAATCATACTTCTTAATTGCCACGCCTGGTGGGAGAATACTTCTCCCATTTTTGTCCTAGGATGAGATTATCTAAAAAAAATCTAAATTTTAAAAACTTTGTAAATTGTAACAAGTCAAAATTTGCTTTGCCTTGGTGTACTTAGATTTCGGACGCACAATTGATAGGCCACTGAAATTTTGTCAGCTTTCCATAGGTATATCTGCCAAAGCGGTACACACTCTTCTCTAAAAACCATAATCTAGTGGGATGACCTTCCCATATTTACTTAATATTACCTACTCTGCAAAGATACTATATTTTCATGAAAATCTAACACACAGCGAAAAATTAAATATCGAGGGTCAAGGTTTCGGCGTCCTTTTATTACGAGAATTTAGCCCAAGAACCACATGCCACAACTTCACTTGATAAACGCTTTGCCTTGTACATTTGCCTATAGCTGAACACATGTACCTTTTCACATAATACACTGTTGGTAATATTATAACTGTAAAAAAATCGGAACATAAAAAAGAAGAAAGCGAAAATCACATGTTAAAGAAAACTGAGCATTGTTTTCAAAAATTTTAAATCCGGTTTCGTCCTTAAAAAATATCTGAAAATAAAATGTCATACATGTATTACGGGATTTCCACAGAAGATGCCTCAATAATTTTTTGTTAAAAGGAACTTGTATGAAATTAATATAAGAAAAAATGCTCAAAAAATTCTTTGTCTAGTCATTACTTATCGGCCGTCAGACTCGAAATTCATTTCATGTCAGTGACATAACATAACAATACCTAACATGAAAATACAAGACATGACAATATCTCATTTTTTTCTCCCCTGTCTCAATTTCATAAATCCGTGTTTTACAGAAACAAGGAAACGTGAAATTCTATTTAGTTCTTAAAAACTATTGTCACGATTGATTAAATTTCACCGTGTTCTATTATTATTATTATTTATTCTATTAAGTATTGAGTTCTTTTATACGTTCAAAATCCATTGTTTTGTTCCTCTAGCATATTGTTCAAATTTTGTTGAATTTTATATCAGTGGTACGCCAACTTTTTACGACTCATTTCCGCGACTCATTTTCTTTAAATTAAAAAATCTCGCGACCCCAATGAAAAATCATTGGTCATAGAATTTTTTTTTTTTGACTAGGAAAATGTTCACAAAAGAATAAAAAACGAACTAAGCAATTTTTGAGAAACCATTTCAAAATCAATGAACTGCAGATATTAGGTATATATTTACTTTGCATAATAACAATTAAAAAAAAGTGTCTTCCAAGTTATCACAATGAGATTTGTCAAAAAAGGTGTGTAGATGGTAAATTTACACTCACTTTTTTGCCAAATCTCATGTGACTAAAATATTAATATGTATTTGTATTTCATCTCGGTAAAAAATTATCAAAAATTATCAAAAAGTTATATAAATATTAGAAAACTTTTACTAACAAACTGTTTATTTCCTTTTAAATTAAATACTTAAAAATAAAATTAGTATTAATGAATTTCTCTTAAAATGGAAAATTTTAGCTCGCAATAAAAATTCGTTTTCCTCTGCATTTAGTTCACAATTTTCCGAATAGAGCCATTTTCTGAGGCTTCAGACTACGTTTTATACCATGTAAAATCTGGGACTCATCCGTTCATTGCGTATTGTTACTCACTCAATACAGTTAACCTCTTGGACTATTTTACAATGATACATTCAAGACCGCATTTCCTAAAATAACTTAAACTAACGTTAATAAGAGAGACCGAGAATACATAGAAAATGCATTGAGAATCTCTCCATATAATGGTTCAAAACTTTCTCAATCAAAAATAACCAAAGATTATCAAATACTTTAAAAGGCCTGACATTTTATATTTTTCTCTAATAATTGGTAGAACTTACTACATCTATCATTAGACATTTCGATACGCGAGGACACACTATTTTAAAAATGAGTAACAATCTAATTTCTGTCTATTGAATTTCAATGGACCTCCAAGTCCAGTCATGAGAATTTACTTACAAAATTTTCAACTTGATTAGTTTCAAAGCAAGTCGGCTATTCGCTTTCTCGCAACAGTCCACAGATATAGTCAAACAAATACGCCTAATTTATTTTTTTTTTACCCATGGGCTTATTATAGGCAAAACATTTGTTGCCACAAAAACAATTTTATGACAGCAAAACATTTATTTTTACTTCCACTGTTTTAGAGATTTCTCAGGCAATTATTTTTATTAATTATACGATTCCTTTACGTGTATAATTTTAAGGCCTCCTGTAATCTAGAGAGGTAAAATGATCCTTTTAACAAAACTTTAAGATAACAGATACATTTCAAAACAAAAAAATACGTATTTATCGGCTCTCTATAATCATAAAGAAGTCTACCGTAGCAAAAAATAAAAATTCTGTTAAGCTTTAATGATTGAATATGAACTGGCATGTCGACATTCAATTTCATTCACGAAATAAGATGTCGCTCCAGAGAAGAAAAAATAACTGAGATTAGACATATCGCTTACCAATTGGGATTCCTGAAGATTAAATGACTGCAATAAATAGTGAATGAAATTAGACCATTTTTTGTAATTATATTACGTATTCAATTACTAATCTTATTTAAAGATCCTATTAGTATGCTATAAAGCAGTGGTGCGCAGACTGTAGTTCGCGACCCACTGGGGGGTTGTGAAAACATTTGGATGGGTCGCAATAGTTTGAAGTAAATTTATCATATTGAATCATACAATAAAAAAAAAAATTCTTTAAATTTTCTATAATTAAATATAATTTCCTGTAATTATTTTCTATAATTATCATTCTTTTAAAATTTTTATTTTTTATATATTAAAAAATGTTATGAGACTGTTATATAAGGTGTTTAAACAGTTTTACTAAATGCAAGTGCAGATGGTATGCAAGACATTTTTAACTTAAGATTATGTTCCTCCAAACGATCCTCCGGAAAACAAAATTTAAGATGTCCTGCGTCGAGAGTTAAACAGAAAAGTACGAAAATGCGTCAAAACGTTGACCATATATATATATATATATATATATATATATATATATATATATATATATATATATATATATATATATATATATATATGTATGTATATATATATATATATATATATATATATATATATATATATATATATATATATATATATATATATGTATGTATATATATATATATATATATATATATATATATATATATATATATATATATATATATATATATATATATATATATATATATATATATATAAAGAGGTAAGGAACTATAAGTAATCATACGTTAATAACCCGCGCTAATTCCCTTAGAAGAGACTACGTGAAATTTTTTAAAATTGTTATTATGTAAAACAAATAAATCTCCAAAAAGTACTTTTTCTCTATTTTTTCTTTTATTTATTTTATTTTATTTCATTTTATTTTTTTCAACATTTTCTCTATAAAATTGTGTTTGTACCAAAATATTTTCATTGAGGATCGAGTAGTTTTTATTTAAAGAAAGTGGATCGTGGTCGAAAAAAGTTTGCGCACCACTGCTATAAAGTTAAAAAAAAAACAGTTGTCACTTTTTGGAACTGTTGTCTTAAATACAACGTAACTACAAGTTAATTTGTCAGTTATTAAGAAAGGTGTCACTTATGAATGAGGAGAATTTTAGGCTTATTAAAAAATTACTTCATGTAGAAAAATGATAATGAAAACTTTAAACTCATATTCTGGAAAATTGAATTTTTCACATAAGTGGCTTATCGCAACAATGATAACTCAAAAACTAATCAACAGAATTTTACTATTTTTTTATCATAGGTTTTCTATAGTTTTATGAGTGCATGGAAGTAGAACTTTTCAAACATATGCATTAGAACAGTGGTTCCCAACCTTTTTCAACTGGTGACCCACCTTTCCTTATCGGAATACCTCCACGGTCCATCGGTCCATGGTGGAGTAAAAAACCTTATTTGTATCGTATCCTTTCCTTATGTATATATAATTTACCATCAAATATATATATATATATATATATATATATATATATATATATATATATATATATATATATATATATATATATGTGTGTGTGTGTGTGTGTGTGTGTGCTTTTTTGAAGATACAGATTGATTATTGATAAACAATTTGTGTTCTGATTTGAAAATGGTTGACAAAATATAAGCACTTTGAAGCAAACAGTTATTTATTTAATAATAGATATATGTTTGCAATATATGCAACAAGTGGTCACTGCACGATGTCCACAGTAAGACTGAGTGACTGAGGTTAGTAAACAATAGTGCTCACGTGGCGTTACCTTCGACAGTGGGGCGGTAGAACGGAAGGGGGAGCGGCGTTGCCAGAGTGTGCACCACCTGTGTGACTGTGTGTCATCTGGGAGGGATGTAGTAGTTCTGTTGTCTGCCCCAGATGCCTAAAATCAAAAACCAAGAAAACAATCGAAACACAATTTGATTTGTTCCGATTTTTCTTATATTTTCTGATGGTTTATTCGATGGTTTCTGATAGTTTTAGGATCGAGCCGCGACCCACCGGTTGGGAACCGCTGCATTAGAAGATGAAAGATAGACATTTTTTCTAGAAAGTTAGTGTCATTTTCCTCTTTTTTCTCTCCGCACCTGACATGCAATGATACATGCTGACATGCATGGATTTATAAAGATATATGAAATATCCTACTTCACAGCAGTTTAGTATATATATCCGTTATTAGAAACAAAACCTAGTGAAAAATCAGCAATATTTTTTAAAATATGGTATTTAACGTAAAAGCAAAATTTTAGAAAATTTTTCGCTTTTTCTCCCAATTAAAAAAAATAAAAAATATATATATTTGTTTTCACTTGACGTTTAAGTATGAGATAAGTTCAAATTTCAAAACATGCACTCAGATTTATTTATTTATTTTAATGTATCTGAACGGGATCGGATACCTTAAATACAGCACGGTACTGAGACATAGGCGTTAAAAAAAAAATCAAGCACGAAAGGTGTAGATTGAGTTCATAAATTTCCATATCACAAACCGGACACAGAAAAAAGTAAAAAAAGAAGTTTCAAATTCCTTCTCGTCAGTTCAAGAGTTTATCTGGCACTAATTTGGACGCAGTAAATATCTCAGTTAACTTTATCATTGGGCATTGAAAAACGAGATAAATAAACGAACGCATCCGTGTTTGGCTCTTACACATTCAGATAATTTTATGAGACTACCCGCGTTTCCATAAAAGCAGTAGGAAGTGATAAGGATTCAGATATGGAAATACCAGTTAAATTAATTGTTGATAGACACTTAGATTACAACATGTATAAAAACGAAAGAGGTTTATTATGTCAAACCTCTTACAGAGTTCATGATTATAAGTATTACTTGGTGACGAAGTTTGCAGCTCACAATATTGTTATAAAATATTCAGGATCGGTTGGAAAATCTTTCCCGTATTTGTAGGTATTTAACACGTGTTCAACTACAGGATGCAAAATTCCTTCATTGAACGGTTGCATTTTTCATTGAATCATAAAAATGGTTACATTTAACTCCATGGAATTTGATGCATCTTCATACAAATTAAAATTCGTCGTGGATATTGTGTATGTACACCCTTTCGCCAGTAATATACTTACTTGCCTAAGGCTTAATTCATTATGAAAAATTATTCTTTGGAACAGAGGTTAATGAGGCAAATTTAAATAAAGATAAAACCGTAAATTACATAACTTTCAACCTCCTACATATTTTCTTCCGTCCGTAAGCAACACTACGAGTCTAAGATTGATAAATTGTATATCAGATTATAGGAGGTGGATTTTTAACCTCTATAAAATTTACAAATACGAAGTATAGCTAGCTTTAATTAGATGAAGCACAAACCTGTTTTTCACCTTGTTGATAAAATACGTTATATACAGTGGAACCTCGATCGATTGTTTTTAAAGGGACCTATTGCACTAAACGATAAATGCGGGAAAACTATACTCGCGGGAACGTAACAAAGTAATATTATCATCGGGACTGGATGAGCTAATTGATAAATGCGGGAAAACTATACTCGCGGGAACGTAACAAAGTATTATTATCATCGGGACTGGATGAGCTAATTGACACATACGGGAAAACGATTATTCGGGGAGATCGATCCGGGTTCCACTGTACACTGTTTTGAGTAGTGTTACGTCATTCGGACGTAATGAAACGGTACCAAGTTATGCGTCACCAAAATCATGAGTTCATATGATGACGTTCGTGCTTAAAAGAAATTAATTTCTATCACATTTATGAATGGTACATAACAATTACTTTTAAATTTTGACTCGAGTTTCTCTCTTTTGTCTTATTTTATTTAGAGAGTAGTATATCTTAAACTATTGATTAAATTAAATATGGTATGATTTCATACATAATGGCATATGTCTAAACGAATGAGTAGTTTAAAAACTATTAAGTCCAACTTTTGTAAGGGGGATGAAAACAAGTGATTTTCGAGTCAGATCTTTATAATCATGTTGTTGTTGTTGTTGTTGTTTCTAATGACCCCTGGCAGCAATTTATTCCTGACCAGGTCCATATAGGCTAGCGGGCTGAAGTTCCGGTTTATAATGCCACTACAAGGGTCGGAATCCAATTTAACCAGGTGCCACCGTAATTTTGACCGAGCACCCGCAGGAGTGGCATTTGGGGGGATCGTACTTTCTCCCATCCTCTCTGACCTTATAGACCTCATGGACTTGGCAGTCTACGGATTTAACGTGACTATATCCGACCCAGACACGGAGGTATTTAATGGAGCTTGTCGGGATTTGATCCGAGCACCCTCAGCACCTAAAGCCGACGCGCTGCCACTAGACTACCTCGAGCCCTTTATAATCATGCTGCACGTAATTGAATTTTGAATCTCCGGAAAAGACGTTATTCTGTTAAAAACCATTATGTAATTATAAAACTATTTTAAGGGGTCAGGGACATAAAATTCTATTTATCCATTTAGAAGCATTTTGCAATGATTTTTCTTGAAATTTGTATAGTCATATGAAATTTCCTTTAAATATAAGTAAATTTCCTATAAAAATTTTTTAATTCCATCTTCTAAGCACTGGAAAGTATTTTTCTGGCACATACTTTCAAAATGATACTTCTTTGTAACAGATTACACCATACTTGATTTGGTGTCTGAGATAGTAAAATTTTGCCGCTTTTGAATGCCAAACTAGAGGAGGGAATATTTCTCCACTTTTTCCAGCTGAAAGAAACAGACAGAATAATTGTTTTAAGCGCTTAGAGGGTTAAAGCTTGTTTAGTTTCTCATATATCTGCTGAAACAGTTGCTCTAATAAATGTATTTTGTTTTCTTTTTGTGTACAGGCAAGGTTTCAATTAATTTCTTCAAAATTCATGAAAAGTTTATTCATAAAAATTTTAATCATATTAAAGTGAAAAAAAGTCCTTTTAAGAGTGATTTTGGTTTTAGCGTAAACGATCTCGGGGTTTTTATTCTTAATCAAAAAATCTCTAAAGATAATTTAGAAAAAACAACGCAAAAACAACTTTATGTTTTTGAAAAAAATTACTTAGAAAAATGTTATACTTCGAAGATATTTTATAGAAATACATTCCAAGAAATTTATATTTTTTTTTGATAGGAACAAGCCATGAAAAAATCTAACGAAATAAAAAGGTTTAAGGTATAGATATACAATACTGCAAGCACAGAGTGTAAAACATAAAAATATTGCCCAAGCTAATGTAATTATCATAGAAACGTACGTTCAATTAACATAATTTGTGTTATTTGAATCTAAAAGCCCTATAAAAGGCTTTCAGTCAAACAAATAAAAACATGGTTTTTAAATTAAATTTTTTTTAATGTTTATTTTCGGAATTTTGTGTATCGGAGTTTCTTAAAATAAACAAATATTCCGAAATGATATGTACTTCTCTTCTAAAAAAGCAGGGAAACTAAAAAGTCTAATAGATAAAAAAATCCGTACATTTCTAAAAAAAGGGGGTAAAAGGGGGTACATTTCTAAAAAAAGGGGGTTTGCAGGAATGGAAAATAATTCTTATTTTTCAAAACTGTCTAACGGCAACACTACAAAAATGAAGAACCGAGGTCCCTCTTGCCGGGACATTTACTCAGCAGGGTTTTAAAATCATAATAATGGGGAAAAACAGTTTCTAGCGCTATTGAGGGACAATTAAATGCAACGCGAGACTTGACTCATCCATCAGTCATGACACAGTAAGGTCTTCAGCCCAGTTTTATCCGCTCAATATACGCCGAGCAAAGCTGTGCGGGAAAAGATGCGATGCAGAGATAATGTCGAATCATGATAATATATTTTAATTTAAATAATTCATGTAAATGGAGATATAGGAGCGGCATTTTTGAAGAATATTCAAGAGGATAGAAGCTTTTGATGCCAAATGCAGATAGCCAACAGATTCACTGGTACGTAAACTTTTAGGCTACAACAAAGCATTTTTAGATACACAACGAGGAAAATCTTCATGCAGTGGACAACATATTGATAATACTATAGACATGCAAGAGAAAAAAGACCAAGACACACACACACACACACACACACACACACACACACACATATATATATATATATATATATATATATATATATATATATATATATATATATATATATATACATACATGCATACATACATACATACATACATACATATATATATATCTGTGGCTTGGTACAAGAAGTGCCTAAGTCAGTTTTTTTCCAAGATGACTTTGTTTGCTTATTTCTCTTTAAAAAAATATTATTTTCAATGTAAGAAGTACCCAAGTCTGTACAATGGTTTAGAGAACACTTTTAAAGCATCGTACAGACTTGGGTACTTCTTACATTGAAAATAATATTTTTAAAGAGACAGGAGCAAACAAAGTCATCTTGGAGAAAACTGACTTAGGCACTTCTTGTACCAAGCCACAGATATATATATATATATATATATATATATATATATATATATCATTTACTTTTTTATAGTCTGAATAAAGAAATGCTATAGTATGATTAAGCGATCATATCGCACCAAAAATCTAGTTCTCTTATTAGTAAAAGTGCCCATCTAGTCGGCAGATCTGTACTGTCTGTCCGGCGCCCAGGCCCATAACAATGGACTGCTCCGAACTTGGGAAATTAACCCTCGGCTGCGTATTCAGGAATTGCTGCTTAGCGACCGGTCTTCAGTCAATCAATGGCCAATACTCGAAAGTGGAGGGGGCCGAGGTGTCAAACGCATTTTTCAATATAATAGCTGAGAGTGATCATTACTGCATGCACCAGAGCCATATATCAAGTGTGTAGAAATGTTAATTGAGCAGCTACGTCCCACAGATGATTAGAGATCCCACAGAGATCACAATAATGATAATGTAAGTTATCAGATATATGTGTATGTCAAATAACTATAACACCATTTCCATAATTTTATGTTTCTTCCAATTCATTAATTTGGAAACAAAAAAATATGCTTTAAAATCGTTTCAAATATGTTTTTAAGAGTTATTGTTCAGCGTCTTAAAAATATAAGGTATCAGTATTAAATTATTATTAACAATGTTTTAATTATTATTAAAACATTGTTCAGCGTCTTTTAATCCCAACATAAACTGGTCAAGATAAACTTACGAAGATTTTTTTTACAGAAATTGAAGTCTTTTAAGACTCTTCCTTTGGGGCCCAATTGAAATATATTTTTACGGAGCCCTAGGTTCGCATCTAAGGTCTGTTGAATTTCAGAGATACGTATAAAATTTGTTTACAGACATGTAGCTTTCTTGTAGAATAGAAAACAATGAAAATAGGCATTAAATGTACAATCAGTGAATAGAACAAATGGATCTTAACACATTTTTAACACAAAATTGTATGCATGTAAGCTTAAATTTAAACTAACAACTGTTTATTCTTGAGAGGTTTATTTCTCAACAGTACATTCAGTTAAAAGGCATTTGTTTCAGTAAATGTGAAATTGCCTGGTAAAAATATTTATTTTACTTTTTGTTTCTGAAAACCCAAAAATATAAGGTATCAGTATTAAATTATTATTAAAACATAAACAGAAAGTACTGACCTTTTGAAAATACTGAAGAAAATTAAAGTTATCACTGTTCCCTATAATATCTGCAAAAAGGGATTAAGTATATATTGTGTTGTCCTGTTGTACATGTTTGACGAGGCTAGAATAAATAACTTTACAAGTGGCAATGGGATCAATTTGTATCTTTCTATTAGTCCAATTATTTCTTATATAAATATCAGTACATGAGAAATACATTTTTCTGGCACTTTCTTTTGATTTACAGTAGGTGTTATTCGTGAGCTCGTCTATATTTCTCTGAAAAAATTCCCCGCAAAATCCTGCGAAGTCACTCAGTATTGGGAACCTCTAATTAGAATTAAAAATTTAATTTTCACATTACAAAGAAAAGGCACGAATTTCGGGCATTTCCCTAAATCGTGCGAAATAATTACACAAACCACGAAAACACGCTAATACGTGTTCTTAACTGGGTAAGCATTAGGGAAGAATCTGTTCCCGACGTAAAAGAATAAGCTTAAGATACGTGTGTGGTCGTGAGCCAACATCGTAAATCTAAGGTGCCGAGTTCTAATTAGATGGCGATAAGAGAACGCGGTCTGAAGTCTAATAGGAGAGACAATGCATAAATATGCATGAAGTAGTTGAAGAGTAGGGAGCACCTTCTCGATGTGGGTGGCTTCCAGGCACGATTTTCTAACAATAATTGAAGAAGCTGAAAAAAAAAATACTCTGGATTCACCCTAAGAAACACATTGTCTTAATTCGACAAAAGTCTCCCCGGGGGAAACGTATATTGTTGATTCAGAAAGCTCGCAGAAAAATCTAAAGTAGACAAATCGCGAACATGCATCGGCGTCCATACAATCTGAAGTACACTCGTGGTGTAATAATACGGAATGTTAAACAGGATTAGCGCAGTGATAGAAACTCTCCCGGAGACAACAAAAACACTCTAAACCTTTTCTCTCAACCAGAAAAGATAAAAGGCGAGTGAATGATCATCCTTCTGTTCCTCCGAATCCGGTACTGAACCCCACCCCTTCTATTCATCACTCGTTTTTCCGATTGAGGAGGAGCCTTAATCGATGCGGCGATAAAAAGTCTCTTTTCTTTTTCCAGTTGCCAAAGAAAACATTGTAGCTTCTGGAGGCAGCAGCAGTCAACCCGCCACTTTATGTCAATCAATAGCGGAGCGGCACTGGATGTGACGGGCCAGATTACGGGGTTAAAAACGAGCGCAGGAAATAGCGGGAAGGAGGAGAATGGAGAAAAAAAATGTGCAAGACGGGATGAGATGGAATTGGAAGGACACGACTCCCGAGTTAATTGTTTTCGTACGGAAGTGGTCGTCATGGACGGTAGGCTTTTTCTTGTGTGTGTGTGGATCTTGCAGTGGCAAATTCTGGGAGACATGACAAGGAAAAATAAATAAACAAAAATGTTTTAAAGCAAAGCGCTTCTTCATCTGTCTGGCTTCTTTGTGATACATTATTAAACCTTTGTTTATTTTTATGTCACGCGATGAAACTTTAAAATTCTCTCTCTAGTTAAATAATTCCGCTTTGAACCACAGACAAACTGAATTACGGTGGGGGGAAAATTAACAAACTAAACTTAATAATGATGGGTTGGTTATTAATTGTAAATTTTCATTACATCCCCCATATGGGCTGTGTTTATAATAAGCCCTTCAAAAGAAGAAGTTGTTCCACTTTCCTTTATTCATTTTTTAACGTAGGATTACGTTCCTCCATAACGGTCCTCCGGAAAGCAAAATTTCAGATGTCCTGCGTCGCGAGTTATAATTTTGGCAACGCGCCAAACCCAGTCTGCATCCCTTGGATAAGCAGTAAACAGTTAAAAAGAAAAGTACCAAAATGCGTCGAAATTTTGACTGACACACACACACACATATATACATACATACATATATATATATATATATATATATATATATATATATATATATATATATATATATATATATATATATATATATATATATATATATATATATATATATATATATATTATACGCAGTGAAACCCCGATTTAAAGTAACCCGTATTTAACGATTTCCCGCATATAACGTCATTTTGCATTAGTCTCAATTTATTTCCTATACTTGTAATGTTAAAAAATCCCAGATTTAACGATATCATTTTAAAATATTTCCCGTATTTAACGTTTTTTCAGCGGGAAAAACTCAATGAAATGTTCCTAAAATATTCAAAAATTGTGATAAAAAAAAGAAATATATCTTATCAAAACATGAAATACTCCGAATCTAGTCTTTGTCCTTTCTTACCAACTGAGGATGCAATATTCAAAATCCCTCCACTCTTTGTGTAAAAAGAAGGAAGACCACCACAAGACAAGGGGCAAATTAGAACATCCAGTTGGCCAATATCTTTTTATCTGATTGGAAATTATATTCTCTCTGTTCTCTGTAGTAGAACGGAGCTGATAGCATTCGTTAGAGAATTTTAGTTAGCTTTAGACGGTAAAAATATGGCATCAAAAAGAAAGTGATTTTCTTTGCTAGAAAAATCAGAAATCCTCAAGAAAGCCAGAGATTACAATGGCAGTAAAGCTGATTTTGATAATTTAATTCGAATTCCATAGCCAACTTTGAAAACAATATTAAATCAAGCAGATTTAATGAGGCTAAATGTGAAAGGGTGGGAAAACTGGCTAATAAAAGAAAAAAATGGGAAATTGTCACCGTTTGGGAATTCCATTTTCAATGGCGCAAGAAAGTTCAACACAGCTCATGCAACAAGCATTCCCATAAATGGACCCATTGTGAAAAAGAAATTGCTTCTAAACTGGGAATTTAAGGATTCACGGCTTCAAATGGTTAGATAGACCGCTTTAGAAAAAGGCACAATTTATCCTGCAGGTCTATTTGTGGCGAGTCTGCTGGAGTCGATTCTTCGCAAATTGGTCAGACAGATGCGCTTACAGAAACGTAAGACTATTTTGTTTGTTGATCAATGTACAACCCATGTTGTACATTTAAAATTAGAAAATGTGCGAAGGGAATTTTTCCCTGCGAATTGTACAAGCAATGTTCAATCTTGTGATTTGGAGATCATACGATCGTTCAAAGTAAACTATAGACACCAAGATTTGATAAAATCATTCCTTAGTATAGAATTTGGAGGCCGGAAAAAATTGATAATTTTTTTTAAATCTCTTCACATATGATATCTTTAGCATGGAAAAATATTTCTAAGTCCTTTTGCAAAAGTTGGTTTTCCGGAGGACAGAGGTGATGAATTTGAGTACAAGGAGAGAGGAAATGAAGATTCTAACAAATTGAGTGATTTCTCTTCTTGCTCATATATAGATCTCGAGAATTATCTACATTGCGATTCAAATATTGTGATTCCAGAGATTCCGATTCTAGGTGATTTAAGAGACTTAGAATTGGATAGTTCGGATAATAATGAAGATGAGGAACATGGAATTCCTTCAGCGACAGAAGCCATTCAACCTTTGAAAAGAGTGGAAGAGTCCCTTTGAAATAGAGAAAGTCAAGGAAAAAGCTTACAAAACTCCTGTTGAGAATGCGATTTGTGCTATAAATAGGACGCAAAGTAAAATAACCGATTTATTTAAAGCATAATTTAGAAAACTGATGTCTAAACCATTGTAAAGGAAGAAATAAAATGTATGTTACCTAAATTTGTCTCTATATTATGCTCAGTGTTTTGTTTTTCGTCTTACCCCGATTTAACGTCATTATTTTATGGTCCCTTGAATAACGTTAAATCGGGGTTTCAATATATATATATATATATATATATATATATATATATATATATATATTTATATATATATATATATAACACATACATACATATATACATATAAAAGAGGTAAGCAACGATAAGTAATCCTGCTTTAATAACTCGCGGTAGTTTCGTTAGAAGAGACTACCTGAAATATTTTTTTTCTTTCATTCTTTATTCTTTATTCTTTATTTCATTATCGGTGTTTATACGGTATATTTTAGTATCAGTGTTTTAGTATCGGTGTTTAGTATCTGTGTTACATTATAGTTACATTTTTTCTTACTTTATAGCGATTAGAAAATGGCCCTTTTTAATCCAGATACGAATATGGAAGTTCGTCTAATGATTAATTTTTATTTTACGAGGAACTTGTTGATACATATTACAGTGCTTCCCATGCTTTTTCCTTCTTAGCCTCAAAATCTATTATCAGGATGCTCTTTTTATCCAAAGTACGTAAAACGCTAACTGCACACAAAAACATGTATCAATCAAAAGAGAATAGAAATCTCAAATATGGGAAGCAAACAATGTGTTCGACGCAATGGACTGCCTTCATTTTAAATATACGTACATCTTTCAGCACTTTGGTAGTCACAAAATATTTAGATGTTATTCTCCAAAAATTAACCATCCTCTGCGTCCTCCACGCACACTGGTGATTCTCAACCACTGTGCCGCTGCACTGTAGTGTGCAGCGAAATTCTTCAAGTGTGCCGCCACTGCGAATACCCATACATAAGCGACGTCAGACAAGTAGTTCAATCAGTTCTACCTTCATAGCGGGGACTGGCTGAAACAATGCGCATGACTATAACAGTTCTGGACTGGTAATTGGTAACTCTGGACTATTACTGTTCTGTACTTTTAAATATGGGTTACGAAATGAGAGTAGCATTATCATTTTTACGCCCAAATATAAATGAAGTTATCAAAAAACAACAAGCTCAAATTTTGCATTAAATGTAATTTGTAGTTAAATAAACATTTTGTTTACTTTGTAATTCCTTTTTATATTTCAATAAAAATTATTTCGTATGCTATTTTTACAAAATATATTATAGGTACATCAATCAATTATCCAAGTAAAATTCTTTTAAATTTATCTTATTGTTAATGTGCCGCCAACTTTTTGAATTATTAAAAGTGTATCGTGACGGAAAAAAAAGGTTGAGAATCACTGCTCTGCGTCTTGGTTAGTAAGAAAAATGCTACAGTTCAACCTTCCTGACTAGTCATTCGAAATGGAGCAACAGGACACAGTGCACACCTCAAATTTCACCTTAAACATTGTCATTTTACGCTTTTTATGGTTGGTTGATGAGCATAGGCATATCGTCGGGGGGGGGGACGGCCCCCCCCCTAACTTTACTTGAAATAAATTAAAACGTTAATAGAAGTTCAGTTAAAATTGGAAAATTGTAGAAAACTTTTAAGAAAATTGTTTTTTTCCCCCGCTTTTTCAAACTGTGAAACTGAAAATTCCGATTATGTCTTTAACCTTAACATAGTTTTTAATAATGATATGATCCATAACAAAAATTCGATGATACATTTTTTTTCTCATATTATTTATATTTTATTTTCTCATTGTATAACTTTTGAATATTGCTCAAACATCAATTCTATTGTCATTCAATTTTTAAAAAATCATAATATTTCATATTTTAAGGACCGTCCGGCAGTGAATGCACTGAGGAGGGCCCTATTTGAATTCAATTCATGCCCCTCTCCCCCCCCCCCCCAAAAAAAAAAAAAAAGTTAGAAGCACGCTACGCCTATGTTGATGAGAGCCGTATTTTGCTACGCCAGGACTAAATAAACAGGGACTTACAATTTAAACAATTTCTGAACTATCAGAAACACTACCAGACGAACGAACCCTAACCCCTGAATCCACTCGCCATCGTATTAAGATAAACTGTTACAACCATTAATTTTGTTCCACTATCGGTGAAACAATGGCTTCCTAAAGCTGTCCATGGTATTATAAATAATAATAAATGAATGATCGTCATGTCATTTCAACCTATTACTCGAGGGAAAAGCAAACCAAAAGCTTAAGTATCTTACCGAAGTTTGGGAAGCAAGGAATTACGGAATACAGTCTTCAATCATCATTTTACAAAATTTCCTTTCACAATTCCACGATTATTTATCCCTTTCTGAATTACTAACTGTTAAAAAATTGTCCCGTTTTCCTCTTAATAGTGCAATCAAGATTCGTTATCCATATTGTTAGTGACAGCAGAACACCTGTAACCCTCCACATTTCGTAGAAAACGTGCAGGCCCCGATGTTCGCATAAATCTCAGGGCTATAACGGCCCGTGATCGTTTTGACACGACTCTACGATTAGGGGAGCTTCGATATCGCCCTGAAATCCAAACAATCGACCACCTCTGATTGGAAAATGACGAGCGTTTTTACCAGTTTCTTCCGCGCGGTCGCCCCAGAAATAACAGTCATCGAAGTCTCAATTAATCAAGAGCTTATCGCTAATGGATAGCATTTAACGTCGATCCCTTCAACGTTTGCTCACGTCTCGAGAAAGATAAGAAATCCTGTTAAGCTACTTCAACCTAATCATAGGCTTAGCCTCACAACCCCAGGAAACATTTTTCATATTCCGTTACTTTCGGCTTTAAAACCGATCTGACACCAGATGATAGCGATAAACGTCGTAAAGAAGAGAGCGGCAGACTCAAAAGTCAAAAAAGCAGCCACGAAATGACCTCTCTGATTCAGATTGACCGCCATTCCGAAAAATCCAAAAACTTCGGCTATTACGCTACAAAGTATAGAGTATAGTCCTCAAATGCACGTAGAACCTGCAGTTAGATCAATTGTTAAATGATATATTACGGCCATATTTAGAAGCTGTAAAAGAAACTATAAATACCCCATATGTCAATCTCTTGAATTAAAGAGACATTTACATTGGATAGATAGAACTGTTTTCAAAATCTCTTAGACGTTTAGGTTTCAACTCAGCATAATGCTGTTCATAATCTACATAACAAATTCAATATTAATTTTTATTCTCTCTTAATAATATACTCGAAACTATAGGCTTCGGGGGTTCGAACTGCTAAAATCATTACAACTCATGACACAAATACTTTTCAGCATTGCGCAATTACCGTTTATAGCATGACAGTTATCTAAATTCTGTACCCATACTGCATCACAGGCTAAGCATGTAGAGCGGTGCCTCTCTTTCACTTTCTCTGTGTGGGAATCCGTATGGTGACTTTCTTTAAATGGAAATTTTAAAATTTATTAAACACGTGTTACAACAGAATACATTGTTTTCTTTTTATGGATTTTGGGGAGAATAGAAATATTCGTGACTTTTGCCCTATCGAAGTTGTTGTTGTTAATGCCCCCTGGTTGGAGGTTCCATTCACCAGGTCCAAATAGGCTATTGGGAAGAAAGGGGCGGCTCCTGTTTTGAATTAGCCCCACAAAGGTCGGAGCCCGACTTGACTAAATGACCGGTCCCGTAATTTTGAACCGAGTCAAGTGACGAGACCGGAACACTTGACCCCGCACCTCCAGACGTAAAATTGAGAACTTGTAGGACATTGCAGCCACGACCTAATTTATGTGCCCCGGCCATCATTAGTGAACACGGCGGTGGATTTTCACAACGAGCATCGAACCAGGGACGTTCAGATCACTGGCCCGCTACTCTTGCCAACTGGGACACCGCACCCTCGCACTTTCGAAGTAGTTAAGACTGCTGTGTACTAACCCTATTGGAATTGCTCCCCTCTATGTTAACCTATGGTGGAAATTTGTCTACTATTTACAGCTACATAAATGCCGATAATCCAATAAAAATGGTATTTTCAGATAGCCTGAACTTTTCTGCACCTTGCAACAGGATTCGTTTTATAAATTTCGTCCACCAAAGGAATTTATGAGCGCAAAAAACACACTATACCAGATTTTTTTTCCGCCAAATAATGTAAATTTTAAAACATTATTTGCCTTTTTTTAAAACAAAAAATGCTGTGTAGAGAACGGTGTAGAATTTAATTCTCTATTACGGACTACAATTTTTAAAATAATCTTTAAATCCAACTCGGCAATCCTTGGACAAATTTTCTTCATGGGGTAACATTGAGGTGAGCGAATCCGATAGGGTTAGTACACAGCAACTTTAAGAGTCGCAGAAACTCCATAAATTGTATGCGTGTGTCAGTGTGTATATGCAAATCTCTTTACTTTCATTCCAACAGTTGAGGTATATCTAGGAGATACATTTAGCGATTACGTTACCTGATAATGGTTTTATAATAGTACAAACTAAAAATGCAGAAGCAGAGAAATCCTTTCCAAGTTGTAATTTACATGTATCAATCAGAGATGTATTCATTTTCACACCATGCTCTGACCCGGCCTTGCATGTACGTGATACGCATAATCCTGATGCCGTTCTTTTCCTTTTCGTTTCATCTAGTTATCACGATTGTTATTTGTCCTTAAAAAAAATTAATTTCAATAATTCGATGAAAATACAACCTAAGAATTTTTTTAACGAGTTCGGCTGATATAAGCATTATGAGCCCTTTCGACAGATAATCTATTTGCGTTGTTTGTGTATTTTCTACAGAGAAAGAAAATAAAACATGTACACTGAATTGCGAATCATCGTTCATTCTCTTTCGAAGAATTTAAAAATGTACTCTTTCAGTACACATAATCATTTTTTTACAAGAACATTTTTAATACGATTTTGAGATTACACGGTCGAAAAAAAATATTTTAATCCTGTTTTTACACGATCTTTTTTTTTTTAACCCGATAAAAAGTCAATATTTTTTTTCATTCCTCATAAGTTTTTGTATCCGCATAAAGTATCCAACCTCAGTCATCAGAAGTTTTGCCCGAATGTACGAAAACTTATGAACCTACTGTACAAATTTCATCGGACGAAAGTGATTCTACACCAGAGCAACATAAAAGGATGCGATTTGTTCTAGAAAGTGAATTCGAGTAGTAAAGCGTCTAATCTTTTTTTTTCCTGAATTTGATTTTTAAAAAATTAAAACAAAGCTTTGATTCATTTGAATTTCAAGGGACTGCAATTGTTTAAATTTTTTTTTTTAAGATTGTTAAGAATATGACTTCCTTTATGTTTAAGGCATACAATTTGCACGGATATCGAAATAAATAAATAATTTTATTTAACTTTTCAATTATTTATTAACTTTTAAATTTTTTTGCACGTAAACAAGTCCTTGAACATATCCATCATTTTACCATATACCCTACGTCTTTTTTTACCTGATTTTTTTATTTATTTATTTTATTATTTTATTTTTATTTTTATTTTCAATGCACCTCAAATCTGAAACGCCTCCTCCGTGTAAAAGAAAAAAGTACTTGGTGTATACGGAATGGCCTTTTTAGCGTAAAAATATTCATGGATATACAGAAGGCATATTTCCTTGGAAGCAAAATTAATGGAAAAGGAAATTTCACTGTCTACCAGAATGCAAATTTAATAGTATTTTTATATTTTATCATAATGATAGGGCACAGCCTTTGTGTTTCCTGATTATCCACATTGTCTTCTTATTTTTAATCAAAAATCTCGTATTAAATTACATTATAGATTTACAAATTTAGTTAAAGGAATTTTCTAATGTTCATATACTTTAATAATATAAATATTTCTTATGGATTCTTAAATAACATAAGAAAATATTTGGGGAACATTAGGTTAGCGATATATGCTTTGTAGATTATTTATCTCAGCCAAACAAAGGACCAGAACAGTTCATTTTAGCAATAGATAGATTCGAAATTCTGCATAATTGTAAAATATACACTAAATTGCGAACCATCGTTCCTTCCTTCACGAAGCATCTAAAACGTACTGTTTAGATGTATGGAATGGCCATTTTAGCATAAAAATATTCATGGATATACAGCGACATATTTCCACAGCAGTAAAATTAATGAACAATGAAAGCCCACAGTCTACCAGAATACAAATTTAATGGTTTTTATATTTCATGATAATGATAGAGCCCAGCATCTATGCTTCCAGAAAATTTGCTATTGTCTTCGTATTTTAATTCAAAAATCTCATTCAATTACATTATAAAATGACAACTTTAGGTATAAGAATCACCCAATGTTCATGTACTTTAATAATATAAATATTTCGTATGAATTCCTAAATAACACAGGAGAATATTTGGGGAAGATTACGTTAGAAATAAACGCTTAGTATATTATTTATCTAAGCCAAACAAAGGACCAGAACAGTTTATCTGAGTAATAAACAGACCAGAAATTCCGCAAAATTATAAAACCGTAAAATTTTATACCTACCGTGTAGAATCCCCACAGATGTGAGGTAACGGGACATCTGAAACAATAGGGACTCAAAAATTATGTGATGCTGCGAAGTGAAAATTTCCCGCAAAAATTTAAATTATGTCAGAACTAATAAAAAGAAATTTCAACCGTGATGTTGCATCTTGGGAGAAGATGTAAGGCTTTAAATAACCTACGCACACAAATACTCTTACAGATAGCTGACACTGAAAACTTTAAAAAAGAAGAAAAACTCACGTGTTAGTTTTCAGGGTCAAACTTTCAGATATTCTTTTTTCATCGACAAGGTCTGTGTTTTGCGTCTTACCTTGGAAGTATTTATAATAAAATTCCATATCTATTATTTAAATATTATTTTAGACTTGTGCAATTTTTATCCAAAGTTTTCAATTATTACTTACACACACACACACACACATATATATATATGTGTGTGTGTGTTTGTTTGAAACTGAAACCGGATATTTTATGATTATGAGAAAATTATAGTACACAGAGATTTAAGACATAGAATGCTGCAGCAGTAATATGTGAAGGTAAATAAAAAGTGATGGAGAAATGGCAGTTTCTTCACCAGTAGAGCCGATTATAAAACTTTCTCATTTTTAAAGCAGACATCATAACGCGAAAAAAACTCAAAACGGGAAAAAAATTATACAAAAATTATTTAAAAACTAACAAAATACATTAATAAAACAGACCATGAATCAAGGATTTATTGAAGTCATGAGACAAACTAACATTTAAAATATGAGCATTGTGAATATGAAAGGGCAGTTGAATTGAAAACCAAAAAGGAAAGAACTTACTGCACATGAAAATGCGGAGATGAAAATACAACTATCTAATGTAAAGTGTACTAAAGAAAAAAAATCGAAGGAGACACCTAAAATTGTGAATAAATGACATCTGAAAAAATTAATGTCAATATTTAATAAATATAAACGTTACTATCACATACTAAGAAAACTTATTTATTTTGACAACAGATATCTTTGATTCGCATACCTACCCTATGTTTATAAAACAATTAACTCAAATCTGTAATTTTTAATGTGTAGATTTTTTACGTCTTTATACAACGCTTAGTTTTCCAGCTAACATTTCATTATTTCTTTCATATGTTCAAAAAAAGGAACAGATAGAAAGAGGAGAGATCAGCTTCCCCCCCCCTCCTGTCTTCCCCTTCTTAATTTTCTTGCTAATCTCGCATTGTTTCTTTCCTATGCCCAAAATAGCAATACACAGAAAAGGAAGTGACCGATGGGTCGCCTAGTAATGAAATTTTTTTTAATCATACATCTTTAGTTCTATTCTAAAAAAATTTATTTAAAACTCCTTAATCCCACAAATTGGTCCAAGTTATCCGACAAACACATAACAAAAATTAAAACAGAAAAACTGGGTTAAATGACGTTTGAAAAACCTAAAAGAAAGTGAAATGTAAGAAAAACTAAAAGTTAAAATATTTCCAGAGCAAGGAGCGAAATGTAGGACTAATCCAATTAAAAAAATAGACGTATAGTCATGAGGCATAGACAAAAACCAAGTGGTTTAATGCAATTTAATAATTTAGTATAATATGATGATTTAATTTCTATGGCTTTCGATTCTGTTCTCGACTGAGGATATATGCATTTTTATGACTCTGTATAGCGTAAGTTTCTAAAAATTTAATTTTTTTTAAATGGTCTAAAAATATAGAGATCTAAGAATATAGTGACACGTGAAAGCATAAGTTTTTATACTAAACGCTTGATAATGCATAAAATTTCCCAAAACAATTTCCTTCAACAATTGCGGGAACGGATGAATCACCTCAAACCCATCCCCACATCACATCATGTGAAATCCAAGGTTTTTGTTCACCCAGAATTAAAGGCATCCTCTCATCTATTTCTTAGAGTGGATAAAGTCAGACCACCCTTGTCACAACCCTATACTGGTCTATAATTAGATGATTCAGGCATCATAGCTTTAGAGTCTATCATCGCCTCAGACAGGGTGCACTTTAATGATATTTATATAACATAATTTTCAACAATTTCTGCCAGTTAAAACTGGTACTGTTCATCACAAAGGATAGATAATACTTGAGAGCAAAAGTTTTTTATGGCAAGCTTCTTTTAAGCAGATCTACCTATTCTCGATAATCTATCCAAAGCTAGCGCTTGTCTCCTTGAACACGATATCAAGTCATAACATAATGCAGATTTTACATTCTCAAAAATAGGGTATGACTTCGACAAAAAGTTAATAGGCGAAAAAAATCTTAAATATATGACGAGTTAGATTTTCTTCTCGACACAATCGTAAGGAGACTTGCAAAATGATTCCGTCCGGTATGAGCCATTTGGTTTTCATAAAGAGCGAGTTAATTTTAAAGTCGTTCACTGAAAGATTGATTGCCCACCCGATTTCAGGCATTGTTAACAGCATTACGAAGGGTCGCGCGGGGCGAGTTGACGTAGCGCCTAATAGTGATGAGCGACCCTCTGTCTCGCATGAAATCGGTGACACTGCCGTTTTTTTGTCGTCGATTTATTGAGGCTCATTTTCTACACGACCAAGGGTTAAGGGCGTGGCGAATGAAATCATCCCGTTGACGACAAACTTCCGCCGACGTTCCACCGTCGTCGGGAGTCACTCAAGGCTGAGGAACAGTTCCTGGAAAAGATGGATTTGCTTTAGTCCTTCATTCCGTTGATTAAGGAAAACACACGGCAGTCATAATAACCGCTGCACGCAGTTTACATTCCGAAAGCTATCTCGCTAGGAAGAGAGATCTTTATGAGGCTTTTTGCAGAGTGAGTAAAACAATAATAAGATGACAGAAGGTTGATAATTCAGTACAAGATATCGGACGTGTTTCAGAAGCTTCAAACCGACTTCCTTCGTCAGGCACTATGCTGCAAGCTAGGAAGTGCAATGCTACTCTTCTTGTACTTCTTACAAGCGTGCATTGCGTAAAAGTGGTGTAGCTATGGGCAGGGGCGTACCTAGGCATTTAGGGGCCCCGAGGCAAGGACGCATATTGAGCCCCCTGAAATATTACTTTATTTTTTACCCCCTGTCCTGGGGGTCCCGGGGCATTGCCGCGGTTGCCACAGCCTAATTACGCCCCTGGCTATGGGGGGGACGAATTAATCAGTAATTTTGCTGAAGGAATAACAATTTAGTCTTGGAGTGGAAAATCTTTTTGATTTAGTTATAAACTGTTATTTAATAAAATAGCAATATATATTAGCTTCCCCTATTTTAATAAAAATTACATTCGCAATACGAATTTATCTCAAAATTCTTCCTTATTTTTTAATCTCACACTAAATAGTGTAAATTACATACCATATATAATAAACATCTATTCGATATGATTATATCATTTCTATGTATAATTCATATATAAATATATTTTTATAATAAAAGGTTAGTGTTCGTGTGTTTAATAGGATTTATTTTGGTACTTAATAAATTATAAATTTTAGTCTGCATACCAAATGCTATTGAAGCCATTAGGCACAATTTAAATAAATTGGTACATTTCATTCTGAACACAAATCTAGAAATTTGAATTTTAATAGGGTGTCTTAAAGTAATCGTTGGATATATCCTTTAACTTTTATTATGAAGCTCATTTCAAATATAAAATATAGTTTCATTATTCTTATTAATAAAAAAATCTATCTAACTGTGTCCATCTTAGCATTTAACTTTGTAATTTTGAACTAGTTGTTTTGCATTAAATGATATAAAATATAATTGCACTTATGAACAGGAGAGCCTACTTTAATACCTGGAGAAAGTAAACGAATGTAACTATATACCATTATTACAAGGACATCGTAGTTGGATCTGATTTGTTGTCAACATTAAACCCATCAAACGAAATTTGGATAAGAATAAAATTTCTTTCTTCCAGGAAAAAAAAATCTTTAAATCATTCATATGTATCCAATAAGACTGACTTCAGCGGGATATGAAATTACTTTTCATCACTTGAGCCTTCGTGTTAGCAGGTTTTATTTTATTCTTTACGATTACTGTAGGTCAGAGAGAAGAGAAAGACAGCGACCTACACTTTGTTTACATGTGGCAAAAGCAAATCATTAAACTCCAAAATAAAAGGATATTGTTAACCGAAGGAAGAATTTCGTTGAATCTGGTGAATCGTAGTAGAATTCGAGGTACCACACGTTTAAGAATACTAATTCAGCTTTAATTCCAAGAGGGAAAAAAATCAGACACATGGTCGTGAGATGGGCGTAGTAAGCTCTCGTCTTGCACGCACACATATCTTGTAGACCAAGGGTGGAGCACTGGTAAAAAGATAACGCCATAATTATCAACTGCAAAAGGATAACCCCTTGTGGAGGACAAACCAATCCATCCATTTTTGACAGAGCTATCTGAAGGCCCTTGCCAAACATTTCGATCAATGCTATACTCAAAATTCTACTCTGCCTCTTGGGTTTTACCGCTGATAAATAGCAGTTTTGCCAAGCCCTTAAGAGCTGGGACCTATTATTCGACACGGTTATCACCAGTACAATGTTATGAATATTTTTAATTTTTACAATGACACTTTCAATCTCACTGTGGAGAATTACTGCATGTTTTAAATTCATAAAACTCTTCTGAAGGGATACAAAATATATCATGATATGGAAGGAGTAAAAAGATATTTTGAGTTCATTAAAACTGACTATTCCCTATTTCCTTATAGTTGTTCTTCTCTGGAGAGAATATATATCGGAGAAAAGGGGCTGTTCAAGTAATACATAAGCACATTTTTAAACATTTTAGATTCATTATTAGACCCCCTCCCTCCCCTTATAAACAAAAGTTAGCAGGTGTCCTTTTTTTTCGACGATTCTTTTCAATCAATCAAATTATTGCACATTTCTAAGTTAAAATGTATATCATTAACACTACAAGCAAAACAATTAGTTTTCGGTACTGGTTGGTAGGGGAATTGGTGAATTCAGGACGACATAGCAGCGAACTCTCTTGCGTGCATCTTTTCTGTCATACATAAGCATTGCTCTGATCTCCCCTTCCCATTTGTCAGTAAAAATAAGCAAAGTTTGAACCCCCTCCCTTGAATGCTTACGTAATACTTGAACGGCTCCAAACTATTCCAACAACATTTAAATTAAATTTGATGTTAGAATTTTTGAACAGAGACGCTTTGTATACTAAGCAGATACCCTGAGATTTTTAAACACGCGTATTATTTAATTATAACTTTAGAGTGACGGTACAGTCGAACCCCGTTATAGCGAATCCGGTGTATAACAAAATCACGGATATAACAAACGAAAATTTTGGTCCCGCCGTTTTCCTATTGTATTTAATGCTAATTTATCCTTTTATAGCGAACCTCCGAAATCTTAAGACTAGGCTATAACGAACCTTTTTTTAGTCGACTACTGAATTTTATTTTTATTTTTTTACCTTTTTAAAGAATGTTGAAGATACAGCGAATGTTGAAGAAGATGAGGATGATTTACTTATCGCGATGTGGATAGAAAAGCACAAAATTACATCATTCTCAGATTGTGACGTGTAGTTGTTCGAAACATGTGATGATGAAGCCATTACATGTGAAAATCCGACTGATGAAGATATTGCAGAAGAAATTAAAATGAATCATTCTGAAATCGAAGATTCTGCATCTGATGCTGATGAAGAGGAGCACATAAATGACGAAATCCCCACCATTTCAGATGCTACAGCAGCGATGCGTGTAATTAATAAGTTTTTGTCTACACAAACAGTGAACGAAAGAGTTTTGGAGTCATTTGATGTATTGGACAAAGAAATTCATAAAATTCATAAAATGTAGAAATTCATAAACAGTGAGCAACAATTGAAGGTAAAATGAATTAATTTCCATTTGTCTTCATTTTTAGTTAATTTAATTAGTATTGTGTCAGTTCAATGTAATCGATTTTAGTCAATTTGATTCGTTAATGATCATTTTGAATAGATTTTTTCATTTTTAATACCTTATTATTGAATACACATAGCAACAAATGAGTTATACATTTTGAGAACTAACATTTTTCTTAACGGTTCAGATATAACGAACCACCGGATATACCGAACAAAACCTTTGGTCCCTTGTAGTTCGTTATAACGGGGTTCGAATGTATAACATATAGCAAAAGTGAGGGAAAAATACAGGGTTTTGGTATTTTAGAGGTCAAAATAGAGGAAAGATTTGGGGCTTGATCAAGTTCTGTGGGCTAGGAGCTTGATTTCTCAAGTAATACTTTTACTGCTGCCATAACGAGAGGTAAAAAAAAAAAAATCATACAAACATAACACTTCTTCCATAAGTTCATAATATCTTACATTTGCATATGAAATTTCCCTTCCATACGGATAAATCGCGTACCAAATAATCATATCTTTGGCTTCTAGACAACCACTTTCTTTGAGGTATTCATACTTTTTGAAAAATCTCTCAACTGAGTGGTTAAAACTGTCGACAAATAAAAGTATTTTTTTTATTTAACCAAAGAGTGAATATGTGATCCTAAGAATAACTATCAAAATTTTCTATCGTTATAAATACATTTATAACGACATTTATAAATACAAATGACTGAGATAACATTGCGCGTGGAACTGATTTTTTAAAATTTGAAACGGACAATTTAAACCAAATCTTGAAACTTCGATCACGACGGTATAACATATTTTTTGTATAAAAACTTGGTTCGCATTTACCAAATAATTATATGTTTTTTCAATTATTTGAGAAAAATAATTATGAGTAAATTACCGTATTTTTATGACCATAAGAAGCACCGGACGAAAAGAAGCACCTCAAATTTATGGTAGGCCTTTTAGAAAAGAGTATTTTGTATTTTGTTAGGTATATAAAGAAATTTTCAATTTCTTACTAAATAAAGATAAAAAAATATGTAATAAATATAATAAATTATATATATATATAAAATATATATAATACATATAATAAATATATATATAATATGAATAATAAATATATATAATATATATAGTAAATATATGTAATATATATAATAAAATATTCATTTAATTTTAATGTTACCTTCAGACCGTAAGACGCACCAAAATTAAGTCGATTTTTTTATGTGAAAAGGTGCGTTTTATGGTCCGAAAAACACGGTATATATAAAGCTGTAGGTTTTTTTTACTTCTCTCTATCGAATACACTAATCTATATATATATATATATATATATATATATATATATATATATATATATATATATATATATATATATATATATATATATATATATATATATATATATATATATAACAGTTCAGTGACTGACTGACTGGCTGACGCACAGACCAAATCGCTGGTTCTAAAGGGCTGAAAATTTGCATGGCGATTCTTCGTATAGTGTAGGGGTGCACTAAGAAAGATTTTTGAGAAATTCTTCTGAGATTTTTTAAATTAAATTTTTAAGCTGTTTTTTTTAAATTTTTTAAAGTTTGCATTTTTTAAAATAATAATCTGAGGGTTATACTGTAAAAGATAAAATTTAACTACTAGACTAAATGAGATCGAAGTTTTTAAGAATTTTATTCAAAATAGTATGTTTTATGAATATTAAACATACAAATTAATTGCATACATTGGCTATTGTATTTAATTTGAATATTTTCTTCTACATTATTCTGTCTATAAAAATATCCTGTCTATTGTCCTGTATATTGGTATTAATTGCATACATTGACCATTGTATTTAATTTGAATGTACTCCATAGCGAAGCACGGGTATTCATCTAGTTTACTAATAAAATATTTGCATGAAATCCTATCGGTTAAACATAATACGATGAAAAATTCTTTTCATTCCTACATACAATTCTTTAACACTTAAGAATTTTCACAGTTAAGTAGTTGAAATTCCTCACTTTCACCGAGAACACAAATACATCTTTTTCCCCCTTCCATTAATAAAAGAAATAGCAACGTCTTGGAAGCAATTAATATCGGGAAACAAGCGCTCAAACAAACGAAGCGTTAAATTTGATTAAGACCGCGGCTACGGCTGCAGCCCGCGAGGATAATATATTCATGACCCACTCTCCATTTGTTCCGAAACCTCACATTCAGCCCTCATTAACTTCGGAGTAATTAATTATCGGGTGATAATTAATCGTGCCGAGAATTAGCAGTGAAAACACGTAGGAATAAGGGACGGTCAAGTGGACCCTACGGTGAAACGTGGCCTGGAATCCTCACTCGGGTGGTTGGAGGAGAAAGCTGACCCGCCGGTGCAGCCCTCGAGGTCAGAGGGTGCGGCTTGGGTGCTTCGGACTGCGACTGAGGAGACAAGATTCAAAGAATCGAGAGGAATGTGTGATTTTATTGCTCTAAATCAAAATACCAAGAATTTTTTCTTCAAAAGCAGGGCTACGCGAAGTATGCGTCATGTAAATACTGCTATAATGAAAACTCCCCTGGGAATTACTTTTTAATAATAATAATAATAATAATAATAATAATAATGGATTACTGGAGTCCTGGGGAGAAATCCCACAACAACTCTACTACCTCCTAGTTGAATCAGTGGTTCACATCATATTGAGGCAAAAATTTATAAAACAAACTAAGATTATTATTGTCTATTTTCTTACAGTTTACTGGTGTAAGAAACGGCCATTGTTTTCTTTCGTTGCCTGTATGCCACCATGAAAAAAAAATTCGTTTGTCTTGTGGGCATAAACAATAGCTATGCGTATTCATAATCATTCGGAAAAGACAAGGATTTCGGGATTTAAAAATAACATAAAAACATTTAACATATGCGAAGATAGTTGTTATAAAATGCCAGTAATATTGTATTATATTAAAAGTATGAAACTATGCACAGAAACCTTTTATAAAACCTAACGCAGGCAGAGATCGGGAAAGAAAAAAAAAGTTAATGTTTTCAAAGCGAAATAAAAGTTTAATAAACGAAAGGCAGTCTATTGGAAGAATATATATATATATATATATATATATATATATATATATATATAATGCATACATGTAGCCTCTTATATCTATGATGCCCGGTATAAAGGGCTTAAGTCAAAAACAGTGATATTTAGATACTTGTAAGTATTGATAACAAAAAAAGATTTTTTGACTGGAATGAAAATTTGATTATGAAACAAGAAACGTAATATTGTATACAAAATTTACAGACCTAAGCCTTTTATACCAGTCAAAATATTTTTGTATTTTTTATCAATATTAGATACTCAATTTAGAAAGTATCTAAAAATCACCGTTTTCGACTTAAGCCCTTTATACCGGGCAACATAGATATATTACAAAGCATCTTTATCTAGAAATTGAGACGACAAACTTTCTACACGGAAAACAAATTGTGCGATACCTAGTTTAAATCCAATAAACCCCATTGCTTTATTATTTTTATTATCTACTTAAATTTTCACTTTCTAATTTGTGACTCTTATGGGGTTAATTCAAAATAATCATACATGGCTCGTGTGGTGTAAAGGTCAGAATGCACACCTGTCGAGAGAGCAGAAGGTCTCGGTTTTGATTTCCAGGCCGGCCAAGTTGTTTTTCAAGTATGAGATAAAAATGTTTAAAAGTGTGAGGCGAAGTAATCATCCTTATATATTATTTGTTTGTTTTTATGTTCTTCTTTTTCGGTTTGTTACTTTTTTATGGGTTTGTTTTCCTGCCTGACCATTTGATCACTGATCGTCCTTGGTGACTATTTTCTGATGCCGAGCTAAGCAAGAGCGTAACTCCAAGAAACGGCAAATACGAGAGGCTCCCATTGGGGAGGTAAACTGATTGTAAACTGTCAGTCTTTAGGAATTATTTCTTGTTCCTGGAAGCTCTAAAAGTTGAGTCGCTTTCGGCGAACATGTCAACAGTGACATGCTGAGGGAACAATGACATGAAAGCAAGACCTAAGTCTATGGCTACTGGATATGTTAAAGCTGTCTAACAAAAAGTTTTAAGCACTGTTTTTGTTGCTCCTTAAAATAATAACATAACTGAACGTTTCATTTCGCCACTTCAGCAGTATTTAGGATATGGCTTCTTAATACTACTATGGCTTATTTAATTACTACTTTACACCGTGAAATGTTCATACCAAGTCACATAAGGTTGGTCGCTCAAACGGACGGTCTGTGGATACAAATGGCAATCACGGTAGGTTTCACTAAGCTTCATTCCTCATCCATAAAGTACATTTTTTCACATTTTACATGCTTTGATTTTGGGAACAGGATATAAAGAATTCAACTTCGAAACCTCCCCCCCCCCCACAAATAAAATTCTTAAATATAATATTTAAATGAATTTTGAGCACTCGTAATAACGTTATTCCCTCGTGAGCTTCACTTATTTCATTATATAAACAAAATATTTTATTAGCGCTGTTGTAAGCTAACAGACAACTCTGCTAAAATTTCCTAAATTTTTTCACTATAAACAACTACTTTTCTCGGGACTTGAATTCAAGACCTCCTTTTGTTGGACTTTTGTGGTTAATATTACATTACTGGGCAAAGTTTACGATCTTTAAGATTAATCTAAAAAACATCAATTTTAAATGCATCTTTGCCATACATGCATTGCGTAAATTGCAACAGTTCTATCATGGTCATATTTCATTACTCTTTTTACATTTCATACCTCATAAACATTAGAGCAATTAAACAGAACGCGTAGTTGGCCCGTTTTACAATGTCTTTTGATTTATCTTAATAGCTGCATCATCAATGAAACTCGACTGACAAAAAGTTACATGGATTGCAATGCCGCATTCCACTCCATGCCAAAAATTACAAATAAACACAGATTATTTTAAAAGAACTTTTTTTTCCTTTTCTTTTTCTCCGACGTTATCTGACAGACGACAGCGACAACATTTATTTAGATTATATTTCTGCTCTCAATAAATATTTACGCTTCTTTGAGCTAAGAACAGCAGTTTCTTGACGATTTCTTATTCTTTTTTTAAACTTCTTTTCTTCGGCTCAAAACACGTGTTTCTTTCATTTGTTGACATGAGCTGTGCCTTTTTTATCTAATCGTTTCCCGGAATAAAAAAAGAAGCATGTTTTTACTACCTTGAAAATTACTTTAAATTGCTGAAAGGGAAAACTGAAAACAAATAAAAAACAATTAAGATAAATACACAATTGTTCCACTTATTATTTTCTTAATTTTTCGACATCATAGCGTCAGTAACATCCAAATAAAGGCAAGTGAACTAACCTCAGACTCACTTCATCGACTTCATTGTACATAGGATATCAGTATTTTTTCTCTTAAAGTCCACAAAATAAAATGGCAGTTTAATACGGCATCGAATTCATGATGTCAGAAGGTTTTGAAATTATATTAAACAAAGACTAGGTGACCCGTACTAAAATTTCACATGCGAATAAAATACGGTAAATTTTATAGCGAGGTGGGTGGTTGGTAGTAGGATGAAAGAAGAACCGATTCATTTGTAGCCATTGTTTAAGAATAGTAAGTATGGATAGTGAGTATGGATAATACAAAACCGATTACGAAACAGCTTTGGACACAAAATTGGAGGTGAAGCACAACGCAAAACAGGGGAACGTGTGATATGTACACATCAAAATACCTTTGTAGGCAATATTAAAAGTTAAGTATGACACAAACTCGTGGAAAAATGGCATATTTACATTACAAAACATAATAATATCACTCATAAAATGTTCTTCAGAAAGAAAGAAAATAGATTTTAGTCCAAATAAATGGTTTTTCCATGCAAAAAGAACAATGTACACCTACACGGATGTTGCCAATAAAGAAACTCATTAATGAATTCACAGAATGTTAATAAAAGCAAACGATTTTAAAATTTAAAAGTGCGATTGATAATGGTAAAATAAAAAAAGCTAGAGTGTGCCATCTAGGGGAAGAAAAATTGTTTATAATGTTTATACTTCGATTTTTAAACAAACAATAAATTGTGAAGTTGCAAATTAATAATTCGCCCGAAGCAGAGATCTTAATCTTAAAAATGGTACCTCATTTATCGATTTTGGTTAAGTATGAAGGGAGAAGAAGGGATAAAACAAAAAAAAACTTTTAGAAATAATATATATATATAGATAACTTTAACTAAAAGATTTATAATGGTCATTTTAAAATAATTATATACACAACAGAGGTAATTAATATTTTTAATGCCCTCTACAGAGTTTATACAGTAATTCAATGGTTCTAAACGTGGTCTCGATTAATTAATATCGATCAGTCATTCTGAATTTTCTAGGTCGAAAGTTCGATCTGTAGTAACACGAACGCAAAGAAATAAGGCGCACTTTTAGCGGTAATTGAGCTGTCACATTAATTCATAAACGAACTTTCTCTATACAAGAAAGTATATTAAGCGAAAATACAGATATTTAAGTAACAGAGGCAAAATGTTCAAAACCCCGGAACAAAATTTCCCTCAACGCGGCAAGCAGATGCCAGTGAAAGTCGGCAACGACTTTTTCCTAATTCGCAACAATAGAATTGGTATTTCTTTTCCTCTTTTTGAAATACATCGTTCTTGTATGACGAGGTAACAATGTACTCAATATTGTAACCTCTTAACAACTGACAACCAGAGTGAAATTTTGAATAGTCATTGGTTAAAATTTACCCAGATACCTATATTAATGAGTAAAAATAAGATAGAGTAATATCACCTTTATGCTAAAGTGGAAGCGTAGGGAAATGTCTTTCCTTGCAACAGATATTAATCAACTGTGTGGTATGCATCAGACTAAATAACAAAAATTTTATGGCGCCACGATACATGAAAAAATTAACAAGTAGCTTAGATGTAGAGAAAAGCCTTTCCTTGCCACAGATGTGAATCAACTGTGTGGTACGTATCAGACTAAATAGCAAAAATTTTATGATCAGAGAGCAGTAAGCAGTAGGCAGTAAGTAAGAGGAAGAAGAGAGCATTCTGGATCTGCAAAACACATCCTACAGAAGCACATACCATGTTTTTAATACCGTTAAATTGCCTTTAACTGAGTATACTTTGACCGAGAATATAAAAATAATAATTAAACTGCAAAGCAAAAATTAACGAATAACCCAAACTAATAAATTATTTTCAAATAAAAATTAAAGAAAAAAAAATTACGCATTTAAAATATTTTTGGGGGGAAATATTAAAAATAATTTAATTCAGATAAATGAGGGTTTTTTTTTTTTTTGCTATCTTATAAGTAAAAACAAATTTTCATAATAACGTCCAGTATTAATTAATTTAAAAATAAGTGAATTAAAAGGGATTGATAGGTTGTAAGTAGCTGTTTCGTGTGTTTTATCTTAATATGTTTCTACAGGATAGTCCTTATTTAGAAGGTTTTCGGGGCGTTATTCCCCGTTATGCATTTTGCGTCTTGTCTCCGCTAAAAGGCAAGAATGAAGCTCTACTGTACATTCCTATCCCTAAATATCCCAACTAAACAATTATTATTTTTTAGCTGTAACAAAATTTTTTATCTAAGATGAACTCGTTTTACAGCTGTCCCCTACTTTATCAACAATGCTAACACACAGTGTTAATTAAGATGTGCTGCAACTCCTACGTACGTTACATATATGAAAAAAATTCAGTACAGTTTAAACTAAAAGCATGTGATATGCAGAAGCAAAACTAGGCCTTCTGAATTTATTTATTTATTTTTGCACAGAAGTGAAATTATATTTTGTTATTAATAACGTCATGAAGAAAAAAAAAGAGATATGCCCCAATATATTTTAATACGCATGAATTTTAGAAGTCATGATTAGATCCCAATAAGCATCACATTTCATAAGCAGAGAGAGTAGAGTATACATACTTTCCCCACTTCCCAACCCGGATTTTTTCAATACATAGCATTTCGTTTACAGATGCAACACGTATCGTATTCCGTATTAAATGGGGTAGTAATTGGACCAAGTTTTCATTTTAGTTTGACTCGAATCGTAGCGTTACACTTGGTTACACATTGCCCCAATACGCTAATTAAAACGAATAGAAGGATGATTGATCGAGCAGCATGTCTAACAGAGTTTTTTTTCTTCTTGCTGTAAGATAAACTGAGAAAGCATTTATGTTCGTTTTTCATCAAAACATTTACATAGTATAGCCAACTGTCGACAAAGATGACTCGCGACAAAAAATGTTAGTTGATAAATAAGATGTTTTCAACTTAACTTTGACATATAAAATAAGTGTCAAAGAGTGACAACTAAATGTCAGTGAGATGTTTTACGTTTGTAATATCTCTTTAACAGAAGCGCTATATCTGGTGTTTAATATAAATTTTATGATGCTATTACTAATTGCTTTTTCGTTCACTTTAAGAGTCTTTTAAACTTCTAGGGTGTTAATAACTAGGTCTGGACCAAAAAATATATTTTTATTTCTTTTGAGACTCGATAAAAACAAAATAGATACAATTAATAATTCGGATTAGGCATAAAAATCTCTTCGGTGCAAATAATTATATCTAGTCAGCAATTTTTTAAAAAATCTTAACTGCTTCATTTTGAACTAAAAATAGAGCAAACAAATCCTAAAATTTCTCAGCTCTCAAAATAAGAAAAAAATTATCTATTTAAGTCTTAATCTTTCATATGAACTCTCAATATCCCTATGGGAGAATAAATATTATTTAGTTCTAATGGAACAAAAGGTTAAAAGATTTGAAAACTATCCTTTGTTTAAAATAATAACAAAAACTGAGAAAACGAGAAGACTAATTTACGATAACAGACTAATTTACGATTCGTTAAAATACAAGCGACTTAATATCCAGCAATATATTCGTACAGTTAACAAACTATATGAAAAAAATGTGCATGTTTCTTTGAAAAAGTCTACTAAATATTTCTTAATATGTTTCAAATGAAAAAACAAAGCTTAATAATTTGTAAAATTTTAAATAATATTGTAATAAAGTATTTTAATTGTTTTTCAATATCAAATACTCATTTCATTAGTTTAGTAATTCTGTCAACTTAACTATTTACCTTTCTTTGTATACGGCTAAATAAATATTATTATTATTCTTTAATACTACTGTAACATGAAACATTAAAATAGTAAACTTTATATTATACTAGCTGAATACCCGTACTTCACTACGGAGTACATTCAAATTAAATACAACGGTCAATGTATGCAATTAACGCCAATATATATATAATAAATACAACGATCAATTTATGCAATTGATGTAAAAAAAATTTATATATAAATCGTAACAGATATTTTTATAGACAAAATAATGTAGAATAAAATATTCAAATTAAATCTAATAGATCATACAAAAGAATATAGCACAGTTAATATAGTACAGTTTGAGGAACATATCTTTTACTGTATTTAAATATTTTTTTTGTATAATGTGGAACCGTCTGCCGCATTATCAAGAAGAAAAAAAATATTTTTTGTCTATTTCGTTGTTATGCACGGGACGCAAAATTAGTTCAAAGTATCACAAAAGGAAAAGAAACCACGTGATCAGCATTTAATAAATTAAATTCTAAATATTAATCTTTAAAAATTCACCAAAAATCAGAAAATCGAGTTAAAGATTCGAAAAAGATTTCATTTCAAAGGAATTTTTATGATCTTTCTCGTGATATAAATTTTATAACCCTCAAATTATTATTTTAAATGCAAACTTAAAAAAAAGTTTTAAAAAACAGATTAAAAATTTAATTTTTTAAAAATCTAAGAAGAATTTTTCAAAAATCTTTCTTAGTGCCGCCCTACACTATAAAAAGAATAGCCATGCAAAATTTTAGCCCTTTAGGTCTAGCGGTTTGGTGTGTCCGTTATATGTCAGTCAGTCACGGAAATGTTTTATATATATAGATTACATAAGGTAATATTAATATATGATTTAAATGAATTTAACAGCAAACAATTATTAAAATTCAACAATTTTATTTTGTCATAATGTTTATGTGTGGAAAGGAGAAATCTGGCTTGAAAAGAAACTCACAATCACGAGTAACTCACGGGAAATTTCAGCAAAAAAATGTTGCAAAAGTTCTGTGAATCTGCAAGATAATGTTTCGATATGCGTCTAATTGCATGGCAGCTTCAATTTTATCCCGAGGTTAACATGCAAAAAGCACTCCCGAAACAGTTCCAATTATCGATTAAAATATGTTTGGCAAAAATATTCTAGTTAATATATCTGAAAGAAAATGTGATTATTTTTTTCAGCAGATATCAGCATCTTTTGCTCCGGCGGATAATCTACAGAATGTTTTCAATTTAAAAAAGAAATTATTTGGCTGGGTTTAATTTGTGAGCATATAGAAATCTGGAAGAGAGAGCTAAGTGGATAACCTGTTTATACCAAAAGAAGATACTTTTAGACCGGATATAAAAAATAACAACAAATAATGGAGAACATGGCCAAAAGTGGATTACTAGAGCGTGATTTTTATACTACGGGGTAAATAAAAATTATTTGTGAACTAGTATATAACCCCCGTCAAAAATGACGGAAAGTTGATCAGCGTTTCCTTCTCATAAGAGTTCATACGAACAACAACAACAAACAAAAAAAAAAGCATGACGATTCTATTTTTGAATGTAATGAAGAAAGATTTTAAACATATACTATGATGAATACAGGTACATAATGCTATATATATATATATATATATTTTTATTTCCAATGGCAAGTATTACAGGACAACAGATATCAAAAAGACAAAATTACAAAATTACAAGAACAAGATAGAAAAATGACATCCGTTAATCCATCAACTTATGTCTAGCAATCCAATAGCGCTCCCATAAAGAAACGGGAGGTAGAGCAGAGCAAGAAGCAAGGTGAAGCACGTCCATTTCTTCCTGGTTGTTACACAGGAGACAAAGAGGGTCGGGAGCCAAGAATTGACTTCCTAGCGAAAAAGGGGCTTCTGTTTTACATATAATGCTATATAGGTTCCAGAAAAATATAATTTTCATTTAAGTGTAAAATTCTGCATCAATATTAAATAAATAAAAATACAAAAAGTTAGCCAATTAAATAATACAAACTGTACTTAAACAGCAGTAAACAACAAAACAAAACTAAACTAAATCAAAACTAAACCAAAACTGTTTCAAAAGTGAATGACTCGCCACATAGCAGGCATTAATTTATAATAATTACATAATAATTAGCAAAGGGAAATACAATTTAATTAACATTAAAATTAAACATTAAAAATGTAATGTTATTTAAAGGGAATATGAAAAACCATGGAGTAGAATGAATTCGAAAGTCAAGTGAATGACTCAATTGAATAAATGATTATTTTCAATGGATATTTTAATTTGAAGATATTTCAAAAACTAAACGGTTTTGAGCTAGGGTGTTCACTTGAAATTTTCATATTTTTTAAAAGGGCTTTCAAAATATGTAACTTTTGTGGTATTATTTTTCAAGAAAAATTTCAGAAAATGGCATCGCAATGTTAAGATGTTCCCGACTTGGTCCGTCCCGGAATGGTTACCTACATCTAGGCTTTTATATAAGTAAAGATACCCTGGTATCTAAAACCTAATAGAAGGGTAAAGCGATTTTGAAGGATTCTGCCATATTTTTGGCTCTTAACAAGCTTTTAATGACATTAGTATACTATACTTCAGCCTTGCTTTCTTTTGGGAAGAGATGTTTATAAAATATGCCTAACAGAAGGGTTTTTTCTTTCTTTTTCATTACTTGCTAAATATTACCTATACCACTATGAAGAAACATGACACGAAATTCTTATAACAACAACAAAAAAAAGGGGGGGGGGGGGGTAGTAAAAGGTCTCTGTTTATTCTTGACACGAAGAACTGATAGCTATTGGTTTAGCAATTCCGTACATTTGGCGCCCGAATTCAGATTCCTGATGACTATTCATTGCCAAGAGAATTCCAACCTGCAAAGTTGCTGCTGAAGACATATTTATTGCCAAAAAGCAGCCGTATTTAAAAAAGAATGGCCATTTAAACTGTCACCAAACAATACGAAAAATCAAAAATCGTCAAAAGGTTGCAGGTTTTTCATGTTTCGTGCCCATTACGTATTCATATATTCCTAGGAAGGGAAAGTTTCAGAATACTAAAAAACTTGCTCCTTCGGACTTCGGAAATCACGTTCAGGCCATTCATGCAGTTGGGCTCATAGTAAGGCTCAAGGAGAAAACACAAAAAAACAGGCGCCAAGTATACGTGAATGCAGCAGAGCTTTCGCTTTTTCACTATTTTCATTTATTTTCAAAGTCATTCTATCAAAATTTTAAACATTCATCCTTCTAAAAGCTTTAGTTGTATGACGTAGAGTATAACATAAAAAGTATTCATAAAAAAAACTGGATTCTCTCAGAAATATAGATTCTCTCAAACGAAAAAAAAAAAAACTAAGGCGTTATAATACCTGGAGTCAATGATCTTTTCCATCACGGATTACATTTTAAGAATTTATTATTTTTAAGCCCATTGAGTGCAAAAGGTAACTTTGAATTGAGCTCGAGAACGACAAACTGCTAGCAATTCTGTCTGCATTCTCAAGTTCGACCAAACAATCAGTCAACAGCGTTTATTTTCGTATTTCATTCATCCCTTTCGTTTTTATTTTTTCCCTTTTGTAAGGTACTGAAATAAATGAGAGCCTTCGCTTTGTGAAATAAACAGGTCTTAAACTCACTGAATACTTAAAGCACGAATGCAAAAATTTGAAGACGGGATATAATATGAGCCACTCACTTGCCAGATTGGTTATGATCCATAATACAAGTGAGAAAAAAAGTGATAACATAATATACATTGTTTGTTTTAAATTCCTCTGATAATATAAATTCATATAAACATTGTAGAATGTGTATTTTCGAAGACGTAGCTTTTGTCTGATGACATATAAAATCTATAATATCGAATATCCTTGGAGTAATCGTTATCATTATTACAATTTTTGCGTGACTAAGGGACTTAAGGGGACAGTGGACCTTCAAACCTAACTTTTTTTTTATTTTGAATGGATGTGCTTGAAATTTTAATATGTGATTAGTACCATAGATATGTGAAAGTGGTTAAAATTTAATGATGAAATATTAATAATTTAGGAATTATGAATTATTAATTATATAAAAAATTGGCCTAATTAAAAAAAGTTCCATGCGCATTTCTTTTGCATATAATATGGTAATTTTTATTTACAGGATGCCTTATAGAACTAAGAATGAAACGTATTGCTTATTTTAAGCATTCATTAAAAATATAGAGAGAAAAAAATAATAATTGGGAAAACACCCTTTTTATTACGCAAAATACTTATAAATCATCTTCTCAAGTACAAAATTTAGAAATTCTGAGCTACGAAGCATAATTGTTTTCAATAAAATTTATTTGATATACAGTTAAATATATAAAACTTTAATTTCAAAGCAATACGATAATTAGAAATGCGCCTGGAGCAGTTTGAATATTCATATGACATGAAATTTTTATTTTGAGAAAAACACATTTAAAGTTATTGCTATTAGAAGCCACATAATATCTAAATTAAATACAAATGCCTATAACTAGGATAGTAATCAAAGAAATTAAAAATTCTTTTTGCGACACATTCCTACTCGTCCGTAGTTTCACAGTTCAGTAAAATAAAAAAATCGAATTTTTGGACAAATTTCACAATTTTGAAAGTCCACTGTCACCTTAACCGATTTGGCAAGAGACAAAAAGTTATAACATCCAATTCAGTCTTTAAATTATTTTTTTACTTTGAAAAAAAGTTGAAATTAATGTTTCATAATTCACAAGTACTTACTTCTGTAGCAATTAGACTGAAACTGACTAATTTATCTACCTTTTTTTGTGATGAAACCGTTATCATCAAGTACTTGCTTCAGCCTTTGAATTGCATTATTGAAACGATTGACATTAGAGAATGGACTTAACTTGATTGGCTTCTGGAAAAAGTTGCTTATTATTCGATGGCCTATAAAAATTGTGGCATTTAGTGGCGCTAATCCTTATTATTTGGGAAATTTATCATGAATGTGGCCGGTACACGTAAAATCCGTCGTGACTGCAATGTCCTCCAAGTTCCCAAATTTACCTCTGGAGGTGCGGGTCAAGTGTTCCGATCTTGTCACTTGACTCGGTTCTAAATTACGGGACTGACTTGTAGGGGGTAATGCTGGCCACCTGTACGGTGCCCCCTTAAATGAATGGCCAGCAGTCTCGCCCTTTACTGAGAACAAATGGCGTCGTATCCAATCTTCCGGGCATTTGTAATAAATAAATTATGAATGTAAAAAATTAGGAGTCAATCAAATGCTTTGACACTAAAATTTCTAAACTATGATATGTACACGAAATGTAAACTATTTATTCATTACATAATAATAAGGGAGCGGGATCTTTCTGTAAAGTTTTTAGACATTCATAATATTATTCCCACACTCCCTCTGTTTCTGCACGCTTTTCAAACAGCTGCTCACCTCGGTATTTGAACATGGACCTCCTGTTACCCGGATGTGTGAGCTAAGCTGCAACATCATTGATGTCTATAACTACTTTTTGCACGTAAGCCTCATACAGTTTGTAACAGCAGTATTGAAAAATTGAAGACTTTTTAAAAACATAATATAGATTCTGTGAATTTTTCCTAAATGCCTCTGTAAATAATTATCTGTGTATTGTAAATAATTGTGTATTGTAAATAATTATCTGTGTAATCTGTGTATTGACATCATATAATTTAAGGCCACATAAACCAAGCAATTTTTGCTACCCAGTCAACGTAATACTGAAAAGAATATATCTACGAAGACGAAAATAAGATAAATTATTAACGTGTTGGAAATATTAAAGCATGGGATTTGAAAAACCTCAACATATTACATTCCAAGGACATATTACAGTCCAAAACAGGGATTCCCAACCGTTTGCAGCACCTTTTGGAATGATATTAGAAACTTGAGGTACCCTTGTTAGAATTTTATTTTGTTCAATTTTAACGTAGGATTACTTTCCTCCATAACGGTCCTCCGGAAAGGAAAATTTCAGACGCTAAAACCGTCCGTCCGTACATACCTCGCGAGTTATAATTTTGGCAGAGTGCCAAACCTAGTCTGTATCGCTTGGACAAGCAGTAAACAGTAAAATAGAAAAGTACCAAAATGCGTCAAAATTTTGAGATACATATATGTATATATATATATACTTACGTACATATATATAGCTACATATATACATACAAAAGAGGTAAGCAACGATAAGTAATCCTACGTTAATAACCCGCGGTAGTTTCCTTAGAAAAGACTACCTGAAAAAATTTTTTAAATATAAAATCAAAGGGGAATGTATATCAAGAACATGTCAAATTTAAGTTCAAATAAATATTTACCCAATTGCTGATTTTATTCATTTACTGAAAGATATAGGTAACAAACACCAGGATAGCATGCATTAATACGGTTTCAAAGGTAACCATGAGATTCAGTAATACATTAAAGGACTACAATGGAAATCGCTTAAAAGAGTTTTGTTTTATATATGTGAGACTTGTGATTGATGCTTAGGGCACAAATATTTGATATCAGGTAGAACAGTTGTGAGCATGAGAAAAGCTAATTTATTCTAAGGAACGAGTTAATCGATCTGTGTTGTAATTTGCCGGGCGTGAGAGTAATTAATTCGACTTAATATTTATTTTAAGTGGGCCCTACTAATGTTTTTTTCTTGTTTATCCCCAAAATTAACTCGCGGTACCCCCGGCCAATCTCACGGCACACCGGTTGGGAATCCCTGAGTTAAAGGAATATCATATTCAAGTTCGTGATCACTATACACACACAAAAAAAAAACACAACTCCAGTAACGAAGTTTATGTTATGAAAGTTTTGCACGACAGTTAAAGAGTAATTATAATATTATGTACTTAAGAAAATTATCATTATTGAACGATTCCGGAGTTCATTTCTAATTATAAGCTAAAGCAAGTATAAATGAAGTTTTCACAAAATAAAAGTAAAATGCAAAAAATTCCTCCGGCAAAGTCATTTTTTACCAATTTAGAAAGATACAGATAAATTTTGAAAATTAATGATAGTTAAAAGTACTTAAAAGATCATATAGACAAACTAACTAAAATTACTAAGGTAATTACCAAGATAATTACAACGATAATATCGTTTAAGAGTTGCAAATTAATTATTGAAAATGCAGTTAGTATAAATCAAATTTCAGCAGTTTGTTAGGGGAAAAATAAGTTCTTTCACTAATGGTGGAAGAAATGTTTTCTTTCTTTCTTTCGGCTAGTCCTTTATACAGTTCTTTTTTCCGACAGAGGAATAATCTTGCCAACTCAAGTTTAAATTAGCAAAGATGCAACAACAACAAAAAAAGGGGCGAAGTCAATTGAAAGGCTATAACCGTTTAATAAGCGGGTTTAAAGGGTTAAAAACATCCTCTCCCATCAAAATTTCGGCATTGCGATTAAACCAGAGAATCAAACCGTAGACTAATGACGTTCTCTTATACTAACATTTTTACTTTCAACCAGTTCTCATCGTAATAGTTTGAATGATCGTTCAAAAACTGTTCAACGGAAATCCGGCTTCGTCATCATTTTCTACCAATTTCTTTTTTTTTCAAACTGCGATTATAGCCCTTAGTGAAAGATACTTTGACAGAACCGATAGAAATTTAGAAGCGACAGATCTGGCAATTTCATATATAAATTACTATTCCATCCCACTTTCAATGGCAATAACTTTCTCGTTTACCTCATCTTTAACAGAGTCCATCCTCAGTAGTGTTTTTATTGCTATAAGATTTTTTTAGAGGCTGTCGTTATTGGAACATTCGATAGAAGCTAAATCCACCTGCTCTTCTAGAAGTTTCTACAAGAGAAAAACTGTTACCATTTTTCATTGAGGATAGAAAATTTTTTTCTGAACCCATATGAATGGACTTAACTATTTTCTGGGTGATTATTATAATCACCTTTTTTCTCTCTAGCAATATTGATGGCTGTTCAGCTTTTTTCTGAGTGTCTAAAGACAAACTTTGTCCACCAATATAAACTATTTTTTCCCTACCATGATATGCAGACGGTTGGGAATTTATTTTTTTCCTATATTTTTGTCATGCGCTAATGGCGCAAGCAATTAGGCGGGAATTTTCGCCAACCCGGGCAGAATTACCTTCCAGGTTATAGCACTCACTTTCCACTATCCCATTCATTTACTTTTGTTAATTTTGTTTTTGTCGTCCTAAATATGACAACTTTTTTCGCGACTTTTTTTTTCTCTTTTGGAAAAAACCTAGATTTTTTTTTCATTATCATTTGCTTATTTATCTTGTTTCTTTTTCAGCTTTTTATTTCTACCCTCCAATAGGTTATCTCCTTTCATAGTCTATGATGGCAGAATTACAATGAATGTCAACATTAATTCCATGTAATCATTCCATTTGACCACTTACATAACAGAGATTGGAGTATTTATTTTTATTTCTCCGAAAAATTTTTTAAAAAATTTCCCATGCGGAGGCACTTGTCGTCAAACATTCGCCTATACTACGCCGCAATTTTATTGCCCATTTTATTGTGGGGGCACCATATAGGCGAACAGCATTCTCCCCTATGAAGGGACGACACGAACGGAGGCATTTTTCGTGGCGCGACGCCAGGATTCGATCCGAGCACCCTCAGCACCGAAAACCAACGCGCTGTACCACTGGGCCGCCACAAGCCCGGAAAAATTTTAAATATTTCATTATCATTTGCTTATTTATCTTGTTTCTTTTTCAGCTTTTAATTTCTACCCTCCAATAAGTTATCCCCTTTCATAGTTTATGATTATAGAATGACAATGAATGTCAACATTAATTCCATGTAATAATTTCACTCGAAAACTTGCAGAACAGAGATTGGAGTATTCATTTTGATTTCTCCGAAAAATTTAAAATATTTCATTATCATTTGCTTATTTATCTTGTTTCTTTTTCAGATTTTTATTTTTCCCGTCCAATAGGTAATCTCCTTTCATAGTCTATGATGGTAGAATGACAATGGAGTCAACATTAATTCCATGTAATCATTCCACTCGATCACTTACATAACAGAGATTGGAGTATTTATTTCGATTTCTCCGAAATATTTAAAATATTGGTTATTTGACTGGCCTGTGTTCAATTAGATCGAACAACAACTTTTTACTCATTCCATTCAATACTTTGCAACGACATCTACCGGAAATGGGATTCGAATCCAGATCTCCAAACCTCGAGGCTGGTATTCTTCCAACTGAAATATTCCAGCGACGGTGAAGCACTCTCATTTTCTGACTGTCACTCCTCATAACTTTGTGATAAAATCTCAAGCCGGGAACTTTTTAATAGTAAATATACATAAAATCTAAATAATTTTTAGCTTTATTCCCATGTTGTCTCTAGAGATGTTTGACATTTCACTAACTATCGCATGTATATCCTTTTGATAAATGATTTGTTAACATAATCAAATCAATAAAACGTATAAGGAAGGAGAAAGAAAAGGTGATAATTTTTCTGATGAGGAAAACTACCAGCTAAGTTAAAAGGAAAAAAAGAAAACCTCGAGGTTCAAACTGAACAATTCCATAGACGGGGCGGGGGAGGGGGGGTGGGCTCTCATTTTCTGAATGTCCCTCCTCACAACTAGCATAACATAAACATAAAATCTCAAGACGGAAACTTTTTAATAGTAACTATACGTAACATATGCATAATTTTTAAGGTTTATTCCGATATTGCTTCTAGAGATGTGTTTCCCTTTTCTAACTATCCCATGCATATCCCTTTGACAAACGATTTTTTAACATAATCAAATCAAGAACGTACAAGAAGGGAGAAAGAAAAGTTGATAATTTTTCTGATGAGGAAAACTACCAGTTAGGTAAAAGGGGAAAAAAGAAAACCTCGACTAACATTTTTGAGAAAAAATTGAAAAAAATAAAAGAAAAACCTCGAAGATGAGAAAAAAGAATTAAAAGAAAACAAGAAAGGGGGAAAAAAGGAGTAAAATATAAACGACTAAGAATGCCAAAAATAATTATAAAGCATTTATTATCTATATATACATATAAAACAGTTCCTTAACTGACTCACTGACTGACAGATTACGCACAGACCAAACAGCTGGGCCTAACAGGGCTGAAATTTTGCCTGGCGATTCTTCTTACAGTGTAGGGGTGCACTAAGAAAAAATTTTGAAAAATTCTTAGATTTTTTTTAATTAAATTTTTAAGCTGTTTTTGTAACTTTTTTTTTAAGTTTGCATTTAAAATAATCTGAGGGTTATGAAATTTATATCACGAGAAAGATCATAAAAATTCCTTTAAAATGAAATATTTTTCGAATCTTTACCTCCATTTTCTGATTTTTGGGGAATTTTTAAAGATTAATTTTTAGAATTTAATTTATTAAATGCTGACCCCGTGGTTTGTTTTCTTTTTGTGATACTTTAAATTAATTTTGCGTCACGTGCATAACAACGAAATAAATTGACAAAGAATATTAAAATACGGTAAAAGATAAAATTTAACCACTAGACTAATTGAGATGGAAGTTTTTAAAGAATTTAATTCAAATTAGTATGTTTTATGGATATCAAACATACAAATTAATTTCAATATTTTCTTCTACATTATTTTGTCTATGAAAATATCCGTTGCGATTATATATATATATATATATATATATATATATATATATATATATATATATATATATATATTACATTAATTGCATATATTGATCGTTGTATTTAATTTGAATGTACTCCGTAGCGAAGTATGGGTATTCAGCTAGTACTTTGAAATAAAAATCAGTCATATATTTAAACAGCCAAACGAAAGTTAATATTTGCAATCGCCTTATTCTCTCAGATAAGAAAATGGTACAATATGTACTTGCTGTGAAACATAAATTCGAATTTGAACTCGCAAATTGCGGGATACTTTTCTGGAAAATAGCAAGTACCGAGATTAGATCAACTACCAAGTGTTGTCTCAGACTTTAAACATAGATAAGCATACATGCACACTTACAAACTTAAAAATACGATTTAGAAATTTGTATACATATAAACAGACCCCCATTACATGCGAAACAATTTTTTAAAAAAAGAATTCAATTGTGTTTTAAGTGCATGATCGACACTTCTATAAAATATCACGGTCCCGGATCTGGGTAGAGTCGAGACAGAAAGCTAGATAGCCTGAAAAATGTAGTGTCAGTTTTGAAATTCAAATTTACGGAATTTTTTTCATGACTAAACTAATTGGTGAGCGCCACACCCAATAAATTACAATCTGTTGTTACCACAATACTACACTTACGAGTCAAAAATGAGACCTTCCTACAATAAGGTATTATTACCAGTTGAAATAAACTTGGAATTTAGCTTATACTGCTAATGTAGACCGAATGGACATTCATCTTTAATTCAAGAGCATCTATAAACGTCGACAAAGGGAAAATTCGCCGAAACCCGCGTTTATTCTCGGCTGCGGCTATATAAATCACTTATAACAGTGAAATATGGCAATAATTTGAGCGAGTGTAACTTCTTGGGCTAAATTTTTCCCACTGACCTTGATTTCTTCCAGCACTTTCGTGCTCCCATAAGCCGTAACGGTGCTAACGAACCCAATATACATTCGTGAAGCGAGCAATGGCCCTCGGATCTTAATTCGGAAATACCATTCTCAATTAAAAGCGGTAATCACTTGAAATACGAGTGCATTTAAAAGGAAACGCTAGTGAAGATGCTCTTCGCAGTTGAGATCATTTTGTATTGATCTATTAAACGGTACACAGATATATTCCTAATTAATATGAAACTTATTGCTGTCTAAAATCTGCAGTTTATTAGAGTGCTCCATTAATAGACATCGAAACTAAATTTTTGGTATTACTATGCTTAGAATCCATGCCTCCAAATTTTCAATTCACAGCTTTCCATGCCTGACGATGACCAATGACTAGGGTGCTGGGTTTTGGTACAAAATTCTGTAGGTTCGAGTCCCACTATTAGCATGGATGTTTGTAGCCGTTCGGAATCGGCTTTAAGCAGCAGGTCCCGATCAAATTAGCTCTCGTGTAGCAAAAAGTGACCGTTGCGCTCTCAAATAAACCAAACAACGACTTTACGTATAATTTATGAAGAGGCCAAATAAACAGAAGATTTAACGTAGGATTACGTTCCCCCATAACGGTCCGCGCTAAAGCAAAATTTCAGACGTCCGTCGTCGCAAGTTATAATTTTGGTAGCGCGCCAAACCCAGACTGTATCGCTTGGACAAGCAGTAAATAGTTAAACAGAAGACCAAACTGCATAAAAAAGGGGGTAGGCAACGATAAGTAATCCTACGTTCATAAACCGCGGTAGTTTCGTTAGAAGAGACTACCTGAATTTATTTATTTATTTATTTTTTTTTTTTTGCGTTTGTTTTCACCCTGAACATGAACTGAAAAAAATTGTGTGTGTGTGTGCGTGTATGAATCTGTAGTTTGTTTAATAAAATGTGGGGATCAGAGACCTAGTCTCTCACCCATGGTGACTTAGTTCTGGTCCTATGATCCTAAATAAATACGGACAGGTGTTCCCTCAGCTGTGAGTACTGGAATTACGCGCATCGATTACCGTCATCAGGTTCTTCATGTCGAGTGCCTTGGGGACGGCACGGTTTATTATTTTGAACTGTTTAATAAAAGGAACAAGATGCTTAGCTTAAAAAAAATTATCGTAAAAGATTTTTTTTCTCATTAGATATACATTAAATGAACCAAATACTTCAAGAGGATTCAAAGTAAATTCACAGGTATCTGTGCATTAACAAACAAACAAACAAAATAAATAAATAAAAAAAGTTGAAAATAAAATATTTATTATTCGAAAGAATGTCAACATCGAAGGAATGTGCAACAGAATTTTTAAAAAAATGCAAGGGACTTTTTTACAGGAGAAAAGCTGGTAATCTATGTAAGTTTTATTATTTTTAATTTAGTTAACTCCATTTGAAACAGCCTATGTAGTTTATTTAAAGCCTCTGAACAGTTCATTTTTAAGGTACGCAGGGCCATTTCGTTATAATAAGTGTTTTTAGGCTTTTTTCGTACCTATTCACGCATTAATTAGCTCGGGTCCTCAAACTTGCAATGTCGTTAATGCAGAAACTAGTCTAAATACAAACTGGTAGACTTAACCAATGTTTTCTTTAAAGTGCAACATGGATTGAGTGTATTTTGATAAAGAAATATGCAAGGATGATCAGTAATTAGGAACAGAGTAGATCAACGGATAGAATACTTGCCCGAAAAGCCAAAGATTCGATAAAATTAATTTTTTATGTGTGATCGTTAACTCCTTTTCAAAAGTAGTTTAAAATATGAATACAATACGAACAATGCCATTAAAAGTTTTTATATCAGTGTCATTTGTAGGGCTGAGAGTTAAAGTAAACCAACTTTTTATTTCGTACTAACATTGCTATGATACGTAGGGGTACGTAAATTTCGCATAAAAAATATCGAAATTTCGCCAAAAAAAATTACAATTTATAAAATTTTGCATTTATTCGCAAATATATATATATAAATTCAAAAATTTTGCATTTATTTATTTTTAAAAAATTCAAATTTTACTTACTTGGTTAGGTAACTATCAAAATTCTTAGTTAAAAGCTAACATTGTAGTAGTCTCCACATTCTCTTCCTTAAGTCTTTAGCAATAAGTAATAAGCAATTTTCAAAAGTGAGATCTCTCAGTTAAAGACCGTGGATAGTCTAACATAAGGAATTATGTTAATAAATTATTACTATTATTACCTAATTTCGCTTAAAAAGCCGTTTATCGCCGAGTTTTCGCTGAAAAGTAGTAAAAAAAATAATTTTTGCATTTATTCGCATCAATTTCGTAAATACGAAAATTGCGTATCCCTAATGATATGGTAAAAACGTCATTCATTTTTTCAATGCAATAGTAGAATAAATTCCAAGTTATTAAAAACGGACAAAAGTCAATGGTTGATCAATACAGTTGTTCAACTAAAAGATCAGTTTCCTCAGACCCGACTCTTATGAACTTTAACACTGAGCCTTCCATTTGTTTCATAGCAAAGCAAACTTTGATACATGATCTACTGTATCTTATTACAAGACATTTAAAACGCTAATTAAAATAGTTTTTAAATCGTTCTATTCAAATTATAATAAACGTTTTTTTTTAAAAATACAGCATTTGAGGTAAAATAAAAAATAAATTATCAAACAAAAAAAAATCTCAAAAATAATGATTTCCCCATATTTAGCCTTCGTAGTGCTCCTAATAAATTGAAATCTAGATAAAACATGTAATTTTGTGATGACTTTTCCTTTCTTAACCTCTGTAATGGGCTATGAAGCTTGCAGGATAGCAAGAAGAAAGATGATTAGACCTGCAATAACATCAAACTCTGCAATTATGCATGAATTACTGACATGTTATAACACTCTACGGGTATCATTAAGATGCTTTTCCTTTTCTAAAAGCGCTGCACCCTGAAAAACATTCGATTTCGGGTTTCATTTACGTACTCTTGATAATATCACACATTTTAATTTTTTTTGTCCAATTGGTGTTGGCAAAAACTAGATTTGAGGGCTGTCTGGACATATTTAAAGTAATTTTCTTAATAATCTCTACGGAAAAAATTTTTTGACTTGATATCCTCTTATTTTTAAGCGCATCTTACTTTCGTGAAAATTGGCACTCGGATAGATCAAAGGCTTCTCAATTTAAATCAAATTTCACGAGAGAGAACAGAAAGAAAAAAAGTGTAATTTTTGAGTAAATACGCTAAAAATCATGCATGCATACCTCAGGAAAAAAATATTCATAAACTTCGAGCACTGCAATTTTAGAATGAAATCGTGAACAATGGGGCAAAACACAGTTTTGTAATGAAGAAACAATGCTACCCACATAAAAAGATTTCGACTTACTTTTGCTGTACGTAACAACTTATACGAATGATCAATGGCATGACACGGCTGTTCCGTGATTGGAATATCGGCACGGAATGTCGAAGAGCGTGGATTCGATCCCTGCTAAACGTTCTTTTTGACGATAGACAAAACAGGCGGTGTACTAGATGTGGTTGGTGCAACCCACAGTCATATTAATTTTTTTTTAAAAACTTAAATTCAGTATAACATATTTATAAAATTCTCAAATGGTAGTTTAAAGGAAGAAATAGCCCTCTTCTCCAGAAGCCGAAAAATGGCACACAAATAGTATGTCTCCCCTCCCCCCTTAAAATTAAACTAATTAATAACCACGCAGGGGTGAATTGCCAAACTAAGAAACAAAAAAAGCGGTAAACACAGGGATAAAAAACAAAAAGAACACCACAGTATGATATACGATATTACGATGATACCAAAAGCAAAAAGGCTGACAACCAAACATTTTCTTTCCAATGTATGGCGCACCGCTACACTATAGAATGATTCTAAGCAGCAACCTGGAAGAATTTCTGAACTGAAAGAGTAAAAGCTTGTTTACATTGCATCCGTAGCGTTGCGTTACGTTACTTCGTTGTCTCAGAGACTGTTGCATGACCTAAGATTGGTTTGACGTATCACGTGGTGAATTAATTGAGCTCTGTGAGTGGTCAAAATTCTTAACTCTGACGCTACGTAACGCACCTGTTTCAATGTGAACAGGCCATATAGCAGTTCCTGGACCACCATGATCTCTTCATATTACACCCCTAGGCTTCTCTATGCGAAGGTTTGGGAAAGACCTTGTCTACGCAACCAAAGTGTGAAGCATTGTTGAACCTAAACGACGAATAACAGAAGAAATTAAATAAGGAATTTAATGCATCGCAAACAGTTTTTTGGCGGTTGCCTTGAAACAGAATAATAATTAACATCTTTGAGCTTTAGCAAATATACTTCAAATATGAATTAAAGGGAAGTAAAAATAATTACTGAAGAACTTAGACTCACCCTTAAAAGGAGATGATATTAAATTTCAATTCAGAAATACTAGTAAAAGGCAAAAAACTGTTTAATTCGAAGATAAACAGTACCTTGAATCTCATAAATTTAAAGCTAATCTAAATAAAGAGGGCAAAACTGAACACGCATTACAACATAATTTTCAAAACTGAAAGCTGACGGAGGTTAAAAATAGAAAACGAGTTCACAAATCAATAATAAAAATTCTTGCAGGTAGAAATAAATTTTTAAGACAAAAGTTCTCAAAAACCCAAATAATAAACCAAACAGTAATCCAAATAGTAACTTAAATAATTAAGTTATACATAATTTAACGAAATTTTTTTTAAAGTATAGAGATTTGAGTAGTTAAAAACAGGAAATGGGATTGTTAAAAATAAAAACAACGTACTTCGAACAAACACCAGTACCATTAAGTACTGTTTGGTCGTCAGTAATAACAAAACAAAACAAATATATATATATATATATATATAATAACCGTAATGCGAAGGTGTTAAATGCCAAAAAAGGAGAGAAAAAACAATAACTCAGCCTCCAATCAGCACATTTCAAAACGTACTCATTATTGAATAGCGAAAGACCAACGCAGAAGAACCCGTTAATACATTTTCCAAGACAATATGAATTTTTTCTTTAGGTCCTATCTTCAGTGAATTGAAACCAATCTTAACGTTTTCCGCATTGTGCAAACTTACTTCAAACAGTTTCCCGATTCATATAATTTGAATTTTCTTACGGTATCGAAAGCATTCATTGGGAAAACCTTATTCTGCCTCTCGTTTTCCTTTTGCGGCATGGTGCGTTTTCCCGCCTTTAGCGGTTTTTCCATGTAGTCCCCCTGCCAATCTTAAAAAGCCGGTTCCACCATACCTACCAACCCATAAAGCACGGCCAAAACTGGTAGGTTCAAACCCGCCACCAAATATATGCAGCGACTCGTCTTTCAACCAGCTGAAGGGTAAAACAAGAAATCAATCAGAACGGCAACCATTTATGAATAATAACTAGTTCGTTTTGTTTTTCGATCTGTGTTTCCTTTCTCATTTTCGGGTCATACCGACAACTGTTTCTCGAGAAGACGTGATCCGTACGAGCGTGATTAATGTTTTTACTGCTCCTGGTGCAGATAAGACGATGGTTCTGTTTGATGGGTGATAAAATGGCGCCATAATGAACGAAATGACAAAGGGCACTCGAGCTATCGAGAGCGAAATCATGACAAAAATAAGAATGAGAAATTCAGATAAATGCCCAAGGTCTTTCATTCAAGAAATAACCAGGTTGAATCCCGCACGTGCAACGTTAGCATTTACAACCTGTTACACGCTACGCATTATATACTATTTTTTGTTCAAATGAGCAGAATTAATCAAAATAAATGTAAGCAGTTCTAGCGGAAGGTCACTGTTACGATAAGCGAAGTACGGGCTTATTTTTTTAGCTGCTAACCAGTATCTGTTTATATGCCTTTTCCTATCTCAGCTCTTGCAGACCTTTCGCAAAGTCTCACACCTCTCTAGTTGCTGTAGAACGCCCTTAACATACGAAAGAAGGTGTTGCAGACTTATAGTTGATTCTTCCGTAACAGATGCAAGCCGACTCCATTCGTTAAACATGCTGTGCTAAACACCTAGGAAATTATGAAGCAATGAATTAGTGACCAAGGTGTAAGAGAATTTAATTAGGTTTTAAAATGAAAACGTGCGTGGTTTTTCCTCTCTAAAAATACAAGTTCCATGCTTTACTCGCACCAATGAATCTTAGAGCAATGGAACAGTTCAGTAGGATTGTAACTACAAGAAATCAGTTTGCTGCTCTCGTTATAAGCCCCTAAAATCTCAGTTCAACTCGACAGAGATACATTTTAATTCGAAATGTCAGAAAAAGTCTTTTCAATTAGAGATGAAGCTAGTAATTATTCGGTATAAAAAGGAACAATAGCAAGTCGTTCAACACACCTGACACCTAAATATTTGTTTGTTTGCTCTGGAAAAAAATTAATACTAATCCATAAGTTTTATTTTATTTTCATCCATAAATTAAGGCAAATTACGGTTTTTCTCATTGAATGGACCTACTTAAAGGAGTTATGGATTGGTTTTTATATTACGCTAAAATGATGAAAATTCTCAAGTCGGTCGAGTGTCATAGGCATACAAAATGAAGCATGTTAGATTCACTTACAGTGGTATTTCTTTGAAGCCCGGTATAAAGGGTTTAAATCAAAAACAGTGATTTTTAGATATTTGTTAGTACTGATAAAAAAAACACTTTTGATTGGTATAAATGGCTTAGGTCTATCAATTTTGTATACAAAATTACATTTCTTTGTACAAAAGACTCAAGTCGAAAAATTTGTGTAAAATTTACACCAAGCTTACTTTCGTGTAAAATTTACACCAAGCAATCAAAAACGCCTAACTTGATAATGGTTACGATAAATAACATAATTGCACTTAATATTTCACTAGTCGATGGCATGATTTATATTTCAATTAAATCTAATAAAGATGAGCCGAAAATGCAATAATGTGCGATAAAACAAGTGCGTAATTATTTAAACGGTATGTACCTCGATAAATTCCTGAAAAACTAAGGATTCTGACAAAGAGTATATACAAATTTTATACAGAAATACCTCAGGACATTATACAAAAGAATTACTTAAATCCTCCCCAATTTACTCGCGGTTCGGAATGGCAGACCTTTATTGTCTTCTTTAAAAAGACGTGAAGATTTTTATCGTCTTCAAAACACGAACACCTTTTTTTTATTGCTGCCAATTTATCTCAATTTATCGAGGAACATCTCTTTATCAATCTCTATTTAAAGTGCACAAAAATAAAGAAATAAAAAACACAGGAAGAAAAGAGAGTGATAGCTGTTTTCAGACAAACCCTCTTCCTCTAGCTATTGAATGACATGCTGTTTACCGAGAAAAATTATTATAGCACTGGCTGAAAACCAGTGCTTCGCTACGGAAGGCATTAGTACCATGAATTATGTTACTTGGTTAATTCAATTTATATCAACTTTAGCAGTAAATGGTTGTAATTCCTCAGAGGAGTTCACCTTGTAATTCAACGACAGTGATCCGACATTGAATACGGATTATAGATTTTTTTTTAAATTTTGGCTATTTAAGTCCTTTATAATCCCCTTAATGGATGATTTTTTAAAAATCTTTTTTTAGTGAAATTATAGAACCTTATAGCAGTGGTTCCCAACCTTTTTATACTTGAGTACCCCCTGAGAACTTTTTGGCGTACCACTGGTTATGTCGGACGATGGTCGAATGGCTAGGTCGCTGGCTTTCGGTACCAGAGTATATGGGTTCGACTCCCACTCTTGGCGTGGATGTCTGTAGCCGTTTTGAATCGGGGTAAGCAGTAGGTCCCGGTCTAATTAACCCTCGTGTAGCAAAAAAATTGACCAGAGCGCTCCAAACCAGAACAAACCACTGGTCATGTTCTAACATTTTGAGGGGGGGGGGGGGGTAAAATAAATTCTATACACATATGAATAATTTTGCAAAATGTATTTAAGTATAAATAAAACAAATTGCAGAAAATGAATCCATACAACTAGAAAAAGCGGTTTGTAAGTAATTGTTATTAACAAATGGCAAATATAATTCCCCAACTCTAAAATGTCTTTACCAGGAGGCTTAATGAGAAACTTGCTTATGCTTATTTCTTATTAGAGCTTCGATGTCAGGTTCAATAGTGCTTATTTTTAACCAGCTCATTGTACTTATTATTATTGAACCCTTCTGCGTACCACCTCAAATGCTCTCGAGTACCACCAGTTGGGAACCAGTACCTCAGAGGAACCCCAATGCAAAATTTCAGCTTCCTAGGACTTAAGGTTCCAGAGATACGGTTCCAATGATCAGTCAGTCAGTGACTGAGTGATATTCGGCTCTTAAAAAGGGCAAAACGTGATATGAACAGTAAACTGCGGCATAGTATAGGCGAATGTTTGACGATAAGTGCCTCCACTTTAAAAAAAAAATCGAATTTTTCAAAAAAACAAAACAATAAAATTTTTTGGTTCAAAAATGGCCCGACCATCTCAGGCCAATTTTGATGAAACTGGGTATGTTTACGCTTCCTGGGTCGTCATTTTATTTAACAGTAGTCCGTTTGAGCGCCGACATTAAATACGGGTTACAGAACCTGTTTTTTTTTTATTATTTGGGAACTTTAAGCCCCTTTTAACTCCCAGGTTAGTTTTTTTAAAAAGGATTTCTTAGTGAATACCTGTTGCCTAGGAGGAACCATCATGCAAAATTTCAGTTTTCTAGGCCTTGCGGTTCCAGAGAACTGTAATCACTCAGTTAGTGGTATTTGGCTTTTATAAAAATAGATTTTAATTATCATTTCATAGAAACACAAAAACATTTGAGAATGTTGTTTCCTTATTCTGTGAAAATGCACAACTTTTCGCTTTTTGTCCTTTAGAGCATAAATAGTGAGAAGCCTCAGATGGCGAGATTTTTCTCTTTTAATTGGCTGATACAAAAAACTATTTTGGCAGCGATTAGAGATCAACCGAAAAACATTTATTTACTTAAGTTGCTTTTTTAGCTAACGTAACGGTCTAATAAACAGCATTATAATAACCTCTCTTAGTTCAAGGATTTGAAGAACTAAATTTGTGCTAGATATTCCAGAAAATATAAAGCTGTTTAATCTTCCAATTTCGGGTGGGTTGTTTTTTTATGCTTTTCGGGACAGCGACTGTCTTGTCTCTACAATGATCGATCTTGATTTGTATCAATTTGTCAGTGCAGTTCCGGAATCCAAACTTCTCAATCCATCCCAAGAACAATTTTTGTGGAGCAATGCACCTTCGGTGTACGACTTTGTCTGGGAAATGTGCTTGTTTGCTTGCTTATCCAAAGGATGTGCAAAGATAGAGTAAGGTATTACATTATCATTTTTGTTTCTGACCAGCTTTATTTAAATTCGTCTTCCAGTTGCTGTTTTGCAGCCCAAAATATTTGTAGAAATCTCGCACAAGCCTTACCCACACAAGGCAACTTAATAAAGGATCACGTGTATGTTAATAAGAGAATATGATACAACCAAAGACTTAAACTAGTTAGTTATAAGAGTGAAGGAAGCTGTGAGACGTGAGAGAGTTCACCCGCATTAGCACAGGACAGATTCGACTCGAAGAAGCTGATATAAGCCAAAAGGAATCACCGTGCAGTTCAATGAATTTAGAGTAGAAATGAGTTAATTTATAGCTATGTCCAAAGATGTAACTATAGGGAGATAGAGACTAATAGTGAGTATTAAATAACGAATAATTTAATATTTAAAAGAAAGATTTTTTGTTGAGTAACACTCATCAAATGATGTGATGATAAATATCATTGTCGATTAATTTATAGTTCAATAATTCACCACAGAACCCAGTAACTTAGTTCGGGTAGAAAATTTATATTTCCTTACAATAAACATATTTCACTTAATTAATGTGAAGTAAGTGTATTTTTGTTGTCCATGGTAATTCCGCTAGAGAGCTCTAAATGATAAGACATGCAAAAAAAAATGTGTAAAAAAATTCCCATAAAATACAGGGTGGTCCAAAATTATTGAGCGCATTTCATGTTTGAAAAAAAAGAACAAAATGAGGTAGTACATCATTATTGTTTTCATGGAAAGACAATTTAAAACAGTTTTACACAACAAAATTTTTAACTTTAAATAACTTCCATATAAGCCGGTAGATGACGCTTTGACTTTTTCTTTTTGGGGTATTCATGAAGCTAAAGAGCTCTTTAGCTTCTAATGCCCGAGTGTACGCAACTACAGTTCCGATATCGATGACCTAAACCTACGAATCACTGAGTCACTGGAGGAATACCTGATGAAATACTGCAAAACACTTGACGTGACATTGAATGTCGGCTGGATATTTTGCTTGCCACAAATGGAGCTCATGTGGAAGTTATTTAATGTTTAAAATTTTGTTGTGTAAAACTGTTTTAAATTGTTTTTCCAAGAAAACAATAAACATATACGTACCTCATTTTGTTCTTTTTTTTCCAAACATGAAATGATGCTCAATAATTTTGGACCACCCTGTATTTCTTTAAACTCGTTTGAACAATTCTATCTATACAGCTACATGACAATTTTTTTGGCAACACTTTTTGAATTACTTTCTAATGACCTTGGGATTAAAAGAATTAGTGTTGTCCTTGGAGTAAATGTCAGGATTCCACACAATAAATAGATTCTACCAGTATGTAATTTATCTTAAATACAAACATAAACAAGTCCTAAAAACTCTTTAAAAAAAATATTCTAATCTTCTCTTTGTTTGTTCAGTTTATTAATATAAGACACCATAAGTATAAGAACGAGATTTATTTATTTATTAAGTGCTAAAATTGCACAAATAACTATACACTCATTTATTATGCATAATAAATCATAAAATTCGGCCTGTTTAGCCCCCGTGGGGCAAAATACAACCGTGAAGTCTCAATCAACGAAATTCAAAATATCGTAAGATACCAAAACGTCCCTCTTTTTGAAAATCAGATAAAACAACTATTAATCATCGTTTAAAATTACAAACTTTTTCACAAAATAAAAATACGATGTAAAAGAAAAATGCAATGGAAGAGAAAGACTATCAATTTCATCAAATTCATTAAGAATTATACATCAAATTGTAAATCATACTTCAAAGTATGATTGACGCAAAAGTTAAAAGAAGTCCGAGTGTTACAAGAATGACTTTTACGAATATCATGTAACATTTAACAAAGGCAAAAGAATGGATCGATGAAAAATGCAGTGCATTTAATAATATTATACATAATGAACTTGCATTGTTGATCTGTCAAAACGGAAAATTAAATAAATCGAATTTTACACAATAATAGCTCAGCCGTGAAGAAAAATTTCAGTTTTGCTCTCCAAGAGCAGTTGCAGGTCAGTCTTGGAACAATTTTTTGATAGAACAATGATTAAATGTGGAATAACCACTTCAGAACCGCGTTAACACATCACCACTTTAATATAAACGGACACGCACGTATGCATCTTTCAGGTTAACAGCATGCTTATTATGCTAATTGAAATGCTAAGTTATTCGAAAGTAGCAAAGAGAGAGAGAGAGAGAGTGTAATAAAAATAAGTCCAATGAATGTATCATTCTAGTGAAGTTTCAAACAACTTGTGTCATGTTTGATGGAGATTACAGACATTTTCTTCACGAGTAATATGAAGGAAAAAAATTCGTATTTTCAATGAAATAACCACATAACTAAGTAACTTGAAAGAAAAATACACCGTAAATATGAACATTAATGCAAGGAATGTTTTCAAAATAAAAAGAAGTGGAGTGACAATTCTTCGAAAATGATTGCCCGGCGTTTTCATCCTTTAATTTTTTATCTTTTTTAACACACCCTAAAAGAGCACAAAGTATTTCGATGCGGGTCAACCTACTTTAACTTTATATTTGATATTAAGAATTGGAACAAAATAAAATATTTAGGATCTTTTTTTTTTTTTCGGCTTTAACACGCCTTCTAATCGGGAATAAACTGTATTATGTTTCCATTTACACTGCACCTTTTTAGGTCAAATCTTTTTTTTTCCGAATACTTGCCTGAAATGTAACAGTTAATAGAATGATTTGCTTAATATTTTTTAAAAAGTCAATACTAAATAAGTTAAAGCAACGATAATGCTTATTTTTATCTTACGCGGATCAAATCTTCATTCCACGGTACTACTTGATAATAAAAATTGAGAGATAAACTGTTGATAGCTTCTATTAAGTAAAATATCAATTTTTTTTTTGTTCTCATATAAGCATTCTAACTCTCGAGATAATTGAAGCAGGCATATGAAAATCTTTACGTAGTATCTTGCTCATGAAAGAGAAAATCCCGACTGCGCTTGGCAACTGTTCTCCAGATTGTTCGTTTATTATTTACTAGCTGAATACTCGTGCTTCACTATGGAGTACATTCAAATTAAATACAACGGTCAATGCATGCAATTAATGCCCCCAAAAAAATATTTATAATAAATACAATGATCAATGTATACAATTAATGCCAAAAAAACAAAAAAAAATATTTATAAAAAAAAATCGTAACGGATATTTTTATAGACAAAATAATGTAGAAAAAAATATTCAAATTAAATGCAACGGTCAATGTATGCAATTAATTTGTATGTTTAATATCCATAAAATATACTAATTTCAATTAAATTCTTAAAAAACTTCCATCTCAATTAGTCTAGTGGTTATATTTTATCTTTTACTGTATTTTAATATATTTTTTTTCTCAATTTATTTTGTTGTTATGCACGTGATGCAAAACTAATTTAAAGTATCACAAAAAGAAAAGAAATCTCGTAATCAGCATTTAATAAATTAAATTCTAAAAATTAATCTTTAAAAATTCACCAAAAATCAGAAAATGGAGGTAAAGATTCGAAAAAGATTTCATTTTAAAGTAATTTTTATGATCTTTGTCGTGATATAAATTTTATAAACCTCAAATTATTATTTTAAATGAAAACTTGAAAAAAGTTTAAAAAAACAGATTAAAAATTTAATTTTAAAAAATCTAAAAAAGAATTTTTCAAAAATCCTTCTTAGTGCCGCCCTACACTATAAAAAGACTAGCCATGCAAAATTTTAGCCCTTTAGGTCTAGCGGTTTGGTCTGTGCGTTATATGTCAGTCAGTCACGGAAATGTTTTATATATATATATATATATATATATATATATATATATATATATATATATATATATATATATATTACATAAGGAAATATTAATATATGATTTAAATGAATTTAACAGCAAACAATTATTAAATTTCAGCAATTTTATTGTGTCATAAAGTTTATGTGTAGAAAGGAGAAATCTAGCTGGAAAAGAAACTCACAATATTGAGTAACTCACAGGAAATTTCCGAACTCCATGTATAACCGATAGGATTTCATACAAATCTTTTATTAGTAAACTATCTGAATACCCGTGCTTCGCTACGGAGTACATTCAAATTAAATACAATGGTCAATGTATGCAATTAATACCAATATACAGGACAATAGACAGGATATTTTTATAGACAGATTTTTATAGACAGAATAATGTAGAAGAAAATATTCAAATTAAATACAATAGCCAATGTATGCAATTAATTTGTATGTTTAATATTCATAAAACATACTATTTTGAATAAAATTCTTAAAAACTTCCATCTCATTTAGTCTAGTAGTTAAATTTTATCTTTTACCGTATAACCCTCAGATTATTATTTTAAAAAATGCAAACTTTAAAAAATGTTACAAAAACAGCTTAAAAATTTAATTAAAAAAATCTAAGAAGAATTTTTCAAAAATCTTTCTTCATGCACCCCTACACTATAAGAAGAATCGCCATGCAAACTTTCAGCCCTTTAGGTCCAGCGGTTTTGTGTGTGCGTTATCTGTCAGTCAGTCAGTCAGTTGCGGAACTATTTTATATAGACAGACAATATTAGAGAGCTTTTAAAATCAAGTAAGAGAAGAAATAATTAATGTTTTTATGTGCTTTATCTGAAATCTGCTTATTTTAAACACTACTCGTCAATTCACGTGGTATCAAACATTGAAAATGCTAATAATATAGAATAGGATTATTTTTCTAAGTAAATCAGTTAATTTACATCTAAACTTACGCATTGAAATTTCATATACGATATCGCTAAATGCACAAGGTAAGAGGTTTTTTGATCTTGTGTGTTAATTGTACTGTTAGTATGTTCAAAAACAGAAAAAGTAAACTGTTCAGTAAAGTCCTTATCTTGAAGTAAATTCATATATTTCTATGAAAAATGCGACACTCAAAACCTGATATTTTAATTGGAGTCAGTGAAAACCCACTGTTGCTCTAATTCATGCCTCTTTTTTTTTTTCCTAATGAAAAACGATCTGCAGTCGAGGTAATAACTGAACCTACAATTTCAAGCATTCCGGGCCAACTACTTAACTACCGTGCCGTATCGTTTATCAAACTAATATCTTCTTCGCAGTGTAATAGGAGCATTTGACAACCTTTTTCCAGTCACGAGTCCTTATCTTGGTGCAGCCCGTTTTCTGACAGTCAAGCAACTTGCGATACCCCCCGTCCAACCCCCCCCCCCTACACACTTTTACATAAAAAGAGCATTTTTAACAATGTAAAGGAAATGCATTAAAAAACATTTTTGAGTACACTCTAAAATTGATATTTAACTAAACCCCTCCCACAGCACCAGAATTGAAATAAATAAAATTTTCAAAATTTATGGGGTGAATTTTACTGAAAAATTATTGCGACACAACATAATTGCAGAAGTACATAGTCGTACGATATGGTTTGCAATCCCCATAGGTATTCACGATCTACATGTTGGGAACTCGAACTCGTATTTCATAATGTAATTTTTTGGCTGTCCTGGATATCTTACATTATACTTCAAAATTAGCTTTTTAGTATACTTCGTGAAAAGGAATAAAAAAGGAACGACACGTAAATATTTTACGACTGTGTAATTTTGGGCTACATATGAAAACTATTTTCAATTTGATTAATACCTGTTATATACACTGAAGTGCCACTGAATTAGGGATAGCAAAGCCTATGCAAATTGTATAGCGTTGCGCATCATGTATGCGCAAGTGAGGGCGCTGTGGTAACTGCATATATAACGCGTACTGTGGTTGTTCTGAATTAGTTGTTGGAATTGCCAGTATGGGTAAACTGCCTGATTTAGACGCCTTCGATCGCGGACAAATCGTAGGTGCGCGACGCATGGGCCATTCAATTACCGAAATCGTCAGACAGCTAGGATTTTCAAGGTCGACAGTGTCAAAAGTATACCAAGAATACATGGCTGGTGGAAAAAAAACTAGCGATCGGGCAAACTGCAAAGGACAATTAGCCTTGACAGTGCGTGGTGAGAGACGTCTCAGGCTTATTGTACGTAGCCAGCGAAGCTAAACATTAGCTCAAATTACCACCCAGTTTAATGACGGTGCCAGTCGTACAATTAGTAAACGGACTGTGCAACGCTCGCTTCACCGTATGGGTTTCGGGAGCCGTCGACCTACGAGAGTACCATTGCTCTATACTCGCCATCGGGCTGCACGTCTTGCCTGGGCAAGAGAGCACAGAGACTGGAGTGTAGAGGACTGGAAACGAGTAGCATGTAGTGATGAGTCTCGATTCCGACTTTTTAACGCCGACGGGAGGCTGAGAATATGGCGTCAGGCTCATGAAGCCATGGATCCTGCATGCCTGGCTGGAACTGTATAAGGGCATGGTGGCTCAATCATGGTCTGGGGTGATTTTTCGTGGCACAGTTTGGGATCTTTGGTGCGTGTACCAACCTCCCTCAATGCAATTCGGTACGTAGAGTTGCTGGGTGATCACCTCCATCCGTTTATGCTGTTCTGTTATCCGCACGCTAATGGAGTTTTCCAGCAAGACAACTGTACCTCTCACAAGTCCCGGTTGGCTACTGGCTGGTTGGATGAGCATTCCTCTGACTTCTCTGTCATGAATTGGCCACCTAGAAGCCCAGACTTAAATCCTATTGAGCATCTTTGGGATGTTTTGGAACAAGGCGTGAAAGGCCATCACACAGCACCAAAGAACCTTACTGAATTATGGACAGCTTTAGCCAATATTTGGCAAGCCATTCCCGTGGAACGTTTCCAGAAACTTGTTGAATCTATGGCTCGTTGTGTGGCAGTCGTTATCAAGGCCAGAGGAGGCCCAACTCGTTACTAGGTAGGTATCCCTAATTCAGTGGCACTTCAGTGTAGTATTTTGTTTAATCTCGACTTGTTCATGCAGGGTTAAAGCATTATTTTTCAATAAAAAGTATTTTGTGATTTTATGAATTTATTTCATAAGAATACATTTATGAATAAGTATATATATATATATATATATATATATATATATCGACATGAATATATTTATGGATTAATGCGAAGTTTGATACAATAACTCATAGAAAATTATTAATTAAAGTAAAATAAAAGTTACAAATAAAAAAATAATTTTACTTTTAAATTATTAAAACCTTTTACTAATTATCAATTCTTGGAATTTCTCTATTTTTTAACGTAATTTTTCAAGAAAATTTTATTCGAAAATTGTTCTTGAAATGTATAAATTTTCTTCAAGAATTCATTTACCTACATTCGAGTATTTTTTATGAATTCTAATAGAACTTCATTGAATCACTCATTTTTTCTCTCTCAATCAATGCAATAGTGAGAAATTAATATTAATACTACTATTCAATGCGACAGATGTCTCACAAATTATCTCTTTCCATTTACGTGGGTCCGTTTAGCTCCGCTATAGATGATCACAGCTCGCGAAAAAACAAACCAATCCATAATGCGTGATGAAACACACATAATGCATGATGTGGCGTCAGGCCACAGTTACAAACCAATTATAAGTCCTATTAACTGTCTCATCGCCTGTAAACTTTTCGCAAAGCCTCATGACATACTGAGTAAGTAAAGATGCAACAAACAGGAGACAAATTGTGTAAATTTAGAACGCTTTCCTAATGTGCAGGCAGCGTGTAAAAAGATGCTCAAGAGTGGGGACGAGATATTGCGCAGATAAAGCAAGCGAGATGATTAGCCGAAGAGGGTGAGCCATCAGCTCCAGGGAAATAGGGAGATTTTTTAGTAGTAGTTTAGTATTGACTAGCCGGGCTTCGCCCGGCTAGTCAAAGCCCGGCTAGTCGAAGCCCGGCTAGTCAAAGCCCGGCTAGGCGAAGCCCGGCTAGGCGAAGCCCGGCTAGGCTCGGGCTTTGCCTAGCTACGCTCAAGCCATCCGTGTAACATATTTATGTACTTCGGGCCCCACAAAAGAAAAAAAAGCCTACAAATGTATTAAATTCAAGTGAACAAATTCGTTTCAATTTTCATTCCCGTCGCTGCCGATAGATGGAAGCACCACTGCACCAAATGATTTGGTTTCTCAGCAGTGAGTGATTTTAGAATGAAAATATCTCTAAAACTATTGAATTAACAGAATAAGTGTACGCAGAAAAAATTATCAGTTTTCGAAGCTCTTTCCAAATATGTAACATTTATGTACTTTCATGAGAAAAAATACACCGATTTTCCTGTATATTTGTCGGCCATTTTTTTTCTAGGAGTGGCCCGCCCGGATGAGTTACGGTCACGTGATCCGACATCCACTTGTCCCTTTATTAGTATAGATATGGTGACGCGTTTGCCCGGCTTACGGGCCTTATTTCCTAACCCAGCTATGTAAGTATAATCTTGCATAAAAGTTTAGTTGAGACTTTAACAAATCGTTATGAATGTTTTAGTATAAGGCTTTTTTAGTATAAGGCTGTTATTGACTGTTATCATTTCGCCTCTGGCGTAGACAGCATGCTTAGGACGTATTTTTTCCAAACCACTTTAATATTTAACCTTTAAAAGGGTTATGAAACAGTTTTACACACAACTGTGACAAAATTCGGAACTGCATTTTAAAAATAATTTTGCAGGGGTGGTTGTTTACATCCTTGGAAATCGAAACAAATCAATACAGACCAGCTGATCATCTACCTTTAAAATAAAGTGTACTAAACTGGAAGAAAAAAAGTGTCAGCAAAGGAGATTTAGGGGAAGTGAACTTTAAAACATCATCTTTGTAATTTTTTATGCATTCCTTTAAGACTTCAGTGTATTACTTGAAGTAAGCTCAAACATCCATGATCAAATTTGGTGTTAATAGAGTGAAGATATTTCAGCTATTAAAATTTTAATGCTTTAAAACAACATATTAATTTTATGTTTTCCATGACTTTTTTTTATAAAATGCAGGAAATTTTATTCTTTAGATACTTTCCATTAAAAAAAACTAGCATATATTATAAATATCAACTGTATTTATACAAAAAATATATTCATGATATTAGCATTTTTTTCTGCTCATAATACTAACAGCCATTCAACTGCGAGTAACATTTTAAACCAATTACTTCTATGCTACATTGTATATATTTGTAAACATATACTAACATTGTATATATCTGTGCTCGGATGGCAAAATGTTATGTCACTTTTTTTTATTATTTACGTGACAGCAATTCTAAGTATCAAGATGTCATGAAAGATCAGTAATTTGTTTTATATTTGTATTATATTGTATTTACACATGTATCAATAGTTGGCTATTACTTACAGTAGTTACAGTAAATAGAAAATATCGGTGAACGAGAATCCGGAATGTGAAAAACTCAATATTTTAAGAAAAGTGACTTATAACATTTTGCCATCTGAGCAGTTCTTCGCTTTACAACGAATTTATTTATTTTCAATTAAACCATCATATTCCATTCTAAAAATAACAAATATTAAAAAATGATAATAATTATAATGATAAATTGCTTTTACACTTATACATGATTAATCATATTCACCAATTTTATGAGAAATCGGCATTTTTTAATCACCTCGTTTAAAAGATTACACGTACAAAACTTTGATTTTGTGACACGAAATGAAATTATTTAAACGATTTCACCAATGGGCAGGATGAACCTCAGAAAGTATTTATCATAATGCCTTAATAGTAAATGTAACAAAACAACAGATTTGTGTGGTCCTTTAAACCTTTTAACACTAAACTTAAATTAAAGGTGTGTTTGTTGTGTCAAAGGCATTTCATAAATTTGTCGACTCTCTTATAACAGCCTAATAAAATAATTGTTCCGATCAATGACACGTAAGTAAGAATTAATTCTTCATTTATTCCAGAAGCTATAAATCGTTAGTTTAATAAATTTTCGTTTAAAATCCCTCAGTCACAATTACCACACAATATATTCAAGAGTTACTATAAAAATATCTAACAGCATTTTTGAATGCAAGAAAATAGTTTGTCCGGATAGACGATGAAGTTAATGGTCTTGGAAGATAAAAATGTGATGTGTCAACAGCGCTTTTTACCCTGTTAAAGGTTAATAATCTGTTGTCCGCGCGCCGTGGCAGCTTTAGCGATATACTCAGACCCTGATAACAAAAACGTGTATCGGGAAAATCTCTTATTTAAAGCGTTCAGAGGATTAAATACACAAAGAATTAAAAAACAATGGCAAAGCACGAAAAAACTTTTACGATTGCATATTCTAATTCTACACATTTCGGGAACAAAATGGGTTCTAAAAGAATTTCCTACATTATAAGCAGAAAATTGTATCGAGCGGGCGCTGCGACGCCAGTAGAGAGGGAGAAGTTTTCGCTTCTCAGTTCGCTCCTCGCCCTCGCAAAAAGGGGTCATCTAACCGTTCGAATCCCTATCTGGGGAAGCATTTCTAAATATTGATATACATTTGTTATGTTACAATAAAATCAAAAAGTCCAATCATCGCTGTCGTCCATTTGTCGTAGTAAGTCAAATCCGATATTATAAAAGGAAAGATATCTCACAAACGTCTATTAAACAGGAGTTTTTTTCTAGGAAAAAAAACGACAACGTGATTTTTTTAACGTAATTGCCATTGTTGGGTAATATGCTCAAGATTTTACATTAATTCCTAAAGTTTAATTCAAAGTTTGCCGTTTAATTCAAATTAAAATATTTATTAAAATCTGTATTCGAACAGCGCTAATTCAGCTTATCGTTTACAGCGCTTAATTTATATTACAATATGCTCAAGATTTTACATCAATGTCTAACATTTAATTCAAAGTTTGCCGTTTAACTTAAATTAAAATGTTTATTAAAATCTGTATTCGAACAGCGCTAATATCGCTTATCGTTTACAGCGCTTTTATCGGTTTTTTTTTATTTTCTAATGCTGCTCAGCAAGCTTCTAATAAAAAAATAATTAACATTCGATCTTTTGAAACATTTCTTCTATATTCGATAAAAACAGACCATACGTGATAGCTGTAGACGCTGATGCAGTTTGCGTCTTTTTCTCAACTTCGAACTCCTTAACTTCGGAACGTATTAAGCTCGTCAGCGGGAAACCCTCTGAACAATAAGGGCCTGTAAAATTCTATAAATAATGTAACAAGTTTCTATTTTGACATCCTTTATCTAAACAACAAGTAACTGATACTTTACAGACGTGTTTGCATAGCATTTTCTCCCCCTCCCCCTGATTAGCACCACTTAATATTTTAAAGTACTGTCACCCACTTAACCTCGACACTTCAGACAGGAAAAGGCACTACGAATGCTACAATGCATGGTCTGTGATTTCGATAGTCTCGTTAAAAGTGGGATTTTAACGTAGGATTACATTCCTCCATAACGGTCCTCCGGAAAGGAAAATTTCAGACGCTAAAACTGTCCGTCCGTACCTCGGGAGTTGTAATTTTGGCAGCGCGCCAAACCCAGCTTGTATCGCTTGGACAAGCAGTAAACAGTTAAACAGAAAAGTACCAAAATGCGTCAAAATTATGACATACATATATGTATGTATATATATAGATACATATATACATAACACATACATACATATATGCATACAAAAGAAGTAAAAGTGATCCTACTGTAATAACCCGCGGTAGTTTCGTTAGAAGAGACTACCTGAAATTTTTTTTTTGTTACTATAGGCAAGAAATATCCATTTGGGAGACTTATTAAATATATTAATTACATTCACAAAAGGAAAAATAAAGTTTAAAAATATTTACATTGATTATAAGATAAAAAGGGCACAAAAATATACTTATGAATCATCAAAATTTTTGCGGGAAAAAAGACTTTTTCCCTCAATGTGTCATACAAATAACGTGAAAAAAGAAATAATTATAATAATACATGCATTCCTTAACATTTCTCTATTATAAATCAGCTGATTCCGGTAGTAAATTGAAAATAAAATTCCCTTTTCCTTTTTGATTCCTCAAAAAGAAAATCTTTTAAATAAATGCTGAATAAATGAAGTTGCTGGCAATTCGATGAGTGATGGGAATTATAAACACTAAACCTCTGAGATAAATGTACTTTTTCATCGATACTCTCATGAATAAAATAATGGTTTTTAATATATTCCAGTATTTAGTTTAAAGGATCCAGGAAGGAAAAACAGCTGAGAATCTCAAAGAATAAACAATCGTTATGTAACAAGTCGTTGAGATCCGTTTAAGAAAACATCATGCAGAGAGAGCTTGCTTGCAAGAAACTGTATATAACAGAAGAGTGCATAGGAATTTATTCTAAAATTCTAAATTTATTTCTCTTATGTATTTTACATTTTGACGTTTCTTAGAGGAAGCTCAAAGTGCTATAAGGAAGGGCTTATCTGTTCTAGACCCCCCCCCCCCCCCCCCCCCCCTCGTATTCAATTTATGGACATGATCTATAGGAAATTTTTAAATGAAAAAATATTTTTAATGATAAGAAAATAAAACTTTTGAAATTTAGAATTTTTTAAATTCATATTATTCCTTCTCGATTAGGAATACATATGCCTGTATAATTTTATATGAAAGAATGGGGAGAAACAAATGTGGGTATTTGATTATATATATAGATGTTCCATTTTCTTACATTTCAAAAAGTACACTTAATTTAAGGAGTTTTAACACTTCGATCCTATCTTTGTTTGCTATTTTATCTCCAGAACACAAAAAAAATGTTTTTTATCTCGTTATAAACTCATAAACTCTGAGAATCTTGCCGGTGCCTCTCTAAATGCTTCACCTGCAACGCAGAATATATATAATTTGTCAACTTACATGTCCGGCGAGAGGAGAGCATTGCAGCAAACGGTGACGGAGCACAGAAAGAAACTAAAACAAACGAGGGACGGAGCTCGTGTTGATCCCATGCCGGTTTGGGGATGATCGGGAGCCGGGACGTACTCTCTGTTTCTCCTTTCTCACGCGATAGTGACACTGGAACTGGCGAACAACACAGGTGGAGCGTGTGATGAAATCCAAGCCAGACCGCCGGCTGACAGACTGCGCATGCGTCGCGGGCACGAGAATCGGAACGCACTAGTTTTGAATGTAACTTTCTACTTCCCTCTCGACGCTTTGGCTTGTCACGTGTTTCTAGCGTAGAATGTTGCTTTTAAAGCGTGGAATATAAACAATCAATGAACTATTTGTTGTCTCGTATTTATTTTGTCAATGCAGTGGAGGTCTTTGGTGACTGTTCCGTAGCTTTTCCTTTTAGCAGGAAATATAACGTATCCCCCCCCCCCCCAAAAAAAAAAAAAAAAAAAAACTCTTTGCAGCACAAAATACCGTGATCACGAGTAAATGGAAGGCTTCCCAGATTTACAGAATTTCACGAAATTGCAATGAATGAAAGTGAACCTCGTTCACCCAAAACCAAATTATTTTAATCTCAATAAAATGCTTCTAAAAACGTTTTGAGACGCTTCATGCGATATTTTTAATACCCACTGAATACTTGATTACTTAACAACCAAAAATGAACTTGAATAAAAGCAAGTTTCGTGTAAAATTGAAATTTAAGTTTAAATATAAACTCTTTATGCCAAACTGATCGTCATTCAACTTCAGTCTTGGTTCTTTTTTAATATTTTACGGGATATTATTTACTTATAGAAACAGGTTGCATGCGTTTCAACATCGACTTAAATATATTTTTACAATATGATGGATTATAATTTCCCTATCTCCTTACATTCCACTTCGGGACAATTTTGTTTCAGACATACTATGTTTTCGTCTCATAGCATTAGGAAAAAGAACAAATTTTTTTCAGTTTAGTTTTCAGTCTATCAACATTTCAAAAGCTTTCATAATTGAACAGCATGTAAATCACTTTAATAAAATAAAATAAAATAAATTAAGACAGAGGGTGGTCTAGAGACAACCCTGAGAGACAGAAACTGACAAGCATTAACGAGAATCCAATTAAAATGAAACGATATCGGCGAATGTAACGGCAGCTCTAAATAAGCAAGCTTAAAAATTCAATTAAAATAGTAAAGATGTGTCATACATGAAACTTAAACCCATACTCGATTTCTGAACGTTTAATAAGTAGTACGTTTGAAAAAATTGTGCTTGAAGTTCTAAACATGGAATTCTTTTTTCTAACACCGCTGTTTTAATTGAATTGCCTTTTCGATACACGCTGAATTTCTTAGCTACTTTATTATGTTAGTACCATATAAGTGAACCAACATTCTTCCCTGTGAGGATACAGCACAAGAACGTGCATGCCTTAGTCATTATTCGCACCTAAGCCCACACTGTAAAAGCTCGTGTCGCTTAGCAGCACTATACGATGTGAGACAAATCTGGAAACATGCTGAAATACATCACATTTTCAGATATATGATTCATTTTACTATTTGCGTTATCAAATTCATTTTACACCTAAACATCTAAAGGAGTAAGTACATTTTCTGACTGTCTTCTAACAATCAAATATGAGGGCTAATCTGTGATGTTTCTGGATTGAAATATCTTACCATTTATATCTTCTTGAAAATTATTGATTGGTTAGTTGATATTTGGATCGCTAAGCTTAGCTTTTTGCTACACAACAAATGATTTAAAGCATTTTTGGGGACTATATCAAACTTTTAGCTTTATGGATGACTAAGATAAAGAGGGCTCCAAGTAGCCCTTCTGTAGCGTGTCGGCTTTCGGTGGTGAGGGTGCTCGAATCGAATCCCGACAAGCGCTGTTAAATACCTCCGCGTCTAGGCCGGATATGGGCACGTTAAATCCGTAGACAGAAAAGTCCCTCTATGAGGTCAGAGAGGGTGGGAGAGAGTACGATCCCTTCAGATGCGGCTCCTGGGGTTGCTTGGTCAAAATTGAGGTGGTATCTGGCTAAATCGGACTCTGACCCTTTTGGTGCCAATATAAACTGGAGCCGCACACCTTAGCCCGCTAGCCAAGGGGCATTAGAAACAACTAAGATAAATCTTTTGTTTAGGAATGGCAATGTAGAATCCCTTTAAGACTGGCGTATGAGGAATCCGTGCAAACAGGGGAGCCAGTCATGTCTTTGAGAGCATTTACAAAAAGTTACAATATGATATGGGTGGCGTTCAAAACATTTATAAGAACTAGGATACAAGCATTTCGACAGAGGTTGCTTTTATATCTATTCAGTCGGCTTTCGAAAAATAGTTGTTTGCTTCTGGCTAAATAAATTTGTTTATAGCACACACTATGTTGACAATCCAGCTAATGAAACACCTGAAATCTTTGAAAATATTGAAAAAAATTGGAATTATTTTCCATTCTCGTAGATTGCTATTCCTTGCTCATTCACTATCTCCGTTACTTGCGCGGAAGGGTGAGGTGGCCCAGTTGGCAAGAGCAGCGGGCCAGTGATCTGAACGTCCCTGGTTCGATGCTCGTCGCTGCAAATCCACCACCGTGTTCACTAATAGTGGCCGGGGTACGTAAAATAGGTCGTAGATGCAATGTACTCCAAGTTCTCAAATTTACCTCTGGAGGTGCGAGGTCAAGTGTTCCGGTCTCGTCAATTGACTCGGCTCAAAATTACGGGACATGTCATTTAGCCAAGTCGGACTCCGACCCTTGTGGTGCTAATTCAAAACAGGAGCCGCCCCTTTCAGCCCAATAGCCTATTAGGACAAGGTGAACGGAACCTCCAACCAGGGGACATTAGCAACAACAACTTGTGCGGAATATAAACGAAATCTGTTTTGAGACTGCACATCAAATGTTTTTGAATTAGTACAGCGGTTCTCAAGCTTTACATAAAATGCTTACTATCATGACTGATTATTAAAAATTTCAGGAACAAAAACAAAAAGTATATCTATCATACAAATAGAAATTCAAGACTGTTTAAGTACAAACAACTCGCGAAGTTGAGAACTACTGCTGTGAGACTCTCACATAGTCTGGAAACAGACTCAATCCTAACTTTAGAAAATCCAGTACAGATGTGATTTTTTGTTAAAGGACCCTATTACCAGACTAAAGTTAAAGGACCCTATTACAACGGCAGACCGTTAAACAGACAATGGTGCGGCGCCCACTTCCCTAAGTGTAAAAAGGGTCATTCGTTAGGAAAAGACCATCAGCGCACAAAGAGACAATGCAAGGCCTGGGGTGTCGGGCTGACAAAAAGGAAACGCAGGCTTGGAGGTGACCAGGTGACGAAAAGCTGTGAGAGGATTGCATCAGACTCATGAGACAATGGAACCTTTGAGAACTTGACGAGGAAAACGGTATAAAAGAAGGAAAGACTATTAGAAAGGGCTTCTTTTCAGACTGAACTTGGACTTTGTCAAAAACGACGCGAGCGAGCGAGCGGGGCAGAATGGAAAGACAGGGTCTCTATTGAACTGATTTATCAACTCCGCGACCCTTAGTCTATGTAAGATGGTTCTACGGAACGGAACGAATGTATATATTGATCGATGTAAATAGTGCATATTAAACAAGATGTAAATAAGAGCCATTTCTCCATTTATGAATACCTCTACGAGACATTTATTCCTCGGATCACGACGATCAGGTATACAACTGCACTACAGAATATTCTCCCAGTTTTTTGGGACACGCCCAGATACGTACACTAGACTCCAAATTAAATTTGCTCGTGTAGCAAAAAGTTGACCATAGCGCTCCAAACCAAACCAAACTAAATGAACCATAACTGTATAATCCTTACATCACAAAAGAAAAAAAAATAGAAATAAAGTACAGACTGTACGATGGATGTCAGCATAGCTTGTAAATTATGGAATATAACAGACTATTCCTATAGGCGAAAACTGAAAATTAAATCTGAAATAAATGACAATAAGATGGTAATTTAAAACCTCTGAATATTTCATTTTTTTTTAGGTAAAGAGATTTTTGGATTATCCATATTATCTGGTTTTTCATGAGCACCTGTGCATTAATTAGCCTTAATTGAGTTAGTAGATTGGTATGAGGCCCTATAGTAATATTTTGTAACTCGAGGGCTAAACTGATTTGTTGGTATGTTCGTTGTTTTAGACCGCTACGGTCATCTTTTACGACACAAGGGATAAACTAACCAGGTCCTACTGCTTATAGCCGATTTCAAAGGGCTTGAAACATCCACGCTTTCCGCAGGATTACTAAGCGTTCAGTGCATAAAGATTTTTTAGTGCGGTTTCTAAATCATAAATACTAACTCTAAATACTGTTTTCGACTTAAGAATGTCTTTTATCAAGAAAAAATATATCACAGATTTTTTTCTTTTCATTTTCACATAGGCCGTTTATAACTTTATAAACAATTAAATTAAGCTAAGAAAAAAGAACGGATAAAAAGAAGAGTGAAATAGAAAACGCACTTTGTAAATCATTTCACTTCAAGCTGTTATCGGGAAAATATTTGTCAATTTAAATTATTACAACACAAGCATCTCAAAACTCGCGTAATGCGTATTCTGCTTTTGTCCAAGGACATGAAAGAGTGACAGTTTGCTTATTTTTGTTTTAAGCCCAAAACCAAACAGGTGTAATTAAAACTACCAGTCTTGAAAATTAAACTAAGTTTCCGGAAGGAGACCCCTCCCCTCTCTTTTCCATATTCCTGTGACCTTAGACAAGTTTGCAAGAAAGGTAAAACCGGTCATTATCACTGAACGAACGTGCTAAGTCCCGCGTTTGTCTTTTGTGTTTGATTTGAGAGCAGCAAAAAAAAGTATGTTTATGCAGTTGTGCTCGTGTGTAACAAATAACTAAAGCAGATCTTTTCACTTCTCGGGTAATTCGTATCTTTATCAGAATTTAATGCCAGATAGTTTTTTAAAGTTTTTTTATGCAAAAAATTTAAAAGTATAAAATATTCGCAATTTCCCAAATCTACTTCAGAAACAGATTTAAAAATATTTTTCAAATACAATAGAAGCAAAAAAGATTTCCAAGCGGGAAATTTCAGTTTTAACGTAGGATTACGTTCCTCAATAACGGTCCTTTGGAGACAAAAAAATTGTCCTGCGTCGCGAGTTATAATTTTGGCAGCGCGTCAAACTAAGTTGCAGTAAACAATTAAACAGAAAAGTACCAAAATGCGTCAAAATAATAAAAAGAGAGGGGGGGTAGGCAAACGATAAGTAATCCTACTTTAATAACCAAGTAGTTTCGTTAGAGGAGACTATCTGAAATATTTTTTTTCTACTTTACCCATAAATTTCAAAAATAATTAACACGGTTAATAAAACTGTTTTAAAATCAATAATTAACTTACAGTTAATTTTAACTTTAACATTAGAACTGAAAATTCTCGGCAAAATGCAAAAAAATATTTCATCCAGTGTGTTATTTCCGAAATAAAGAGATAAAATACCGGATAAGCAAAAGGAGTGAGTACCGTTGAGTCTATTTAACAAGGTCCCATTTTATAGCTAAAAAAATTCGTTACTAAGAAAACTCATGAAATGGAAATTTCTCTAAGAGTGAGAGTTGCTTGTAAATAGCCTACTACGAATGGTGATATACTAAACAAACGTGTCCTGAATTTTCCCTAGAGGTTTATAGATGGTTAGAATTTTTGCACTTTTGTGCAGCAACTCCCTCCAGGGTATGTATAATGCTGAGATTATTTCGAGGCCCCACCTAGGCTCCCCTATTTCTAGTTATCATGAAGTTAAAAAAAATTCCACTTTTCTTAATATTAGTATCATTACTCATATTAAATAAAATAGTTTTATACTATTTTTCTATAATTTTTTATTACAATTAAATTTACATTAGCTGAAAATATGGCAAAACGAATTTTAACTAAAAAATGGTGTTCACAATTTCCAGTCGAGGGGCATTTTAAGTGCTTTACTTTTCCATCTGAGAGATAATAGTGCCGTTTACATGTGCCAAAAACCCGGGTAAAAGCAGGGTCGTTTCTTACTTTTTCCCTACGATAGGGAAAAATGCAGGGTTGATTTTCGACCCTGCTTCGACCCAGGATAAAACCCGCTAATTACCCATGATGCATTTCGAAGCTGGGAGTAAATAACATTCCGGGTTTGAACTTGTGTGAATCCATGAAAATGTAGCTAAATGATCGATGGAAGGATCTGGAACCCCTTAACGATCGCATAATTTTCAAGAAAACAGTAGAAAAGTGCCTATTTTTTTCCGGAGGATTTCATTTATTTCTTGATCTGACCATCTAGTTTAAAAAAAAAAAAAAACATCTCCAATTGCATTATAAATAGAATGGTACTGCCATCTGGTATGTAAAATAAGAAATAAAATTTCATTTCAATAAAATTTCAGTGACATTTTCATTTAAAGTGTTATGGTAAAATTAATAAATTTAATAAGTATTATCAATAACTAAACGTAACATTAAAATTTATTTATAAATTAATTATTTTAGAATTCACAGATAAAAATTTATTTATATCTATTTATGATTTTTTTGTTGTTGTTATTTTTAAAATTTAAGAATACGAGGTCAAAAGAACAGCAATTGGAAAAAAAAAGGCCTTGACCCAGGACCATGCACTTCGTAACGAGATAAATGCGGAGTTCGGAGTTGGAAAGCTAAAAATAGCAATACAGTGAATTTGGAAAAGTATGACACTGGCTGGGATCGAACCCATAACGTGATTTACAAGGAATGATGGTGTATGAGGATCATTTCCGCCGAATCATGTGACGGCCTTTACTTCCGGTAAGACGGGTAAAAGCAGGGTGAAAATGTGGTCCCATGTAAACGGGCTTCGAAGGTTTTCCCTATTAGCGGGTAAATCCCGGGTATTATTGTTGTCCATGTAAACGCAGCTAATAAGTAAAATATCGTTAAAATGAATTCCAGTTGGCCAAATAAGTATTTTAATCATCCCTAGACTTTGTCCATTCAGAATTTCAAAAAGGAAGGATGATTTAGGTGGGTGGATGATCAACTATTTCATTAAACTGGAAATCAATGAATTTTGCTGAGCCAGAGTACGCTATTTGCATCTTAAAATTTACTCCAGAAAAACCTTTATCTTACTTTCTTTTTACCATGTTTTTATTGACTCTCTTTCTTGTTTGCTTGTTTGTGTGTGTGTTTGTCCAGTACAAATCTTGTAATCGATTTTTAAATAACTTCCCGACTAGCTAGACATTTGAAAATTTTAGAATAGCTCAGAACACGATAACAATGCCTTATTTTAATACTTTTAGCCATCTTTAAGCAGAACTGAATTCATTTTCAGTTAATTTTGTTTGTAGAATGGTTCAGCCATCTATCGGCCGGAACGGGAACGAAAATTTAAACGCAAGTTAACTTCGAATTAATTTTCTTTCAAGTTGATGGGATAATTCATCAAAAAAAATTTTTTAAGTATTTATTAATGAATAGAATTGTCAAGTTTATATGATTCAACAGAAAATTTAAAAACAATGGTATATAAAAAGTTCTTTTTATCTTGTAATTATTTTTTTGAAAAAGTTTTAGCATAGCATCTTTAATCAAGTCTTGGAGTTATTATCACTGTCAGCTGCAAACAAGGTCAAATTATGCCAATAATGAAAAGTAAATAACGTAAGTTTTAAGATGACTTTGGAGTCCATCCAAATCTGGGGCCATAATCAAGCTTTTTGGATCTGGGTAGTAATATTGGGTACAGGCCTAAACGGTCTTTTTCAGCAGCGGAATCGTAACGCTTTTGCTTGCGATAAGAACACTAAAATAAATTTTTAAAAAAGTATTAAAAACCTGTTGTTTGAAGTCAGTTAGGTCTGTAGTTCCAAAACACTGACTGAAGTACCTGAACCTTTGATAACCTGCAAATGAAAGGTTTCAAGAAAGAAAGAAAAGAAAAAAAACAGTATTTGAATTTTTACCAACATGTTGGCACAGTTTAAACGAGTAGTGATGTCATTGTCACTGTTCCTCGCACTGTTCCAGCAGATAAAAACCACCGTTACGAGGAAATTTTGCATATACTTTTCAGAAATATCTTTTTCCACAAATATATAAACCACGCTTAGTTTAAATTTTTATAGTTTTTAAAAATCTTTGTCAGCTGAGCTATTAATGAAACGTTAAAATTTGCACTTTTAATGAGGTGAACTCTTTAGATAACACAAATGTAAATTTTTACAAGTAAAGGCTGCTATTTAAAACAAAACAACTACTTAAAAAATATATGATCCAAATTAAGTCATTTAATGGACATTCTGTACAGACCCCCCCCCCCCCTCACATTCACACGCAGTCGAGAACAGGTAGACACACTACGAAGAACATAGCAGAGCAAAGCAAAATCGCGTTTATTTTTATCGTACCATACGTATCACGCGTAATGTAGCTTTCTCCCCCCCCCCCATTTTCTTAATCGTCCATTTCGGCCTAAAATGTGCTTTTACCTCACAACATAGCCAAAGATATAGTCTTGCACGATACTATCAGCAGCAGCGTACGCAGAAATTTTCAAAAGGGGGGAGGGGGGGTTTACTATGAAAGAGTAGTTTTGAGCAATGAGTGCAAAGCTTAAACCTACCGTAAGTTGGGGCTACTTGGACCCTAGGGGGTTACTTGGACCCAAACGGAAAAAGTGTTTTAAATTACACCTAGGTCTCTTATCAATAAAATATAGATATAATTCACAATCTCTCCAACAGATAGGAGCATTAGCTAGGTCCTGAGGCACTTTATCACGTCCCCGCTGTTCCCACCTTTTTTTAGTTCAGGTTATGTTGCTTTGTGATTAAAAACACGAATTTTTGTGACCGTATAACTTCCACTTTCACTTCTTTATACACTACAGTCCCACATTAGGTAAGGATAAATTTACATTTCAAATACAGTCTTTAAGAATATAACAATAGTTTTAGATGAATAGAGAATCAATTAACCCAGTAAAATTTATAAGTATTAACTAGTGTGCTGATAAACTAAAAATAGGGTTACTTGGACCCAAGCAAGGAAGTGGATCCAATTAACCCCTAGTCACATTTTTGATTAGACATTCTCAAATTTCACTGCAAAAATAATTAATATCATTACTTCATGTCGGGTTCCTTTTATTAAATGGTTAAACCGGTTCATGTGCATTAATTCGCAGATCTGATACAAAACTGCCCCAAAATTACAAGATCTCTCCTGGGAGCAGAGAGTATGCGGATTTTACAGCTGAAAAATTAGAGAATGTTTAAATGCTATGAGGTCAGGAGAAATGTCCCAGAGAGATGCCTCAACCCACTTTAAAATTAGTAGGTTCACTATAAAAAAGAGATTGAAGAATGGTTTATTGAACAAACCTGGACATCCAATCATATTTACTAGTAAAGAAGCGTTGGCCTGTGCCAGTCATTTAGACAAAACTTGTGATTTTGGATTTCCCGTAGACGAACTCGACTTTCGATTTATTGTCAAATCTAAGCTTGCAATGCAGGAAGATCAGTGAAATGTTTCCAAAGCAAACTCCCTCGGCGTGACTGGGTAAAATTAGTTTTGAAGACGCATCCACTGTTAACAATCAGATTTGCAAATAAAAAAGGGTTTGTTTTCTGTTTTATGTAAAATAAACTTTTCATACATTAGCCTCTATTTTATTTCAAGATCCTAGGTGCTATTTGAGCTCACTACCTATTTGAATTGTATATTTCATGTAAAATGTAGGTTGGGTCCAAGTAACCCCAATCAGGGGGTTACTTGAACCCAAATTTCAATAATTTATTAAATATATATATATAATTAAAATTTTGGTTTGAAAATGACCTAAAATCCTGGGGAATCTTCAAATAAGTTGTTCAAATCAGGTTATCAGCACAAATATGTTTTTTAAGGATATCGTTGGGTAATAAAAGAACAAAAATCTTCACTTTTGGGTCCAAGTAACCCCAATCTACGGTAATTAAATAAATATGTAATCAGAACCAATGGGGGGGGGGGGGGTTAACCCCCATCAACACCCTTCTGCGTACGCCACTGACTATCAGTCTATGCTATGGGCATAAATAAGTATCGAAGTTAAAATTCGTCGAAAATTAAAGATATTTTTGGTTCACCTAAATCCTCAGTTGTATAGTTGGGATTACAGTATCTTCTAATATTTACAAGAATGTGATATGCTGAAAGCAGTCACATCTATGAAGGGGTAATCCTAAAACGCGCATATAAACACTCATGTCAAACTCTTCTTGTAAGCTACACAGACACGAAAGACTTTGAGGTTCTTCTTTTCTCACTTATGTAACTATTTTTATTATTACATGTTTCAGTACGTCCATAGGTATTCTCACCAAGGTCTGATTTTTACCTTTTTTCGGAATTGCAGATGTCGGTGTACCAAATTCTTCTGCCCTAAAATTTACGGTAAAGAATATTCCAATAAATACCCCGCAAAACGGACTAATACCCATTCGGCATGATACTGGTAATCGATGACAATGTATTAATAAACTCCCCATACTGGGAATGTATTTGAATATTGCATACTAAACTTTGGGAAACTCGTGGACAAATGAAGATAAAAATCGATCTAACAACCACCGAAAAACTATACTTTTACTATACTCTATTTACCGTAAAATCTTGACTATAATACCCACACGTGTATAATACGCACCCATAACTTTTCAATATTTTATTTAAAAATTGCGCAAATACTTATTAACGTAAATAAAATTTGTAATATAAATAAACGAAAACGTCAAATTTGGTATGAAAAAACTTAAATTTTTAATTAAAAACAATCATATTATCAGTCTTAATCACTTTCACTAGAATACAGATCATCTATTGTTTGTCGTTTATTCAATGTTTAAAACTACATTTTTTGGTACACGAGTATAATACGCACCCCTATTTTTGCTGACTAAAATGTGAAAAGAAGTGCGTATTATACTCAAGATTTTACGGTATCTGTCTGATAATTTTCTTATAAGAGAAGAGACTTTGGTATTGGCAAATAGCTATGTTAAACTTTTAACACTATTATATTTGAAAAAAATCCTTACAACTGCAGTTTATTAATTACTGTCTAAAAACTAACAAATGAAAATTAGGCCCGATAAAAATATTTCTATGATAAAAGAGCAACCAGATGATGGACAACGCACAAGTCTTCGGAGTCGCAACTCATGGGTATTTGTAATCGTTTGGAATTGGCCTAAAACTTTAGATCAAGTACTCAGGTTAAGTACCCTGACAAAAAAGACAACAACAGCTTTCCCAACCAATCAACAAAAAAGTACTAAACTTCCAACGTTTAGGTACTAATTAATCTAGGTCATTCAGTGCTACGTCTGAAGTTGTCGTAAGGTAGATATGTAATTAAGGTCAAAATTATTCATTATCGTTATATATATATCAGTATTACTAAATACTCTCGGCTATAATATAAACTATGTTGCAAGTAAAGAAGAGTTGAACAAGCTGAAAATATTAGCCACAAATTGCTACTTATTTGTTACGAATGTAATTTGATATCGTTCATCCTCAAGAGATCCTGAAGCGGCGCCCATCTGTCAAGATCACATGCTGCGTTTTATGATCGCTGCATGAACAATTAGATGGTTAATTAACTTGCAAACTCCCGATAAGAATTATTTACGGACCGAATTCTACTTAATTTAGCGTGAATCAACCCTGCGATTCCAGGAGTTCTTTAATTAATTTAATGAGACTAAGAAGAACTTGCCATTTTCTTTGACAACATCCTCGCAACGCAGAATTAATTCAGAACAATTAACGTAAAATTAGCTTCTTATTCACTGTGACGATAGACTCTCTGCGGACAAACACACATTTTTTTTTTCTCTCTTTACATAGAAAAGAAAATTACTGTTGCATCACAACTCAGATCTATTTGGATCTTAAAACAATGTTCTAAAGTTAGGCTGAATTTAAATAAAGGGTTTGAATTTCAGTTATAAAATATCTGAATAAAAGACGAAAGAGAAACAGGTATGGTTCTTTTGTTACTTTGAAGGAAAACATTTTAATAATAGTTTTGTTGAAGGTGAAATGGTGAATCGCGTTTTCAGATCTGCTGACCTCAATCTTGTTCATTCATTTTACGATATGAATTCCTGCCGCAATGATCATGTTTCGTTTTACTTTTTAAATAAGAGTAAAGCTTTAACAAATGCCCATTATCTTTTTCTGAATATATATCGTAAATTCTTATTGAAACGGAATACGAAAACACCTCCATACAAAATAGACTGTGACAATTAAAGTTTTAAAAGCCGTATTCTTGTCAATATTTTGTGATAACATACTTCCGGAGAGCACGTAAAATCGTGTTCCTTTTGTGATGAATAGAAAATTTGCAACGCTTTTAACTCAGACGATTATTTTAATAGCTTACATGCTTCGTTATTTTTCAAGTAGACTTGATAAAAGGCAATATTTTTGAGATAAGTAATTTACATGGTTGTAGAGGATTTAAGTACATTTTATATAAACAAAATTTTAGCATGAACAGTATCCCATGAACAGCTAATAACATATTTACATGAAATATTCATATAAAGCAATCTTTTGTATTATACCTGGAACTAATCTACAAAAAGAGACCCCAAGACACAAGGTAAATTCTGATGAAACTGAAGAATAATAATGAAACTTGGTTGTATAAAATTTTCTACAGGCTGTGAGAATAAAGAATTAAATGAAACTTAAAAATGAACGCAAGAGCTTCAGGAGCTTCAGGAAGAGTAGTGTTAACTACAGTACATGGGCCGGGCCCTCCACTGTAGGATGATATAGCAATGCATAAAACTTCAGTGATCAATAAAAACGAAAGTAGGAAGGAAAATAGAAAGTGGGGAAAACAAATAGCTTCGATAGAACAAGTAAACCTAAAACAAGTGTGAAAAAAAAGAGACTAAACGAACAAAGAACAGGACAAACAATTAAAAGTTACGAGCAAGAATGGCACGGGGCCGTTTCTTGTTAGCTGGGTCAGCAGGGTCGTAATCGGCAAGATTTTTAATAAGATCATTTGGTAAATCTTTATGGAAATTAATAGCAAGATTTTTGAGATAATTTTGAATAGTGGGGAGATTTATCTCCCTTTAAATGTTAACATTACGAAAATAACATGGGGGTTAGTGATTTGCCGAATAGTCATGTTTTGAGCAACAGCCAGAATTTTAATGTTGCAATCCGCTGCATACGACCAAACTGGTCCAGCATATGTAAGTAAGGTCTTAAGAAAGATTTATAAATGAACATTTTGTTACTAAAGTTCAATTTACTATTTCGGGCAATTAAGGGATAAAGTTGTCTTTTAGCATTCCAAAATTTATTACGATTATTAATGATATGTTGTTTCCAGGTGATTTTTTTTATCAAGGGTTAACCCTAGGTATTTAACAGTGTTTGACCAGGGGATAATGGTGGAACCAATTTTAATATTGCAATTAGCATAGGTTCTGTCGAGCTTATGGGTGAACATAGTGGCAATGCACTTATCCGAGTTAATTTTTATTTTCCATTTAACGAGCCAGGAATTAATAAGGGCAACGTGGTCATTAATAGCTTTAACTGCATATTTATGATTATGATTAGAGGCAAAAATAGCTGTGTCGTCTGCAAAATAGCAATTTCGGTTTTTATGTACTGTGGAATGTCGTTAATGTAGATATTAAACAAGGTTGGACCAATAAGAGAACCTTGAGAAGCCCCAGAAAAAATGGGATAGGGGTCGGATAAAGTATTATTGATTTTAACTTGAAAGGTACGATTACTTAAATAGGAGGAGATAATTTTAATAAGCTGGGGGGGGGAAGTTGTAGTTGATAAGCTTATGGATAAGACCATCAATCCATATTCGGTCGAAAGCGCGTGCTACATCCAGAAAAAGGGTATCGGAGGACATTTTATTAATTTTAGCTTGGGTTAGGATCTCAGTGATACGGTAGGTCTGATGTAGAGCAGAAAGAGATTTTCGAAAACCGAATTGATAGGGAATAATGATGTTATTAGCTTCCAGATGTTTATTAATTTCGAGGGCAAGAAATTTTTCAGTTATGAATGCAAGAAGATATATGAAAAACATTTATCTTATTATATGCACAATTTTAGGATGCTATATAAATTACGATTATACTATGAGTTAAGCAAATATTTTGTAGGTGTCGAGCATACAACTTACAAACTTATCCAGCCTCGGTAATGCAATAAAAAAAGAGAATTCACTTCAGAAAAAACTAGCAAATCATAAAGAATATATATTTCTAATTTCCTCACCATATAAAAGTATAAGATAAAGGTGCCATTTTTTTTTCACTTGACAACCCTAATTTTTATCAATCGCAGAGGATGTATAAAAAATAACTATAATCTAAAAAGTAGCCGGTATAATTTATGCAATATTTAGTACGTAAAAACTAATGTAAATTGCATATTTATAAAACATATTAAATTAGTAGGGGAGCCAGTGGCGTAGCTAAGGGGGTGCGGTGGGTGCGGTGCGCACCGGGCGGCACATATTTTGGGGCGGCATATTTTTATTTAGTATTAGTTGCAAAAAACCACTTGTTCAGTTCATAAGTTTACTATTCGATTTCTACGAATTATGAATTACTGTATGATTTCGAATATTTTTCGCTATCAATGTCGCTAGTTGCGATAGGAGCTTCTCCAAATTGAAGTTGATTAAAAATTATCTTCGTTCCACAATGAGAGATTTAAGACTACAAAATCTTACACTATTGTCTATAGAACAAGAAATTACAAATAATATAATTTTTGAGAGCATTATACACGATTTTTCTACTATGAAAGTTAGAAGAGTAAATATATAAATATGTTTTGTTTACATACACATATGTGTACAATTTGTATGTTTATCCAAAAGAAATGAAATTATTTATTTTTATTTATAAATATAAAAATATAAAATAAAACATATTTTATGGAATTTTTTTTATAAATTAGGTATATGTTTTGTCTCATAGGTGGGGAAACTGCGACCTCCGTAAGTTTCTTGTGGTCTTTATAAAAGTTGCATTTATAGGTATATCAGCTTAAGCGGCCTCCGTTATTACTGCCTAATTTAAATATGGCAACCAATGGTAAAAAAGTTCCCCACCTATAGTTTGTCTCAATTACAATTATTTATTTATGTTTATTAATTTATAAAAACCACCAATTGATTGACTTAGAAAAAGCGGCAAATTGGAGACCGCACCGGGCAGCAAAAGTTCTAGCTACGCCACTGAGGGGAGCATATGTAGTCCCGTGGCGAAGTTAGTGAAGATGGGTGGATATTTTTTTCATCAGAAATTACCTGTAGATGAATAATTTCTATGGTTTCACTCCTTGGTGTGTGGCATATAGAAGTAATAATGTCATCAAAATGGCCGCGATTCAGAAAATTCACTTTATTTCTGTTATTTATTGGCCGACTTTTTTTTAATAGTTCATATTAAAGACAAATACAATGGCTAGATTACAGGATAACAGACTATCTACTTTAAATTAACGGTATTTGAGATACTTTCATATTTCACAGAATATATTAGGAAATTCATCATATTTCTAGGGTGGAATAACCAAACAATTTTTAGCACTTGTGTAAATTTAAAATTCGATACAAATAATTTAATTTCGGTATAAAAATAAACAATATGTTAAAATATAATCCACATTACTCATTAAAATTTAGTAAAAAACTCACAGCTCTCGAAATTCTTTTCAGGTCCCAACCTTTGCGCACTACAAGTGTAAAAGAGCTAATGTATTCGTGCAAAATTCCAATCTGAGTTTGATAGTGCTAAGAAAAAGTACAAGAGGTATTTAATATTTTCTTCGTACCTATCTATATATATAAAACGCGTAAGTATGCGGCACAAAAATCGGCGATATTTCTACAGTCCGAATGGCAACGGCTGGAACTACCAGATGTAAACATTAGCGGCCAACCGCGTGTGGGTAGCGATTCGACGATAGTCCGTAATTTGGTGCAATTTAATTGCTGTATTTTACACGTGAATAATTTTAATTTATTCACGAGATAATTTATTCTTTTGTTCCATCGGTTTTTCTAAATGTATGTAAGAGGACAAACTTTTGACAAAATATGTTTCGACCTATCAAATCCAGTGTTTAGTCCTGGACAGTTGTATGTAGGTTTATCTAGAGTCTGTTTTTTTGATTCTGTCACTGTAGTATCTCCTATTTCTGAAATACTCAACTGTGTATATCAAGAAGTTTGAGGAATATCATAGTAAAATATTAATAATTGCATTATAATATCTTAATAGTAAGTAAGAGTTAATTGTCTACACTTTTTTTAGTAGTACTTGCTGAATTTTTACTCCATTTTATAAGTGAAGAAATTTTCCCAACAATTTTTTATTTGGTATGATTAAGTGTAGATATCTGAATTGTGAACAATAATACATATAGAGAGTGATGTAATCCACACTATATTTTAGTAGTTGCTGAATTTTTTACTCCTTTTTTAGTGAAAAAAAATGTCTCTAACAATTTCTTATTTGATGCAATGATAAAGTGTAGATATCTTAATTTTAAAAAATATAACATACTGAGAGAATTGTAATTTTTAAAATCTTTTCTGTTGGGATTCTCAGTCTTATCCTTAACTCTGTTCTGAAGTAACGGAAATTCATATTTTTTTAATCCCGATGTTTTAGAATCAGCCTTATAGAGAATTTTGCAATGATTATAAATTTTCTGACTGAGATCGCACTACCACTTAACAACGTATATTTATGATGACAGGTAATAGTAACATACCTTTTATACTACGTTTCTTTCAGTTGAGTTGTTTTGCAAAAGAAAATATAAAACTAAAAGTGACCATGCTGGTAGCGCAGCGGCTAGTTGTTTTTTAAATCACACAAATTTCCCTAAGTCCGGCTTTACACTATTAAAGTTCTTTGACAAAGATCTTTTAAAAAACAAGTTGGACGAGAAATATGACTGTGTAATAGCTCAACTTTGATAAAAGAAAACTTTTGTAAAATTTCTTTTATCATAATTAGGCTCTTCGTCCTGTATTTTATAAAAACTTTCCTGGGCTGGTTAATTGTTAATCATGGCCGACAACAGGTGGTCTGTGGCGACGACGAAGTTCTTAATATCGGAATACCAATTTTTTTTTCACTATTAAAACCACTATGACGACTGCCGAAGCTATACTAGCTACAGCAGCAGCAGCTGCAACTTCTTCATAGCTGTAAGCACATTAAACCAGGGGTGTCCAACCTTTTAGCTTCCTTGAGCCACATTGAAAGAAGACGAATTGTTTGGGCCACACAAAAATATACCTAACATTAAAAATAGTTGATGAGTAAAAAAAGTATAATATATGGTTAAAATGTTTCTTTCATTATAAATTTTATTTATAATTATAAAGATAATTGTAGGAGTCATAAAATTTATGTGATAATTGACATTGAATTTGAGAGATTAATGCGTCAATATCTGGGTCAATTGAAGTGGTTGCAATTCTCAGGGAACTCTAAAAATTTTCATCCGATATTTTGGTTCTAATTTGATTCTTACTGTGTGCTTCACTCGTGAAAATAGTTGTTCACAGATGTACGTGCTTCCAAAAAATGATGACATGAATAATGCATCACTATGCAGTGAGAGATATTTATCTCTGGGCAGGTAAGATTTACAAAGGTCCAACAAAGAGATTTGATTGAATTTCTCTTTAAGTTGGATATCAGACTACAACTCTATGCATATCTATATCGACTGTAAATGGAGTAGCAATGATGCAAAACCACTGTTTATTTTTCAACGAAGCGGGATCTGTAATGGCCGCCTGCCATCATCGCCGAGGAGGGCAACTGATATTTTTTTTTCTCTTTGAGCTCTCTTTCTGGGCCGCACTAATACTTGCTTTGGGCCGCATGCGGCCCGCGGGCCACGAGTTGGACACCCCTGCATTAAACTGTTATAAAATCCTTTACGTAGTATAATAGGAGTATTTTGAGGTCAGCATCTATTTTATTATTTTATGTATAACTTTTAGAAGAAAGATAGAAATAAGTTTTATAAAATATCTTTGTCAAAGAACTTTAGAAATTTTCCCATGATGATCTAAGTGTGAACAAACGCCACTTAATGTAATCTAGTAAAATAACGTAAACTATAAGATGATTTTCCCTCATAGAAAATGTCATGTACAGTCGAACCCCGTTATAGCGAACCCGGTATATAACGAACTCACGGATATAAATAACCAAAATTTTGGTCCCGCCATTTTCTTGTTGTACGAAATTTAATTAGTATTGTATCAGTTTAATGCAACCGATTTTAGTCAATTTTATTCATTAATGATCATTTTTATTAGATTTAATAATTTGTTAATACATCATTATTAAATACACATTGCAACTAATGAGTTATACATTTTGTGAACTCTAGCATTTTTCTTAACGGTTCCGATGTAGCAAACCACAGGATAAAGCGAACAAAACCTTTGGTCCCTTGATGTTCGTTATAACGGGGTTCGACTGTAAATCGAAATTCTCTTTACAGGCTACCTCACCAGCAATCTTGTACTATGTTGAAGTAACAAAACTTTGAAACACGCTTTAAAATAAAATAATTTCATGCTAAAAACATCAATGAAGAGCGAATAAGATTGTAATATACATTTTGTAATGGACATTTTGAAAGAATGACTAAATTCTATAAAAGGTTTAGCAGGAAATGGGCATTTTTAAGGCTAAAAAATAAAAATTTAAATCCATCTTTGGGTGTAGAATCAACTTTAAGGAATAAAATAAGCCAAGAAGACAAGCCTGGAATAACTTTGACATTTTCCTGATAGAGAGGTTAAACGGATCAAACAATATTTCTATATCCGAATTTTCCAAAATAATTTAATTTCCCCTATGAAAAAAAAAGTTCATTTGGAAACGTGCCACATATCGCTGAAGGTAGTTTTTGACAGTCTTCCTTAATAAGCTGTCAGAGCAGAAAGCGAATACTTACTTCTGCCAAGAGCCACATTTAAATAAAATTTTTGTTAACGGAAAATCCCGATTAAAAGAAGAAAAAATAAGTTAACTAAAGTCGTCAAGAGACTAAAGTCATAAATCATATGAAGAAAGATAGCGAAAGTGACAACGAATACTTCCGCTATACCATTATCATGCTGTTTCTAATTTTTACCATGCTTTTATTAACTTGCTTTCTTGTGTGTTTGTGTGTTTGTCAAGTACAAATCTTGCAATCGATTTTTAACTAACTTCCCGACTAGCTAGACATTTGAAACTTTTAGAATAGCTCAGAACACGATGACAATACATTTTTTTTAATACTTTTAGCCATCTTTAAGCAGAATTAAATTAATTTTCAGTTATTTTCAGTTAATTTTGTTTTGTAGACTGGTGCAACCATCTATTGGCCGGAACGGGAACGAAAAGTTAAATGCAAGTTAACTTCCAATTAACTTCATTTTCTTTCAAGTGATGGGATAATTCATCAAAAAAATTTTAAAAAGTATTTATTAATACATAGAATTGTCAAGTTTATATGATTCAACAGAAAATTGAAAAACATGGTATATAAAAAGTTCTTTTTATCTTGTAATTATTATTTTTACAAATAGTACTAAATTCTAATTAGGGCATGGAAAGTTATTGTGGGCTAAATTGAAACAATTTTGTACTTTTTTCAGTACATTTCACAGATGAGGTACAAGAGAAAAGTTTGAGAAAATTAAAGGCTTATTAAGTACACCCATTTCGACTACCGTAAGTAATTTATAATAATGCAAAGTACGCAACTGACGTGCAAATTACTCAGATTTGAACTTTGAAGAATACTTAAAAGACATACAGAAGTTGGGAAATCTAGGCATTATCCTGATTAAATTATTGTTTGATGAAATTACAGGGTATAGATAGAAAAACTGTTTAAACAGTTACTGCACGTGGGAATTTTAATTACTCTCATTTTAAGTTTTGGCAGAGTTTTATAACACTAAAATCATATGTTTTAAACTACCAAAAATGTTTATTTTTTTACCTTCATGCATATATAAATAAACAACTTAAGTACAATTTATGCATTTTCAATATGATTAGGACACAAAGCCAAATATTATAAATAATTTTAAAAAAGAAATCTTTCATATTGTTATGAATTTTACGAGTCTGTGGTAATCTAACCAAATATGAGAGTAATCGCCAAATTGGCGATGGATTTAAACCACTTGACTTTGCGATATGGCGCCAAATGGTCGGCAACTTGCCGTCTAGACCTTTCCGGAAGCTTCTAAAGATATCTAGCTGACTGACCGATAGGGGGCGCTTTGGAAGTCTATAAATATACCTGACATTGGCATTGGAACTCAGTTCTTTTCTTCTGAGAATTGAATGTGTTGAAAGTGCGTTAGGCGTGTATTGTATTGAAGACTCTGGTATCCTGACTTGTGTTTTTAGAGTTTTCTGCTGTATAGAAGACAGTTGTTACGTGTTTTCTGTTTGAATTTGTGTATGCACCTGAAGAATTTACAGAACAATAATTTTTATTTTGTGTGCAGTTTCTGAAGAGATTTTGTTCAATCCTAACGAATCAAGGAAAAACGGAACAATATGTTAACAGTGTTACGGTACTTTTTTTATATATGCGATTACAATTAACGAGTTTTATCAAAAATATTTAAGGCCATAAAAATAGGAAGAGAAGCAGGTAAACTTGCGTTTTAAAAACTGTAACGAATCCCCCTTTTTCCCCCAACTACGCACTTTCTGCGTCCAAAAAGAGATTTTTTTAAAAATGCTTATTTCCCCTTTTCACTTAAAAAATAAAAGAGTATTTAATGTCTGCATTCAGTCTACGGATTTTTTATTCAAATATAAAATATTTAAGTCTTTGGTTAAAAAATAATAATGTGGATAAACAGATGCACGCACACCCATTGCCATACACATCCTCAAAAAATAAATAAATAAAATAAATAAATAAATAAATAAAAATAATAATAATAATAATAAATTAATAAATAAATAAATAAATATTTAAAGAATAACTGTCAGTGCATTCTTTAACAAAATGAAAATTAAAATCCTTGCATCCTGAAGCAATCAAAAGATAATAATGAAGACTGGAAAAGAGCTAGGAGTAATGAGTGTGAAGAAAGATAACCATTGGGAAAACACAGCGGTTATGGAACAATTCAATATGGTATACGGCTACTTCCTCTCTCTGAGTATGATCCAATAAGCGACGCGATGCAGCAGTCATAAAGTTCTC